>OX467286.1:7896144-8377884 GCA_950108345.1 Malthinus flaveolus
AAGGAGAAGCTTCGAGAGTTATTGTAAAGTCGCATTTGTAGAAGCTAGAAATACACTTTGGTAACAAAACTACAATATGCACATCATTAAATGATATTACGAAACTACAGCAATAAATTGAATTTTATCTTAGTATTAAAGATAACATTATAACAAGTGTTTGTATTCTGTCCGCTTCTCTTATTCGCAGTAGTTCATATAAATATCTTTAGGGGTTGTTGTTTGCGGAAAATATAAGTGCAACTATACATCAAATATATCTAAAATTTTTGTAAAACAAACTTTTTTTATTTACTCTAGTATAGAAAACTGAAACCGCACTTTTATCTTTTTCAATTCGTTTTATTTGTTAAAATAAATGAGGCGAGGTAAAATCAATATTGTTTCATATTTTAAAAATTGAATATTTATCAACAACTCGCGTACATCTTGGTGACTTACAAATTTTTGCAAATTGACGTATCGAGGATTATAGTTGGGAATGTTGGTTACTAAATTTCAAAGTCTTGATTTTAATTTGGACATGTTGACCTGAATGATGTAGCACATCAAACGATTTAGCGCTTTCGGCGATAAGGGTTAATGCTACAGCTTCCAACAAATTGCAACAAGACAGAACATTTAGCTACATACAGGGTTAGAAACCCGGTTTTTCCTCTAGATAAGTATAGTTTATTACTGGAAATTACGTCAAACGAGAACTCGGCATCTGATTACATAATTTAGATCTTTTTTTATTGCATACTTTGACAAGGGCTCGTAGAATATTGAATTTAATATGAAAATTCAAAAAGTTCTATTTTACTCCTAACTAAAGTTTTTGGAAATGACGCAAGAAGAGCTTACGAAGATAAATTAAATGATGTTCCAAGTAAAATTAATTAATTTAGTATTCTAAATTAATCAAGCAAAAAGGATTTCAAAATATATTTCTAAAGGTGTGGTATTACCTGAGACGATTAAAATCAACACAGTTTGACTTGAATGCTTTACAGCAGTTGGTTTTTCACTCAAACAAAAATTTCGATGTCAATAAAAGTCAACTCTTTTTCCCAAATGGCTATATATTTACAGGGTGGTTAAACACTTATGACAGGCGGTTGAAAGGAGAAACCAATACGTATAAAAAAACAAAATTATTAATATAATTTGTCGCGTCGACCGCGGATCCGCGATGACGGCGGTGGTATCATCCGCGCAGATAAATAGATTACCGCAATATGTGAGGTTTTGTGGCAAATCATTAAGGTAGAGTAAGAATATAAGAGGCCCCAAAATTCCTGATTGAGGAGTTTTTAGGTTTATATGAAAGTTCTCGAAGTAAGCATCTCTAACCTTTACCGACATCTCTTGATTGATATTATTCAGTTGATCGCCACTTCCCGAATGCCAACGGTGCTGAGTTTTTCTCACAAAACACGTAGATTTGTCGTGTTGAAAACCCTTGACAGATCGAAAAGCACTGCGACAACACATTAGGTTTTATTCATTTTTTCCGATACGTATTGAGTAGAAAGAGAAGTTGCACTCTCAACGGAATGACCTTTGCGGAAGCCGTGTTGGTTTTTGCAGAGGGGAGAGAATTTGGCTTTTCGTTATAAAATTCGTGAGTTTCTGCATCTGGATCTGGATTATTTAAGGAGGGAGCGTAAGCTCCCTGCACTTAGGTCACTTAATCGGGCCGAGGGTGTAAGCTCCCTGCACTTAGGCCACTTAATCGGGCCGATTGTACTACCTCCAAGCGGTCTCCCCGTGCTCATCAGATCTCGAGCCATCCCACATGTAGGATGAACTCCAGAATTTTGGCGAGAGGGGTGGTGCTTATTCTGGCCTGGCCACGTCGAACTAGAAATCCCCCAACATGGATCTTCTTATCGACGTTAGAGCTGGACAGTGACAGATCACATGTTCTGCGCGAGTCTCTATAAGACGATTTTTTTGATGATTTTTGAAAACGGACTGATGGTAATGATCGACCTATAGTTCTCCATCCGATTCGGGCCACCTCTTTAAACACTGGAGTGCTTTTTTTCAGCGCTTTGAGGAAGATTCCCGTAGATAGAGCGGCCACGTCGGAGCTGCATTCCTTTATTAGCCGAATCGGCACCTCGTCAATGCCAGTCGATGTCGCGTTTTTAAATTTTTGGATCACTGACTGAACTTCGGCTTTCGTAGTGGGAGATAGAAAAATTGACGATAAAATGGCATTTTTCGATTTCAAGCTTGGACTATGTCTTACACTCTTGCTCTGCAGCAAATTTCGAACTTTCGGGGAAAAGTGCTTTCCAAAAATTTCGGCAATCTGCCTTTTGTCTCTTATCACAGATGTTTAGTGCACCAAATAAATATCCATACTCCTACGATTTTTATTGAGCTTGCCGTTTACTATGCGCCAAAACGCCCTTGCCTTATTTTATGAACTTTCAAACGCTTGATTGTACTGTATCTTCTTTTAAATTTTTTCTTTGAAAGATCTTTTGTACGATTTGTATTGGGAATTAGCCTGGGCAGTTTCCAGAACTTTTCTCACTGAGTTATAGAAACAGGACGCTTTAAACTCCCTCCTCAGCTCATCGTAGCGATTGTTGCGGAGCCTCCAACGATTTGGCAGTTTTCTGATTTTTTCCCTCGAAGCAATACCGAAAATGAACCCAGGATGTCATAAACATGCCATTCGGGTATGCGCAGTTTCTTATGCCAATTGTCTCGGATCCGAACCGAGTTATGAATGTGTTTAAAACCCTAGGCGTCATACTAGGGGTTACAAAGGGTTTCCAAATCAGTAAAGAAATTTCTAGACCATTTTCTTAACTTTTCCCTCCATAACAAAAAAAAACTGTGGGGAGATCAAAACAATTGCGTATATGTAAAGAGAATAAATTGTTCTACCGATTGATTATTTTAACTGGGCGAAGGCAGAGTGTTCACTTCGCGAGAATAGTAACTCGCGTCTTGGGTCTGTCAATTATGGCGTGCTTCAGGGGTCGATACTAGGGCCTTTGTTGCTGGTTGTTTATGAACGACCTGGTTTGTCACATGTAGGGCCCTGGTACTTTTATAAATTCCTATCATAGGTTTGAGAGTATGGGTGAATTGTCTGAGCAGACTTTGAGGGAAGCTAATGTTTGGTTTTCTAGTAATCTCCTAAAGCTAAACGGCGACAAAACGTAGAATCTGTTTATTTCAAGTAACAAAAGGGACCTCACTGGGAAGTAAAACTGTTGGGCGTCACTATAGATGACGGTCTGACTTGGTTAGACCATAATTCTTGAATCTGGATTGGCTGGCGTCTTGTTCGTTCATAGGCGGCTCAAAAGATGTGTTGGTTCTGGTGTTTTGAATAAGGCCTACGCAATCTCCCTTATGCATTCAAAGAGTAGTTACGCGGTCGTTCTGTGAGGGGGGGGGGGGCTCACCGCATACTAATTTTTCGACTACAAAAGAGAAATATTAGATTGTTGGCAGGGACTGGTTGCAGGTTGCAGGGATCACTGCCGACCTTTTTTATTCTTTACATTATGCCGCTTCCTTGTATTTATATTAATTACACAATAAGTGCCTTATTGATATTGTTGGATTTTGATGTGAAATGAAAGAAAAATCGTTTGCATGATTTCATTGATTATAGAATTTGGACAAGTAATAACGGAGTTTGGCCGTAAACGCTTTTTTATCAAACAGCCTGTATTATTGCATACGTTTGAACTTGAACACTGACTGTTCTGGTCCTGACTAGTCCACTTTGATCAATATTCCAATGCGTTTGACAGTAAATGTTCAAACGCTTCCAACCAGCATGTTTTGAAGCTTGAAATGTACGCCGTAAATTTTCTATAAATTGAATAATACTTTGGACGACACAATAAAGCGACTTTCCACTTTTCATTGAGAATTAAATGTAATTCCGAAGGAACTGTTCTTGGGATATAAAGCCCACGGTAACTTTTTTTATTCTTAAAACGAGTTTAATCAAATAGACTGGCATATGCTGATTTTAGGACCACCCTGTAATTTGGGTTGAAAGGCTTTATTTGCTCACTCAACGTTTTTCATTAAATTTACCCGATCGTCCCGAATACTTTTTTCGTTTAACTAACGTGTAAGCAAATAAAGCAATTCAACATTTTACACTGTAGTGAAAAACAAATGAAAAGTTAAAAACAAATAAAATTGTCAAATATTAGAAGTTGCCAAAAGTGTGCAAATTTAAACAGAAATTGACACTACGGTTCAAATCATATATGGGAGACACTGTTGCCGTATTTCTAGTTTCCCTTATTCCCGCCTAGGTACCTGCAATGTACATAATTTGTAATTTTGACTCCTTGAGTAATTCTACAGTAAATCCAGTTTTGGGGTCTACCCCAAAGGCACAAGATAGCCTCAATTAGTACTGAATGAACAAACTGGAAAAAGTAAGACACAGTTGCACACTGCACATTGAAAAAATTGCTTTGAAAAGAAATTACTGAAAATTCGCCATGAAATCACATCCCTATCAGTTGTTGTTAGAATTTCTTCTCAAAATCTCCAAAATAAGAAGCTATTATAATTCTTTTAACGTATTAAACCTTCCCTTCTAGACAAAAAATTTTCCATCCAACAAAAGGGACACAGAATCAAAATCTTGAATTGGCACTTTGTTAAATTTAGAAGTTTTTGCTTTCACTCGAGTATCGATTATAGCCCTAAGCTTAAACTTTAGTTTTTTTTCTTTAATTACTTTTTTTTCCATTTAACAATAACGTAGTTTTTCTTTCAATTATAACAAGCGCATTAAGGAGAAGTAAAAGTGAAAGTTCTTTTTAGCAAAATGCTCGAGAAAACAAACAAAGCTCGCTCTACTGCAATTCAATGAACTATTTTGAATTCTAGAGGCGGAAAAATTTATTTCTATTGAACTTAAGGGTATACAATTTGAAATGCAGCTTGAGGGAACAAAGGTATTTTTTATTACGTTTTAGCTTAATAAAACTCTAACACGAGCAATATTATTTTAAGTTTTTTTTTGTAGTTGTGTGTCACCCTGACTTGATGTGAAAATATTTAGTCATTTGTATTCTGTTATTTGACTTCAAAGTGTAGACAAGTGTGCGTTTGTGGCACCATGTTGGTATTTTTATGTGTAGTCATTTTTATTCCAGTTCAACTTAACTTTACTCGTGTACGTTTGCAGAATCTTAACCGAAAACAATAGAAACGCACATTTTTCACTTTTTTTGCTGAAATATTCTTCATCGAGGTTCACACTTCTTATTGAAACTGTACAAAATTACCCTCATTTAAGCACAAAAACAATTTTTGTTTTATTTTGTAGTCGTTGGTAAATAAACACCAAAGCCTATAAAGAAGTTCGTGCATGCACACGCACATGCCAGCTAACGAACACTCTCCATTACGAAAAAATAGCGGCTTGTATTATAAATACTGCTGCACAAGAATGTCGGTTTGTCTCCAAGAATTTGTCGTGCTCATATAGTATGTATAATATTATTACACCATGCATCAATAAATGAAGAAAGAGAGGTATAGTGCTTCACATTACTTTTTCGGTATGACTTATTCGGTATGTGGACATATTGCATAAAAAGCTCTTAAATTTGCTAATATGTAAACAAGGAAACCCCCTTTCTACTTAGCAGTACACTATGATCATTTATTGGAAGTTCATAAGTAGACAAAAGTTACCTTGAAGTGGACGGTCTATGAATCGGACACTCGAATTTTTACTACCTGAGTATTGCTGTATTGGACATTTTTGTGCCAATAGGACTAGTACAATACCACTGCCTAAGCAGAGAATAAACTAAAGCAGCCCTAAACTCTAGTGCTCGTCGCCGCTTCCGCTGCGTCGAGAATAAAATATCATCTTCCTGCTCCAGCACTTTAAGTTCGCTCCCGCTTCAGTTCGTACTGTATTGCATATGTGCGAGAATGTGAGAGGCCTTTTAGATAGATGTCCCGTTTGGATTCTTCCATCCCGGGCCTCCTTTCTATCGCTTTCGGCGGAACTTCTTCGTAGTACATAGAATGTTACGACTTATGACGTCATTCGGTACAAGCCCAATTTTTCAATTAGGCTCGCAACATTTTTATGTTTAGGCATATACGCAATATTGATTATTTAAAAAAAATGTAATAAAGCCGTAAAAGCAGTGATAATGCTGTATATAAAAAATTCATATAACTCCAAAAGGATTGGTTGTGAATATGAAAATAAAATTTAGACGGGTCGTATATTTTACAGACGTATTTTATTTACCAAGCTTTGCCTCTTTCTATGTAAAAATTTTAAAAGCAATATTCAAACAAGTCTTTAAAAGAGGAAAGGAAAGCTTTTATTATTTTATATTTTGCCGAAACCGAGTTAAAATACTCGCATAAAGCAACTCAAATTATTGTATTTAAAATAAACCGCATAGATTGACCGGAAAGAAGTTCGGATTTATTAAGTTCGTTCGGCAAATTCAAAATCCTCACCGGAATTGAAACTTTTTGGAAGTAAAATTAGATTCTACCACATACACTATGTCCTCTGCTTATTTTTGTTCTGTTTAGTTTTATTAGCGTTTGTTGTCATCCAATTGCTGAATAAACTGATTTTCAGATAGCGAATAACAATATACTTTTTCTTTTTCAACTTTTTTTTGAACTTATCCGAAAAGGAAATAGTTTCAGTTTGACATCTCCGCTTTATATAAATATTTATAAACGCGTAGAAATTCTTTTATTGGATCATTTTTTTCTTTTTCTTTTTATTTCATCGCTTTTAGGTTTTTCTCATGGGCATACCATTAACTCGTGTTTTATAACTTTTACTTAAAATCGTCACTCATATAAAATAATTATTACTTATCTCGCTATATGTTGACCCAGCTGTATTTTTTTAGCCCACTGTACGTGTAGTACGAAGAGACTAATAGTCCAAGAGCTAGCAATATTATAACACTTGATATTATTCCAAAAATTTATTATTTTTATTTAATGAGTTCGGCTTTTACTAATGTGCAAATCGAGATCGATTTTTGTATGAATTAAATTAGAATATCCGTTTGCACTAATTTTGTCAGTTTGGTTGCTGACAGCTGTTTCGATACACTGTATCATCTTCGGAGCGGGTTTTCAACTATTGTTTTCAGTTAAAAACCCTCCCCGAAGATGATACAGTGTATCGAAACAGCTGTCAGCAACCAAACTGACAAAATTAGAGCAAATGGCTATTCCAATTTAGTTCATACAAAAATCATTATTTTTATTAGACTTAAAATTTACTTGAACGCTGTAATTTACTATAACTTGAAAACTACGCACTTTTTGAGAAAAGTGTTTCTATATAAAACTAAATCAAATCAAATTTACTACAAATTATATCTCTCGGCGTTATTTCTTCAGACTAATAGTTTAGGCGCTAGAGTGCGTTGAAGCATGGTAAAAATCTAAGAACTAGTCAAAAAACTGATATTTTTTAGTTTGCCGCTGATAACTCAAAAACTACGTACTTTTAGAGAAAAGTGTTAGAATATAAAACTAAAGTGTATTAAATTTCCTAAAAATTATACCTCTTTAGATTTTTTTTTCATACGTACTGTTTAAGCGCGACAGCGCGTTAAATTTTGACAAAAATGCCAAATTCGGTGAAAAACTGTTTTTTTAGTTTGTCGCTTTTAACTCAAAAACTATACCTTTCTAAAAAAAAGTGTTTCTATACAAAAATAAAGTACATTAAATTTCTTACATATTATATCTCTTGAGTTTTTTCTTCATACGAACGGTTTAAGCGCTAGCGAGTGTTGAAGTTTGACAAAAACTTCAAAAGCGGCAAAAAAACTGTTTTTTTAGTTTTCGGTTTTTACCTCGAAAACTACACACTTTTAGAGAAAAGTGTTTCTATATAAAAATAAAGTGTATTAAATTTCATAAAAATTATACCTTTTAGGTTTTTTTTATACGTATGGTTTAAGCGCGACAGCGCGTTAAAGTTTGACAAAAAAGCCAAAATCGGTCAAAAACTGTTTTCTTAGTTTGCCGCTTTTAACTCAAAAACTATACCTTTCTAGAAAAAAGTGTTTCTATACAACAATAAAGTACATTAAATTTTCTACATATTATATCTCTTGAAATTTTCTTTCATAAAAACGGTTTAAGCGCTAGCGAGTTTTGAAGTTTCACAAAAATTTCAAAGAGGCCAAAAAAACTCTTTTTTTAGTTTTCCGTTTTTACCTCAAAAACTACACACTTTTCGAGAAAAGTGTTACTATACAAAAATAAAGTGTATTAAATTTTCAAAAAATTATACCTCTTAGATGTTTTTTTCATACGTACGGTTTAAGCGCTAGAGCGCGTTAAAGTTTGACAAAAATGCCAAAATCGACCAAAAAACCTTTTTTTTTAGTTTTCCGCTTATAACTCAAAAACTAAGCACTTTTTGTAAAAAGCGTTTTTATATAAAAATAAATCACATCAAATTTACTACAAATTATATCTCTTGGCTTTTTTTCTTTATACCAATAGCTTATGCGCTAGAGCGCCGCGTTGAAGCTCATAGGTAAAAGTCTTGAAAATATAACAGTCGCTTAATGCGAATTAATTGGTAGATGAGGCTTTAACAATTAATAAGTAAATGAACGATGTAACACGTTATTTCTTTTTACAGGTATGGATTGGGTTAGTCTGGCGTAGAATAACGGACGATGGAATAAAAATAGAGATCTAACAACAATAAAGGTAAATTACGTTATTTTTATGACTAATAAAATTTAATCACCCATTTCAACGAGACCTAACAACATTTGCCAACGTCGAAGCCATTTTAATTCGTCTCCTCTTTTAAAATTTAGTTGGTAACGTAAGCAGAAACTTTAAAATTTATTTGTGCATAATAAAGGGTATTTTTTGCACCTACACAAAACTTTTATTTACTTAGAGAATTTAGGTGCATTATTTTGGTAGTCTGATGGCAGACTTTTATTGATTTTATTCTTTTATTTTTATAAAAACTCAACATTTTAAAATACTCGGCTTACAAAAAGGACTTTTCAGTTTTAAAAGTTTACCTTAACAATTTTTAAATAATTTTTGTTAAGTAATTTAAGAACATTTTCTCATGGTTTAATCTTTAGTACCTACTTCAATTTGGAGTAATTGTATTTTTTGAAGGCCAAAAAAATTTTTCTGCTCATTTTTGTAACGTGTATAGTTTTAATTTGGAAAAAGTACTTTGTTTTGTAATTAGCGACGTCTTAATCTCAATCAAGCTCGTTTTCCCTATTTTTAAAGAAATATTAAATAATTTGCAAGGCTAGTAGGGGCGGAGTGCCGTTTCCCCTATACAGTTTTTTTATTAAAAATGATAATGCTATTTTAATTAATATCTTGGCAACTTCTGGTATGTAGATGAATGAGGCATTTTATTTGAAATGCCCGAGTCTTTATAGTGAGAAGATTCAAAACGCTAAAAAATGCATGCGAACATCCTGTAGCTGATTGGAAAAAATTATAGCAGAAATTAAAAGGCTTAAGTAAAGAAAATTTTATTTTTTAATAAATTCCTAGCCTTTTAAAAACTTTTTTGGAGTTCCGTGGCAAAAATTTATTTTTGCAGCAAAATATTTATTTTAATTACTCGATCACGAGAGCACTCTAATTAATATACAGGGTGGGCAAAGTTTGCTATTTTTTTATTGAGAAATCGATCTTCTTATCGAGAGATCGTAAATTTCAATTTTAGTCATTGAGTTCCTTTCAAAAAGAGAACGAATATGCGCCATCCATTTTTCAACTCCTCTTCTAATTATCGCTTTCTCCATAAGAGCCATCGAATTTTGCCCACTTTGTACTGGGCGGATTCTGCCCGGTCTTGTATTGAGCTTGGAGTTCCTACTCCACTAACCTTCCTGAAGGGGGAACATAAGTCCCAATCAGTGTGTGCTGACTGTAGGTACTTCTTCGTACAATCTTTGTTGCCGATTTGACCTTCGATCTTTGCTTATTAGCAAACGTCTTCGGTTCTGCTTATATTCGTGACTTGGAACCAAATTAGTTCTTCTTCTCGCGACTTCTTGGGCGACTCTCGTACGTGGTACGAGTGGTATAATCGACTCTTAAAATACGTCGTTCGTTTTAAGTTTGAAAATTTAAAACAAAATGTAAAGTAGCTCGAAATTTAATTTATTTTTCGTACGAAACCAATAAGCTGGCTTCATTCGTTTCTAAACTAGCGGTATGGTATGAGCAATGAATGTGTACGGTAACTATACCGGAACAAGCATCAAATCGCATGAGACATGAAAATTTAATATAAATTTTTATTTTTAACTTTTTCATTTCGCATTTACGAAAAGATCTCTAGAAGAAATTAATTTGATTTTTTGCGACAAATAAATAAATTCCGAACTTAATATTTTATATAAAAGGGTAAGTGGAATTTTGTTTATAATGTTAAATATAATATGAAGGGAAAAAAGGTTGTTTTTCGAGAAAGAAAAGAAAAATTAAGTTTACTTTATCTATGTTATCGTGTAAGTTTAAAGACGCCAAAGTTAATGAGTTTTCTTCTTCAGTTTTCATCATAATTCTTTTCTTCCGTATGTGAAATGATAGCCTCAAAACATATTGCGTATACACACTTGGAATCGGATAGGAGGTTTGGAAATTGGCTAGAGATTTGGGATTAGCTCATTTAGATTGGGCTTTGATAGCAAATTTTTTTATGATATTATTTACTGTATGATGATTACACGAGTACAGGGGGCGCGTAATCAAGTTATGAAGGATTTTTGTTTGTGATGTTTCGCGTTAATTTAAAAGCCTTTTCATTTTTTTGTCTTACTCGGCAAAATTCAATTGAAAAATTTAGAGATCTGTCTAAAACTTTAGAGGTTTTTAATTATTTTGACATAAAAGTGGTACGCTTCGAGTCGGGCATTTTTTAAAATTAAATTGTTAATTGGGTTAAAGAAGGACAAAACCATTTTTTGAAGAAAGTTCGGGTTGAATAATTTTAACAATTAGTCATTCTTGGATAATTAAAGGTAAGTTTAAATACGCATCAAGTTAAATCGCACTAATGGTAACTTATTGGAGTTTTCCCTCTTGGCGAACATCCGCCTAAATACTACGTTATTAAGAACCTTGTGGCGGAATGTAATTAAAAACGAACTGAAATATGCAATTATTAATAACTATTAATATTCGTCGTCTGAACATTATTGCAACCTGTCGAACTTAATTACTTTCTTAAATGAACACCAAGTTTAAAATTAATTAAAGCGACAAGGGCATTTATGTAACAATTTTCAATACTAGTTTACAGTAAATTTGAAGAAAATTTCCCAATTTCCGTTCTCTTTCTCAAACAACGTAACAAATCTCGACGTTAATCAGTTTAAAATTAAGACAATAATTTAAATAAATTACAAATTGTTTAAAAACGTGTTCGAGTCTCTTCCACGTGCCACCATAAACGATGGTTGTCGCGTGCACATATTTCAATTTCAACTAAATTTATGAGAAATGCTTTATCTACTTTTCTTAATTTCCGTCGTTTCTTTCCATTTTCATTTCGAAGCGGTTCTGCTTCCTTTGAATTCTTAGGCTTACTTTGTACGTTCAAAAGGGATAAGATTTTCTTCCTCTCTTCACGTGGATAATTTTGTACATGTTATATTCTTATTTCCACCATGCTAATGTTGCTTTCCTTTTAAATTTGCCCTAAATTGAGACGTCAGTTGTACAATTTAAATATTCGTTTCGTCAAAGAATAAAAATAAAAGCAACAAGAGTTGTAATAAAAATTAGTGCTCGCCGTAACAGCTCTAGTTCGAAGTTTCTGTAGAGAATTCTTAAATCTCTCGAAACTGGCGTTATAAAACTTTTATGTTTCATCTTGCGCTAAATTGGAATGTGGTGTAGAGTAACTGATATCTCTACGGTGTGCAATGAAATAAACAAGGTTGTAGCAAGAATTTACTGCAGGATCATTGTCAAGGCATGAAGTTGTAAAAAATTCTTCTAATAATAACGGAGTATATTGTGCTTCTCAAATTAATGGCTTTGCATCGAAGCACTAGCACAGTGCTCAAAGTTCCAAAAGGTGTGGCGTTTGTTATCCTGCTTTTCGAGACTACAGATGAAATGGGTCGATTTTACCACTCCAGACAACCCCAGTAAGGCCACAGTTTCTTTCGAATAGTTTGGGTATAAATAACCCAATCTATTTATTACTACGATTCTGGAAGATCTGCCAGCTATCCTTGCAGTTGTCACTTGTCTGGTTTTTAAGAAATTACTTTAGCTAAGACGCTAAAGAGCGCTGATCAGCTGATCAATTTAATTTTGATGGGCTTCAATTATTCCCAAGAATCTGGAAGATCCGCCATCTATCCTTTCAGTAGTCACTTGTCTGGTTTTTAGGAAATTACTATTTAACTAGCTAAGACGCTAAAGAGCGCTGATCAGCTGATCAATTTAATTTTGATGGGCCTCCATTATTCTCAAGAGTCAGGAAGATCCACCACATATCCTTTCAGTTGTCACTTGTCTGGTTTTTAGGATACTACTATTTAATTAGCTAAGACGCTGATTAGCGGATCTATATCATTAAAATGGGCCTCAATTATTTCCAAGAATCTCGAAGATCCACCAGCTATCCTTTCAGATGCCACTTGTCTGGTTTTTAAGAAATTACTATTTAATTAGCTAAGACGCTAAAAAGAGCTGATCAGCTGATCAATTTAATTTTGATGAGTCTCAATTATTTCTAAGAATCTGGAAGATCCACCAGCTATCCTTTCAGATGACACTTGTCTGGTTTTTGGGAAATTAATATTTAATTAGCTAAGACGCTAAAGAGCGCTGAGCAGCTGATCAATTTAATTTTGATGGGCCTCAATTAGTCCCAAGAGTCTGGAAGATCCACCACCTGTCTTTTTAGTTCTCACTTGTCTGGTTTTTAAGAAATTACTATTTAATTAGCTAAGACGCTAAAAAGAGCTGATCAGCTAAACAATTTAATTTTGATGAGTCTCAATTATTTCTAAGAATCTGGAAGATCCACCAGCTATCCTTTCAGATGACACTTGTCTGGTTTTTGGGAAATTAATATTTAATTAGCTAAGACGCTAAAGAGCGCTGAGCAGCTGATCAATTTAATTTTGATGGGCCTCAATTAGTCCCAAGAGTCTGGAAGATCCACCACCTGTCTTTTTAGTTCTCACTTGTCTGGTTTTTAAGAAATTACTATTTAATTAGCTAAGACGCTAAAAAGAGTTGATCAGCTAAACAATTTAATTTTGATGAGTCTCAATTATTTCTGAGAATCTGGAAGATCCACCAGCTATCCTTTCAGATGCCACTTGTCTGGTTTTTAAGAAATTACATTAGCTAAGACGCTAAAGAGCGCTGATCAGCCGATCAATTTAATTTAGATGGGCCTCAATTATTTTCAAGAATCTGGAAGATCCACCACCTATCCTTTCAGACGCCACTTGTCTGGTTTTTAAGAAATTAGCTAAGACGCTAAAGAGCAACTTAGTTGCGCCGCTGTCCGAATTTTCTCCTTACTCTCTGAAACTTCAGGGAGGGCTACGAGAGGCGTGAGCGTTGTGAAATTTACTATCATTCTTAGACTCTCCCTCGAACGAAAATTTGTAAATTTAAAAAGTAAGTTAGTAATAAAAATGTACTTTAACTCGAGCGTTCATTCTAAATTAGGTGCTTGTGTACAAGGAAGTCGTCTCTGCATTTTTACATAACGCGATGCCCTTTCCCCAAATAGTAACGTTTCGAAAAACATTTTATTTAAATGAATTGTCTTCTTTCGTCTAAAACAATATTATTTTAAAATTAAAGTTGGCTCTTATTTCTATATTTGCATTTTTGAAACGAATGACATCCTGAGTAGCAGTAGAATTTCAGATGCTCTATGCTCGGAATATTAAATTCGTTTATATGGGCTACTATTGCATTTTCTACGCATTCATTCGCAGCAGCTGTGGACACCGAAATGGTTATGGCTTTAGTCACATGGCTGAATAAATTTAGATGTCCACGCATATTCCTCTAACGCGAAATAAAACGAACAAAGAGCATCCTATTCGAAAATAAAAAAACGAGATTAAATTGCAAACCAAGGAGCTTTTCGTGAATTTTCTTTCCTATAAATTATATTTTCTAATACGATTTTTCCTTTTTTTTACGGCACTAACTTTCTTAAAGATTAGCATTTCGGAACTATCTTCACTAAAGTCATTACTCATTACCTTGATGGAATATTTTCGAAATTTGTTTGTCTAACTCGCCAAGAGTTTGGAGATGATTTACTTGATAAGAGTTTGCAAGATCTCCGAAAGATCTGTAAAAGATTCATAGGGGAGATAAAATGTGTAAATCTTTGCCCTAAATCGCCCTAGTATCGAAATGATCGGATGTAAAGAAACGCGAGGGAAGCAAAACAATTTTTTTAGCGAATAGTTTTTTCGTGTTGCATAAAATCCGCTTCGTCTATTTGTGATCACTTCAATTAGCCTTTGTAGGTTTTTCTGTTTAATCGTGCCATCACGTATTCATCACTTTCGTTTTAGTACGGTATTCGGTCTATTCTCACACATGGTCTTTGTAGCGAGACTTCTGTATTCTTTTAAAAATCAATTTTTCATGTGCCATTAGCCACAGCTCATTTAACCCATATTAGTTCGAGACTTTTTCTTCTTTTTCTTTAAGGTTTGTTTTATGTATTCACTACCTATTTAGTTGGGATTTTTCTTTCTTTTTCTTTAAATTACTACGCGCGATTGAATAGGACTTTGAAATAAATTTCAAAGTCTTTATAGAAAATTTAGTAATTAAAAATTTAGTTAAATAAGGGTTTCAAAAGCTTTTAGAATAACAATTACTTCTTTGGACCGCAACGTGTGTTTTATCTTAAATTACGTTAATTTAGTGTCTTTACGGTTCACTCTAATGAATAAGCTTGATGAATTGTTCTCTAATTTTATGTTAATTGGCAAGGGCACGTGACCTGTCAAAGAGCGGACGGTATTAAGGGCAGCCACGTTCAACCCTTGAATTTTCCGGATGCCGTAATCACCAACGGTTATATCGCTTTTACAGTTTAATTGGAAATTCTCTAGCCTAGAACAAGTTTTGTTGATAACACGAGCTTAGCCTAAATATCGCAATTGTTTAAATTACACTATTATAACTAATACATTCTTTATAATTATCGTGTTTAAACAAAAAAGCACTTGTTAGGTGGTTATTAATGAACAGTCGCGACATTGATTTAGTTACTTAATTAACAACTCAATTAGCTCTTGGAAGTTCTATTGTCACAAAGGTTGCTTTCGAGGGACTTAATGTGTATAAGTTTTTTGTTCTTTAAGTGCACTAGTTAAGTGAAAAGTCGAAAACTTAATTAATAATCTATAAGCACAAGAACACTTTAAAAACTTGTTGCTCGAAAGATTTAAAACGGCCAAGTAAAATTAACAAAATCTAAAAAGCGAAGAGTTGATGAAGAGTGTGTCTAGTGTCTAAGAAGCAAAGTAACTTTTGTAAATAACAAGTAGTGCAAGACCTGAAAAATGGAAAATAATCCACTCGCTAGAAATATGATAAGCACAGGTCGTATTAGTAATTATTAAGAAGAGGGTTTATGTTTATGCCCTCCATTACCTATAGAATAATTTTTAATTAGAAAATTACTGCACTTGCAATTAGAAAATTAAATTTCGTTAATAAAGACAGTGCGTTTCAAAATTGATAAGTTGATCAAAAGAGATGTAGGTGTAAAAGATGAAAACATCTTGTATTCTAGAAGTACGTAGTGGATACGTTACGTTATCACGAGTTTTTTCAACCCATTCACATGTATTACACCGCAGGAATAACAAGCGAGCAAGTGGCAGCACTCAAAGAAACGAAACCAATTAACAACACCGACGTCACACAGCACTGTTTTCGTGTCAAGACGAGCTTAGATTTATATATTTTTACTTACCTAATCAGCGTTATTTCGAAAAAAAAATTAATAGTCTTCTTTATAATAGTTTATAATAAAGCCAATATAAAAATAAAAATATAATTACGCGTTTCGCCTTAAGGCTTCATCAGATAATAAATATTTATACTAGTAAGTTTACATATCAAAAATTTATGCATTTCGCTAACCTAATTTGGATTTATTTCCTTTACAGATTTTTAAGCTTTATTTTTTAAAGTTTTTTACTTTTTTAATTTTTTTAATTTTATTATCTGATGAAGCCTTAAGGCGAAACGCGTAATTATATTTTTATTTTTATATTGGCTTTATTATCTTCAAAATATTATTATCATTAATAGTCTTCGCGTCAAAATGATCTGAGGGTCGTAAATAAAAAAATAGCTTCTCTAAGACGATTTAATGCATTAACATATATGAAATAGAGGGGTAAGGATTGAATGAGAAGAGAAAATGAGAGTAATAGTCGTACAAGAGCATAGGGGACAATACGCGAAATTGCTACGCTATACAAGAAACGAATGAGCTGGAAACTCCAGAGGATGAGACTTATTTTTATGCAATGATATTGAATTTTTTCTCCTGTGGCCAATAGTACACAAAACTCACTAAGCTTGGGAATTTTTTTAAAAGTCAAAGTCTGCGTTGTATAAAGGGCCATTCAAAAGTAACGCAATATGTAAAATTTGCGACATTTTGTTTTAATTACGAGTGCTGGGCTAAAAAGTTGATGACTATCAAGCAGACGCTCCGCTACTTCCAATATGGTGAAAGTTTAGCGGAAACAGACAAATTTTGGAAAAATGGTCCAAATTAGCAGGCAGTTAAAAGATCTATCGATAAATTCGATCGGAATGGCTTGGTTGTGGATGAGAAAATATCAGGCCGTCCTCAGTCAGGTCGGTATATTGAAAGTACTGCTTTAGTTGGTGATAATTCAGGTACATCGGCTCGTCTCCGTTCGCAGCAACTGGCTCTTTCCACCAGCAGTTCGAAGAGACTCCATCTGCATCTTTATAAAGTTCAATTGACTCAAGAACTTAAGCCAGGTGATCATGTGCAACGCCGTACCTTCATCTACTAGGTGCTGGAAAACCAAAGAATGGACGCCGATTTTGTTAGAAAAGTTGTTTTTAGCAATGAGGCGCACTTCCACTTAAATGGGTAGGTGAAGACCCAAAATAGCCGGATTTGGGGATGAGAGAACTTGCATTTTGTTGCAAATGCAATGCATCACAATGAGTCACCGTTTGGTGCGGATTTTTGGCTGATGGAGTGTTAGGCCATACTTCTTCGAGAACGTCGGCAATGCCGTGACAGTGAATAGTGAACGTTATCGTAATATGATAACGGAGCTTTTGTGGCCTTCATTGGTTAGTATGGGCCTAGACGAGATGTGGTTTTAGCAAGACGGGGTAACCTGTCACACTGCTCTAGAGATAATGCAGTTGTTGCATGAGAGATTTCCTGGCCGTGCCTGGGCCGTGCCATCTCACGCGCTGGTGACCAAAATTTGCCACAATTTCTGAACTGAAGGAAGAAATTCGACATACATTTGGCATTATCGAAGGGCAAATATGCGAAAATGTAATCTCCAATCTTTCTAAAAAAGCAAATGAGTGCCAGTAGAGTCGTGGCGGCCATTTGTTATTTTCAAAAATTCATGGAATAGTTATCCAAATATCTTCGTGTGAAATGTTTGATCGGCAGCCATTTCATTATTGAAAAAAATTTGAAATAGTTGTAAAGACAAAAGATTTAGAGAAGCTAAAAATAATTCTGCAAACGTTTGGGGTTTTTTCAGTGGGGCTTAAAGTAAGGGAGCTATGAAGATTGTTAGAGAAACCTCAGAAATTCAATAGCTATACGAACTGCAGCTCAAAATAGAAAATTGGCACCAACAAAAGTTGTTTATTTCGATGAGTCATAACTGTCATTTTCGTGTGTAACGACTTAGTATTCACACCCTGTATATTATAGAAATGTGGACCCAGTTGTTCTGACTAGCTGTAAATTCGCGTATAGCCGTATAATTATATTCTAAGGCTATTGTTTAATCTGATCAGATAGAACACGCTCCATTGCAGCCATAATCTACACATACTGGCTCGTCTGCTCGACAAAGGCTACTAATACGACGCCCCGATCTATTTCCACCCGAAACTTCAACTTTGCCACACAAATTCGTTTAAAGCCAAATCGAATTATCTACTTTCGTTCTATTTTTTTGTAATTTAATGAAGCTCTTTGAACAATTTTAACTCGACGTATATAAGGGCTTACAAAAAAGCGCGATGGTACTTAAAAAATGTTTTTTATATTAATCTTTTAGTAGATAATTATCGCCAGACAAGGTTATTTTTTATTTATCGTTAAATAATTCAAAATTTAAACATTAATGCGTACAGGATTCTTTTCTCTCTACGCGTTTGTTAATTCAGTCTGACTAACGTTAGAGCCATTTAATAGTATTTACAGACCTTCTGCTACAGCAGCATATGGGACCAAGTATAAAAATAAATTTATAATTATTGTAGAACGAGTGAAAAGAGTGGAAAGCTTGGAAGATTTATGTACGAGTGTATAATACAAAATTTTCCCCATGTTTACATTGTAAAAACAAAGTCAATCGTTTTCTTGTTAAATTTCCATGCACCATTAATCTTTTATCAAACTAAATATTACTTAAGGGCTCCCAGGTTGCGTTTTTTAAAAAATTGATTTAGTTTATCAATTTGTTATCGATTTTACACTTCCTTGCTTGTTTGTTCCACGCTGTAACTATAAATTGAAATTTCCTTTGACCCTCTTTCTTGTGTTTCATAAATATATGCGAGGCATAAATAAAATAAGTTAGGGATGATACCGGTGTAATATTTTCCAGGTTTTTTGTTTTGTAAATAACACTTAAGGTTGATGGCAAAGTTCAAATTAAATAAAAATCAGAATTAAGAGCATAAAATCCGGGCCGTTTATCGAAATTATAACGATTATATTTTAACTTGACCATTAGGACAGTTAATTTTGGTAGCGGACAACATAAAGCTCAAACTGGGCAAACGTCCAGAATATTAAACAAACTTAAAATGTACCCTTGGAATGCTAATGATTTTCTCTATAATCGACATCGAATTTGTGCGAAATTTGTAATATATTTATGAAAATCCTTAACGAAGCAAATCAGAACTTCCTCTACCTCTGAAATATAAATTGTCAGCGTTTTGGCAAAATAGCGCCCTTAATTTAAAATTTCGATCAATAATTTTTTGCTTATATTGTGAATTCGACACGAAAAAAACTGTCGAAGTTCGTAAAAGTTTATTTTCTTATTTATTCGTCGTAAATTTTTTTGCAAATTACGCACGTGTGTGCTTCATGTCGAGCTTCTCCGGGACGACATAAAATATTTTTGTGCGTCCGATTGCCTCAAAAGCAACTTTGAACGATAGTTTAAAACGCGGATTAATCTGAAATACTTGAACTGATTACCTTTATCCCGTCTAGAATAAAAATTTTTGCCGGATACTCACAGATCTGATATTGGACGCCAGAACCGAATAGTCCAGGAAGTAGCAAACAGTTTTACAAACTTTTTGACATTGCATGCAAATGAGTGATAAAACCGACTGCCTGTCTGTCAAAGTGGCAACTTTAACTTGAGGGAGGCTCGAGAAGGGTAGATTTTGGCTCTATACAGTAGGTACATTAAGTTTTCTCCAAATGATATCTCTTAAGTTTTTCACCTCTGGTGAACGATTTAAAGTTAAAAGCCTTCCAAAATCTTTCAAAATCTAGGTACTTTATGTTTGTACTTTTCTCTAAAAGTGGGTAGTTTTGAGTTAGGAGCGATAAAACAATTGTTTAGCCGATTTCGGAAGTTTTTAAAACATTAAAACGCGCTCGCGTCTAAATCCTTTACCTAAAGAATAACCTAAAGAAATATACTTTATGGGACATCTATGTGTTTTATTTTTATATAGGAACACTTTATCTCTAATAGTGCGTAGTTTAAAAGCTATGAGCGGAAAACCAAAAAGAAAAAGTTTTTTGACCTAATTTTGAATATTTTTGGTAAAACTTTTACGCGCTCTAGCGCTGAAACTGTTTGTAGGAAAAAAACATAAGAAATATAATGTGTAGGAAATTTAATGTGGTTTAGTTTTGTTCAGTTACACTTTTTTCGAAAAATGCGTAGTTTTTGAGTTATAAGCGGAATACTAAAAAACAGTTTTTTGACCGATGTTTGAATTTTTGTTAAACTTTAACCCATTCTACCGTCTAAACCGATAGTATAAAGAAACAAACCTAAGAAATATAATTTGTAGGAACTTTAATGTACTTTAGTTTTGTATAGAAACACTTTTTTTGAAAAGTGCGTAGTTCCTGAGTTATATGCGAAAAATTAGAAAACAATTTTTTAATTGATTTTAAAATTTTTGTCAAACTTTAACACGCTCTAACTCTTAAACCGTTTGTATGACGAAAATACCCTAAAGGTAATTTCTAGGAAATTTAATGCACTTTGCTTTTGTTTAGTTACACTTTTTTCGAACAGTGCGTAGTTTCTGAGTTATAAGCGGAAAACTAAAACAAAAAGTTTTTTGACCGCTTTGAAACTTTTGTCTAACTTTAACACGCTCTAGCTCTTAAACCGTTTGAATGACAAAAATAACCAAGAGTTAATTCCTAGGAAATTTAATGCACTTTGCTTTTGTCTAGCTTCACTTTTCTCTAAAAGTGCGTAGTTTTTGAGTTTCAAGCGGAAAACTAAAAAAACTGTTTTTTGACCAATTTTGAAATTTTTGTTAAACTTTAACGTGCTCTAGCGCTTAAACCGTTTGTATAAAGAAAAAATTTAAGAAATATAATTTGTAGGTAATTTAATCTACTTTATTCGTGTGTAAAAATACTTTTTTGTAGAAGTTTGTAGTGTTTGAGTTTTAAGCGGCAAACTAAGAAACAGTTTTTTGACCGATTGTGCAATTTTTGTAAAACTTTAACGCGCTCTAGCGCTTAAACCGTTTGCATGAAGAAAAAATCTAAAAAATATAAAATGTAGGAAATTTAAATTACTGTATTTTAGTATAAAAACACTTATCTCTAAAAGTGTGTAGTTTTTGAGTTATGAGCGATAAAACATTTGTTGGGTTTATTGTAGAAGTTTTTTTATACTTTAATGCTCGCATCCGCCTAAATCGTTCACCTGAGGAAAGAGCCTTAAGAACTGTAATTTGTAGTAAATTTAATGCTCTTTAATTTTGTATAGAAAAACTTCTTTCATAAAGTACGTAGTTTTTGAGTTATTAGCGAACTACCTAAAAGCAGCCCACTCTTCTCGAGCCTCCCCCAAGTTAATGCTGCCACTTTTAACAGACAGACGGTAGGTTTTATTACTAATTTTTAATGTCTTTTTATCTTTTATAGACAAATATTTTGTACTTTGAACTATTAGAACGTCTACAGGCGAAAAAGACGATTCCTTAGACTAAGCGATTTTTCATTGTTCTGATTTGTTTCTGCTTGGAAGCTGCAATTAATACCTTAGGAACCGTGCATTATTCACAATTGTTTCACTTCAAACCTGAATACCACTCTGTTTTTCTGTGATAACCGACTCTTCTGTAATTAATCTACCGGCTGCAAATTATTAATGCGTTACTACAATATAAAGTAAGCCAATTACGCAATAAAATCGCAAAATTGAGTTTTCTTTTGAAAAACTAAAAATATGGGTGTAAATGGGAAAGTTGTCCCACGCTACACGAGCCTTTTTGATACGTAAAACGATCTAAAATTAAATTACCCAACTTAAAAGTTTGTTTTGCAAATTAATGTATTGTCACAAACATTAATTAAGAGTAAATATTAAAGACATGTGGGTTAATATTCATGATAACAATTTATAATTGCATTATAAGCAATTTGAAACTAAACTAACTGTGCTCGTGTTTACTATAATAATTAATAAAATTTTTCCCAATGTAAACTTTAAGGGCGAGAAAAGGGAAATCGATAAATTTTTCACCGTCAAGTTTCAACTCGGGAATGCAGTTATCTACTTTTTGCAGGAGTTATTTTTTGTGGGACGTGTGGGAAAATGGAGTTACTTTTTGTAGTAATATTTCTTCGTTGTATCGTATAACAAAGTTTGATGTGGAACATGAGAACCTAACTCACTTTTTCCACACAAAGATCTTTCGAGAGTAACTTTACAAAACAACTCACGAAAAGACCTAACTAGGTATGTATACGGATTTTCTACGTCCTCGAGTAATAAATTAAAATATAATATAATTAAATTCATATTGGTGAATTAATTTAACTTTTCATCGTCGGTTTCGGCTTTTTAACTTTCCAACAGTTCGCCTAATCGATTATTAAAGTAAAAGAGAGAGCTTTTTAAGTTGGAAAAAAAGTATTCCTTTAATTAATGCTTTTGCGGTACGTTTTTCAATTTGATTTTATAAAACACTTTTTAATTAACGTCGATGATTGAATGTACCGCAAAATCAATTCGTTAAGTTTTTTTTTATTTTGTGTTCTTTTTGAATTCGCAGCAATTTTGTTTAAATTGCCTAGCATTTTTTCAACTTCAAAGAGCTTTCAAATTTATAAATCATTTATTCTTGCTCGATCAGTTATTTTTGTGTAAAATTAAACAAAATTCTTTTTTTACATTAATCAAACTTTATTTGTGGTTTTAAAAGGGCGCGTTAAGGGAAGTTATTTTGACGTTTCTATTTTGAAATTGTTCTTGTTGGTAAAATAGAACATCGGTGTTGTTCGCAGTGGACATTAATATTGATGGTCTTCCACGGACCCTTGTAATTTACTGCACTTACAAGATGGTTAGACGTTGGACTTTATATTTGATAGGACAAGAAAATTCAATTATACTGTCGTGTAAGATCTATTTTGAACAATTTACAAATTTCTAATAGCGATTTACATAAGTGGGGTTGTCGAGTAAAAAATTAGGTCGCAAAAGCACACATGGAACTTTAATGGAATATTTTCTGAGATGAAAAAGAATTTCACGAAGTCGTTATAACTTTAAATCAGAGCTTTAAAAGCTCTATAATTTCGCAACTTAAGATAATAGCCCCTTTTTTTATATAAATATTTTTTTTCCCAAAAAAAGCACTCTAAAAAGTATAGGTTTTTTCCTACAAACATTAATAATTCTCATTCACGTTTCTAGACACTTTTTCACAAAAAATAGATTGAATTTCAAGAAAATTGTACGAAAAGGTTGAAAATAAACTTCTCAGGGTTGTTTTGAATTATTGCATCGGTAAAATAGTATATTATATTCAAAAAATTTTTTTAAGTTACGAGCTTGGTTTTGAATACACCAGAAAATCAAATTTCCGCAACTTTTCTGCAAATCTGAAAAAATGATTTTTCGGATTTGTAAATGATTTTCTTTTAAATTAACGCCAGACATTGAAAAGCGGTATACACACGTAATAATGTCCCTTTACGATTTAATTGAAACTATGTTAAGAACAGATTTAAATCGTAAAGGCTCTTTCTTGGCTGCCTTTCGTTTCTTAGAATCCATCTCCCAAATACGAATTAGAAAAAGGAAACATTTTATAAACTTTTTGAAAGTGAAAGCGTTTTTTCTTTTCTATGGCTTATTTTTTTCTCCAATCGTTAAGGAATTAGTAAAACTTTTATCAAAGTCTAAATCGACAAAATACTTGTCGTGCGTATTTCTACTTTTGAGGCTAAAGCTAAGAAAGCAATGCAATCAAAAAATTTCAAATGTTTTATTGCAAATGTCGGCGGTTCATGGCCCAATAAATAGAATAAATTAAAGATTCTAAGAAATCTGTCCATGTTCGCGTGTGTCTGTATCTGCGTGTGTCAATGTAGTGTCCAGTGTCCAGTGTCCAGCCATACGAAATTGCAATTTTGGGTTTAAGCCGTGTTAATCTCAAGTGTGTTGGCTTTGGCTCCAACTTAAAGGGGGTACTTGCCATAAATTAATTACAAATTCCAATAACTTATTTTCTAAAACTTAACCAAAAGTTTCGGTACATATTTTTCTATTGCGTCTGTTCTGCTGAAGAGAGGCATTTGTCTTATAGTACGGGAGGCAGCTACTACTCTTACTAAATCAATGATCGAAAGAAATGAGTAATAAAAGCGACCGTCCGTCACTTCAAACCTCTTTCTTAGGTTTCTCCCTTATAACTCAAAAACTACGCACTTTTTGAAAAAATGCTTTTATATTAAAGTAAACTACATAAAATTTTCTACAAATTATATTTAGAAGGTTTTTTTCTCAGATAAACGGTTTAAGCAGTAGAACGCGTTAAAGTTGAACAAAAGTTTTAAAATTGACCAAATAACTGTTTCATGGCTTGTAACTCAAAAACTACGCGCTTTTTGAGAAAAGTGCGTTTATAGAAATATAAACTGCGTAAAATTTATGACAACTTCTGTTGTTTAGGTTTTCTTAGACGAACAGTTTAGGCGCTAGAGCGCATTAAATTTTAACAAAAATTCCAAATTCTGCGAAATAACTGTTTCATCGCTTATAACTCAAAAACTACGCACTTTTTGAGAAAATTGCTTTTATGTAAAAGTAAAATATATATAATTACCTACAACTTTTATTCAAAAGGTTTTTTTCTGTAACAAACAGTTTAAGCGCTATAACGAGTTAAAGTTTAACAAAAGTTTCAAAATTGGTTAAATAACTGTTTCATCGCTTATAAGTCAAAAACTACGCACTTTTTGAGAAAAGTACGTCTATAGAAATATAAACTGCATAAAATTTATGACAACTTCGTTTGTTTAGGTTTTTTTTAGACGAACGGTTTAGGCGCTAGAGCGCATTAAAGTTTAACAAAAATTCCAAATTCTGCCAAATAACTGTTTCATCGCTTATAACTCAAAAACTACGCACTTTTTGAGAAAATTTCTTTTATGTAAAAGTAAAATATATGTAATTTGCTACAACTTTTATTCAATAGGTTTTTTTCTGTAACAAACGGTTTAGGCGCTATAACGAGTTAAAGTTTAACAAAAGTTCCAAAATCGGTTAAATAACTGTTTCATCGCTTATAAGTCAAAAACTACGCACTTTTTGAGAAAAGTGCGTTTATAGAAATATAAACTGGGTAAAATTTATGACAACTTCTATTGTTTAGGTTTTCTTAGACAAACGGTTTAGGCGCTAGAGCGCAATAAATTTAACAAAAATTCCAAATTCTGCCAAATAACTGTTTCATCGCTTATAACTCAAAAACTACGCACTTTTTGAGAAAATTTCTTTTATGTAAAAGTAAAATATATGTAATTTGCTACAACTTTTATTCAATGGGTTTTTTTCTGTAACAAACGGTTTAGGCGCTATAACGAGTTAAAGTTTAACAAAAGTTCCAAAATCGGTTAAATAACTGTTTCATCGCTTATAAGTCAAAAACTACGCACTTTTTGAGAAAAGTGCGTTTATAAAAATATATACTGGGTAAAATTTATGACAACTTCTATTGTTTAGGTTTTCTTAGACAAACGGTTTAGGCGCTAGAGCGCAATAAATTTAACAAAAATTCCAAATTCTGCCAAATAACTGTTTCATCGCTTATAACTCAAAAACTACGCACTTTTTGAGAAAATTACTTCTAGGTAAAAGTAAAATATATGTAATTACCTACAACTTTTATTTAACAGGTTTTTTCTTTAACGAACGGTTTAGGCGTAAGAATGCGTTAAAATTTGACAAGAATTCAAAAATCCCCCAAACTGTTTTTTGAGGGGTTTAACGTTTATAACTCGAAAACGACGCACTTTTATGGAAAAGTATTTATATATAAAAATATATTACATTCAATTTTATACAAATTATGTCTCTTAAAGTTTTTGCGTCAAATGAACTGTTTAGGTGCTACAGCGCGTTAAAGTGCAGCCTTCCGGATGGTAATCGGCTTTGAAGTATAAAAAAATTCAGTTTTCATATAATAAATATAGAAGCACTTTTATCATAAAGTGCTTAGTGTTCGGTTTATAAGAGAAGAACCGAAAACAGAGCAAAAACCCACCCTTCTCGAGTCACTAATCTGGAGTGGTAGACACTCGGCTTTATTACTCACTTGCAGTGTCCTTTCAGCCTGCATTGTAAAAAATGTTGTACTTTTCCGTTTAGTAAAAGTGCCCGCTGCCTCCTGGACTATTAGGTATCGAGAAGGTTTAATATTTTTGACAGAGTGTATTAGTCTATAAACTGAAAACTTTCACAATTTAGGGAACTAAAGTTTGCGATTTTCCGAGTAAGGCTGCAATCCGGGGGGTTGCTTTATGTTGCAAAAAAACATAAACAATCTTTTGTATAGTAAAATGCTAGACGATGGATGTGTCGCCTCTTCTATCGTTTGTCATTGCCAAAAGCTTTTAATATTACAAAAAAACTCTTAGATGTGGGAAATTACAATAGATGTAATAATGAAATGTTTCTCAGAGCATCGCTTACTAGTAGTACGTCCAAAGAGGCTCAATTGTAATGTTTTGAGTTTTTAGGTTTCATTCATAAACCTTTACGTTTTTATTAACGAGAAGCTCACAAGAGAGCAACTGATATTTTTGACAAAATATAAAACTTTTCAACAATTGGCAGCTTTTCCTCTCATAATAATCTTCTAGCTAACCTTTCGTATTCTGTCTAAAGCAATACTTAAAATTTTTAATGGAAATTGCAATTTCAAGATATTCCAATTTACCCTCGTTAATAATAAGGACGAGTTTGTGACTAGCAGTTTGCTTTGAGGTCATGATACCCGTATGAGATCTGAAGGATCCGAGAATGAGGGATTAAACGAGAAGCCTTGAGAAATAAACCGTCACGTGTTGAGAAACACAAACTGACCATAATTTAATATGGAAATAATAGATCAGTCTAATACGAAAAAAATTTATTCAATCAACTAAAATCACAACCACTAAATTGAGAGTTCAAGAACAGACGTGTAAGGAAAAAAAACACGGTTGAGGAAAAAGTTTTGTGATTTGAGGGTAGTTTGTTGGGTCAAGTTTCTTTTGCTTACAGATGTTTTCGCAATTTGTTTAAATTAGGCGGGCGAAGGAAAAAAATTTGAGTAAGTCTATCGTTGTTTTTACATGTAACGTGTTCATCACGAATGTTCGGACGTATACATGAATTGTCTGTAAAAGTTAATTCTGTATATTGATCGTTTAGTCCGCATGCCCGAAATACAATACCCATTGTTAGCCCAAAGCGAAGTTATAATCTCCCAACTTTCGCAAATATAAAATTCAAAAGGAGCATTTATTTATTGTATAAATTCGACACGATCGTTAAAAAAAGTACTTCAAATAAGGGCTTTGGAAAAGTTATTCAAATGGCGAAATTCGATTGTTTAAATTGCGAAAATGAATTAAAGTGGAAACGTTTATTGAGCTTATATGTTGAGCTTTTCGATTTTAATCTATTTTTGTAGCTAATTCGAGTAGCCCTGTGAATTGTGATAACGACAAGAAACAGGATTTAACTGTTGGGTTAAGTGTTTGGGTGTCCAAGCTCTAATTCGGTGAGATCGGAGAGCTCGGGGTTTGGGGTTACTGCAACCAAACAGCTCAGAAGATTCGAATTTAGCTTAAGGTTGTCTATTACAAAATCAACTAAATTGTTATCAAGCAAGCTGCTATAAATTTTAGCAAGGCAAATATTGGTTTTGCATTTAATTCGCGATATAGAACAGCTGACAGTCTTATTGTTTCATCAATATGGCATATTCTCAGAGTTGTGGAGTTTTCGATGTAACCCCGACGATGTTTATTAAATGTCGCTTAAATTCCTTCAGTTTAAGTGCTTTTCGGCAGATTGAACTAAATTTCCAATAAATTTAATTAAATATTTTGTACAAACAAGAAAATTTTTATCGACGATTTGTAGGAGTTTGGAGTTAAAGCTCGCGAGCTTAAAAAAGTTTCAACCACTCAAACTTTCAAGTAACGCCGCCCTTTTTAAGTTGTATTATAAATCCCATCACACACATAAGGACGAAATTCGAGACACAACATTGACAAAAACTATCTTCCTCAAAAAAAGTCAAAAAATAAATCAAAACTTGCAGAAAAATCAATTGCTTTTTATTGTATTCTTACAAACGACTTGGAAAAGTTTGGCTTTTAAAAAGAGGAAGAAAATATGAAAATTTTTATTATAAAGTTGTGATAAAGCAAACAATACAAAAGTTGATAAATTATTATGACATCGAACCAATAATGCTTTTCTAAAGAGTAAATTTAATGGCAAATCTTGTGTCGAGATTAATTTTAAATTAAACTTTATATCGCAAACACACTGTTCCGTAATAAATCGTTTCTTTACTTTTATAATCAGAATACGTTTTTGTCCATAATTTAGTACCTTATTATTGGATTTTAACAAGCTGCGCTCGTATAAATTACCACTAATTTCATTTTAAAAGCGCACAATTAGCCGATTCTCACGGGACAGACAGCACTCGACTAATGCACCTAAACAGTTTTCATTTTAATTGGAAAATAAACTTAACTTTTCATGTTAGGACAATTTACTTTATTCCTACTTTTCTAACAAGAAACTCTCATCTTATTAGTTGTACGTTAATTTCACTTTTTTTAAATTAAATGCCTATCTCGGTGAAGAGAGAACAATAATTGTTAATTTTCATCAACAATTAATTAAAAATATCGATTGTTTTGATTAAGTTGCAAATTGTCGGTTAGTCAATTGATCGAATAATACGTTAATCACAGTCGATATACGGCACCATCTGCGGGAAGGCAATGTCAGACCACTGTGGCTTATAGTCTGGCCTTTTAGAAATATACTTTTTCTGACTTACGCCACCAGCAGAGAGATTGCAATAGTGAATAGATGGCTCATTTAGAGAAGTCAAGTAGGTAGGTAATTGTTGAAATCTAGTTAGAACTGCATTGAAAACTCTGGTTTGAATCAAACTTAATGTTTTTCAACAAAATATGTATTTAAATGTGGTTTGTATTTGAAAAGGCAACATCTGGGGTGTCATAACCTAGGTAGACAGGTAAATATTTTATGTGGGTCATCCCTTTACTATTTTCTTGCATAAATGCATTATTCGCTGCCTTTTACCGGATTTAGTTTTCGTAAAAAAGCGGCAAAAACCCATAAAAGGTCTAACCATATGCCAACAACTACCTACCTACTTGACTTCTGTAATGAAGGCATCTACTCACTATTGTCACCTCTCTGCTGGTGACGTAAGTCAGAAAAAACTATATGAAATGGCCAGACTATAACCATTAAATTTTAGGTTGCATACGTTGGCTTCATAACGTTAAAATACTTTAACAACCACCGTATGAGATGAGTGCACACTGCAGTCACCTTATGTATGTTAAGGCCTATGCTCAGAATAGTTACATTCTTTACTTTTTTGTGATGAATGTGTCAAAACGTCAAAACCTTACTTTATCTAAAGTACAGTATCATTTTCACCCAATTGCCCCAAAAGCTTAAGAGGGGAGCATTTCTGAGAAACTTGGTCGTAAAGAGCGACCTGAGTAAGGAGTAAGGACGACCATGCGCTACCGCCAATGTATAAAGTCGTTTTCATACAGGAAGAATTTTATATCTGTCATTGTATAGAAAATCAGAGAAAACCCATATTTAACACGAAACCCTAGAGCGTTGATAACCCATTTTGAAAGTATGTCAAGCCTTGGTAAAGAAAATACCAACCTAACCTAACCAAACCTTTTTTATTTGTTTGTTTGTTTGTTTGTAGAGAGGGTTTAGGAAATTCCCTTATGGAACTGTACCGGGGATAGGATCTAGTTCCCCGGCAGCTGTACAGGGTTGGAAGTTCCGACCTGTTAAAACCCTTTTCCTCTTTCTTTCTCTAGTGCTCATTCTGTTTTGGAAATACCGCTAGGTCTACTATTAGGACGGTAGAGAGAAGATTAGCTCGATTCCTGCCAAATTGCTTAGGCTTCGCGTTCATTATTATCCACTTCTTTGTGGATGAGAATCTTCGTCTTAGGTTGCTCTATGTCGTTCCAGGCTTGCTGGTTGCTTCACGTTATGTCGAACAAGTTGTTTTTTTCTATCTTTATGCCTATCTTTAATTTCAGGGTTCGCTTCATTGCGGACCATCTACCGCATCCAAAGAAGGTGTGGCAAGCTGTATCATGTTTACAATAGTTGCATTTGGGCGTCTCTACTTTGGCGATCCTGTAGAGGTACTCGTTGAAGGTCTCGTGGCCTGACAGGAATTGTGTGACGAAGTAGTTTGGTTCTCCGTACTTTCTGGCTGTCCACACCCTTAAGCTTAGGATTAGTTTATGCGTCCACCTTCTTTTCTGTGAGGTGTCCCATCTTGCTTGCCATTAATTTGTTTATAGTTTCTTCTCTATCGCTGATGTTGCTTTCGGTAGCTAGAAGATCTAGTGGTATCATACCCGCCAGTACCGCCACTGCCTCGGCCGAGACAGTGCGGTAGCCCTGAATAACTCTTAACGTCAGAGCTCTCTGGGTTCTAATTACTTTATCCCTATGCCGGGTTACCCGCATCGCAAGTGACCACACGTGGCTTGCATAGGTGTACCGCGACTGTACGGAGTGCGCTAAGACTTTCCTTTTTGCGGCATTAGAGGACCTAATCGAACCTAACTTAGCACATTTGACTGTATACCACAGCAGATACATAAACGTTTGGTAGGAACTATTCCAATTGGAAAATTGAAGATTCTTCTTCTTCTTTCCTGTTCACTCTGGGTGGATATTTGCGACCACATATTCCAGATACTCTCTATTTCTTGCTCTCTCATTGAACAAACCGTGGACCTTCGTTGCCTATTATTTAAACTGCCCCGTGTCTAGAAATCTTGGGGACCTCAACTTAGCAACTCAACATGTTAGACAAAATTAAAGGGGACGGTAGACACAAATTGGGACGACTAGAAAAAACTACAATTCAGGGGCCCCGTAATTCTCTAACAATATTTTTTGTTTATCTGAACTAACATAGCAATTTATTTTTTAATTTTTTTGCTTTGTTTTAGAGAAACATCTTTTTTAGAGACCCTATGAATCGCTATTTAAAACTCCTGAACTTTTATTTAAGCCGTTCGACCTCGCTTCCGGCGCTATTTCATTTTATTTTAAATTTTGAAACAAGCTAAACTACAGTGTGTCCGGGGATAGGTGGAACACGGGCGATCTCGCTTATTAGCGATTCTATCAAAAAATGTTACTCTTTGTAAAAGTTTTTGCTTGTTTTAAAATTACTATTCACAATTTCATTTCTGCAGATTTTTGTACAGGGTGGTTTTTATTAGCGTTTCTCTAAAATTATACACTAGTAAAGTAGGAAAATTTTGAAGAGAAAAATCAAAAATTTATACCAAACAATTATTCGTACGCTCATATTTTATTCAAATATAAAATTTGAAAACGATGCGGTATTTTTAATATTTTTAAACGATTTCAACATCTTTTTATTAACAAATTCCTAAAAAAAATTTTTTAGAGATCAAAACAAACAAATAAATAATAATTACTACTCAATATAAGTGCTTCTTACATTCATACATCCTTACAATTCCTTGGCGAAATTCAAAATACGCAGCTTGAAACATCGTTACATCGAAATTTTTGAAAATACGAAAAGTGCCGTATAGGTTGCAAATTTTATATCTGAATAAGAAATCGGAGTAGAAATAATTTTTTGTTATAACTTTTTTATTTTCCTCTTAAAATAAGAGTAGTTTACTGATGTATAATTTTAGAAAAACGCTAATAAAAACCACCCTGTATAAAAATCTACAAAAATGAAACTGTGAATATTAATTTTGGAACAAGCAAAAACTTTTACAAAGAGTAATATTTTTTGATAAAATCACTAATAAGCGAGATCGCCCGTGTTCCACCTATCCCCGGACACACTGTATTAGTTGTCTCGGACATCGCATTTTCTCTGAAAGGCCCTGATTGTGCTTACTATGAAGCAATTGCTAAACCGAAACAATGTGTGCTGACGTTAGATCAAGCTTGCCACTAATTTCCTTCAGTTTGGTCGGTCGTTTGATTCTACAGATTAAATTAGTAACATAATACGACTGAAATAGCTGTATACTTAGGAGCGACACATTAAGGTAGGGCGACTGATTACAGCGGTTAGCCCCAGCTGACGAGACTCAAGAAAGTTGAAACAGATGCTCTGGTGATACTGTAAATGAGTACCTACGCCATAAAACTTTTATCAATTTCATTCCTGTATTTAACTGTTAGTAATAGCGTCAGGTTGCTTATTGGTAGAATATCCGCATAAAGTGCAACGATGTCGAAGAAAAACAGTCTTTTAAAACTCTAATTTCTTTAACCTTTACGCGTGGCAGCTGCGTTACTGCCATTTAAACCTCCACTGCAGCCACTTTGGACTCATAAATTGAAGGGTAAACTTTAGTAGACGTAACGCAGTAGGGTTTGAAACGAGAATTTCAAATTTTTCATTACTTAATCACCCTGTTTTAAGAAGTAGCAAATTATTACAGCTATGGTAACGCGAGCAGTGGACATCTAACCATACGAACTATTGTTATACAAGCGCCCTTTTATCAAAAGAAAAAAAGTTGAAATATTCGTCTTAGTTACAATACGAGCACACATCGTTCATCACGAGAAAACAGTTTTAAATAATTTGCTGTGGGAATTGCAGTAGCATCCCGCTCGAGTTCACACTTATTGCCTCCACTTACTTACATAAATTAGAGCACCCTTATAGAACATGCAAATTTCATATCGAAAAGTGCTTTAAGATTTATCGATGGCTTGTACCGATCTACTCTCTATAGAAAATGTATAGTTGGCTTTCGAAGTGCATGTCAAATAGTAAATTAATTAGACGTTATTAAACAATGAGCGATCCAAATTCGATTAATGAGAGATGGTCACGGTGCGCTCGCGTATGCATTATAGCGGGATTATTGTCTTCTTCTTCTTCTTCTTGTTTTTTTAGTTGATGGTGTTGTTGGCTCATTAATTAAATTTTGGTTAAGATAAGTAACTTTATTAATAGAAGTCACATGGTTTTTTACGTAGGTACTACTACAGAAGAATTGTTATTTTTTGTGAAAAAGTGCAAAAATAAGCAATTTCTATAAAATGCAACGTGAAGTACTAAAGATCAGGTATAGTTGAATAATAGTGTTTCTAGATCAATGACTCTGTCAGCTGCGAAAGATTGTCGAGAAAGCAGCAAGAAGGCTGCAATAGCGAGATAAGGCCTAGAATTGGGAAGCGTTCGCTAATAATGCGACTGTTAGAATCGTCTTGACTTGTGCTATCGGATTCGAACGAGTATTGTTGATTTCCTATTTCGTAAAAAGTCGGATCCTTTTCTACTAGATATTATCTAAAGACAGTTTAATTAAATCATTCGACAGCATCCAGTCAAGATCTTTAGAGTTAACGTCAATTTTACTTTATTCAGTCTGGTAATTTATGTGAATATAGGGGGGTGTAGTGATTTACAGTTATACGCAAAGCCAGCATTCGTTTGACAGAGTGTGTGGAGTAGCGAAGAAAGCTCCCTCAGGATTGGAGAAGTCATTTCCGTAATAGCACCATTCAGCTACGCAGGACGCGTAACTTTGAAATCCCGGTTTATCAGTATACTCATTCAACTTCTACCATTTTAGTTTCACGACCCAATATGGATAGGTAAAGTTTAAGCACCCGTTAGGATAACCTTTCAAATCTCTATTTTTACACCCTTCACTCATAGTAAAACCTTACGGCTACCTCGATATGTATAACGCGTCAAACAATTTCGCGCAACTTTTTGCTTTAAACGCCAATTTAAATTGCTTTTTTGGAACGTGCAAAAGGATCCTCTCGTAGTGTTTGAAAATAAAACACAAAGCGGTTTTTTAATTAGAGCTAAAAATTGGTTTTTAATATCGTTTTAAATAAATATTTGGACGAAATTTAGTTTCGTACTCTATTTCATTTGTAAAAATAAAGTAACAGTAAAATTAGGACGGAGAAAATTACGTCAGATTCAAATTGCTTACTTTATTTTATTACGCCAGAAGCTTTTTCGGCTAAAAGATTTTAATTAACAGTTGGAAAACAAGAAGAAATATCAGGAAGCTTAACAAGCTCGAACTGTTTTGGTTGTCTTTTGCTTCTCCTATATACATACTTTCGTTTACTGCTTACTTAAAATAAACTCGAGCACAATTATTTAAGGAACTAACTAAGCTCGAACAAAAAAAAAGGTTGGTCGTTATCTGCTTTAGTTTGTAAACGGTCAAAATGCTTTTTGTCTAAATAGGAATGTATGTTCGGTTATCCAGTTTTGGGATAAAGTGTGAAAGCAACTTAAATCCTTTGTTTTGTTTAGTTTACTGGCGTGCTCTTGTTGGCGGCCAATGAAAAAAACTACAAATGTAGGTTTTCGCAGGAATAAAGCTAATCCTAGTTGCAAAAGTGTGCGAGCAGTGCGCGAGCGATGAATGTGTTAAAGAAGGAAAACGTGTGGAAGAGGGAAGCGTTAAGTTAAAATGTTTTGTTATTATTACTACCCTTTTTGGTTACGTTTACCGCTTTACACTTTATATGTAATCAGATTTACTTTATCTCTGTTCAAAATTACCTTTTTATTCATACAGTATTAAACACACTACTTTAGAGGAATTTTTTCTTGTTTTTGGCTTCAGCTCTTCACACACAGTATCATTGTTATTAAACCCGTATAAGCGCACAGCAGACTTTACACTACAAACAAAAGCTTTTAATATAATACAATATATAAATTTGTCTACGAGTTATCTTTAAAGCAAATTTTCTCTAAGTAGACGAGAAAATTGTTAACATGTCCTTTGAAGATTTTACAATACCTTTTTACGCGCAAAAGTTGGCTGTTTTCCATACAAATTTTCATACTTTGTCGTTTAGCTTTGCATACCTACTACGTTAAATGCACATTTCTGAGCACTAGCTGTTGTTCAAATGTACGATACAAATCAACGAAAATAAACATTTCGTTTCAAGTACAACAACAATGAGGCCGTTCGGCCGTAAAATTATGTTGCAGTTGTGTAACGCATATCGATTTTCTCATATTTGATGGTGATGAACCGTTCTTTTTCGCAAATTACCATCTCGAAACTGGTTATTTTGTGCACCTCACAGAATTTTAAACGCCTAGCTATACGTAACCGTTACTTCAAGATTTGCATCCTTTATACGAAGGGAAATCTCTTCTCGTACGTTGTTGCAATTTTTATTCGAACTTCGTAAGTTATGGTTTTGATTTCACAAACCCATTTCTGATTTGAAAGGAAACAAATGCAGACAATTTGAGTAATAAAAAGTTAAATTGTAATTCAGTCCCTTAAAATTAGAAAAGAAATAGAAGAGCCGGGCGGACAGACATCTACCATTGCAACTCCTATAGTCTAGACACTTATGGGCTAATCTGGGCTTCTGAAAATGGCTCCACCTCTCCACTAACGTATTAGCAAAATCCTTTCTACGCTCTTTTTCTAAGGACCCCTTTGGCAATATACCTACCGTAGGTCGTTCAAGGGTTGAGGACTCTTTGTAAGACATTGACGTCTCTGAGAACGATTTTCGAGATATTCTTTAATTCCTAAAAACGGAATCGTTACCTGGTGTAGACAACATCTCTAATAAATTGCTCAAGTTATCTGTTAACCACATAACAAAACCTAAACCTCTGAGCATCTTATTCAGAATTAGCTGCAGTGGGTCTCTGGGTCGGTTGTAGCCAGTTGCCGTAATTTATCAAAACCTTTCCAAAGCTTTCGACAAAGTTCCCTGCCGCGGTCGCTTACGGAAGCTTGAACATTGAGGTGGCAGATGACGACTTCTCTCTTGGATAAAGGCTTTCCTCAACAATAAAACCATACCGTGTCTGAGTCGGTACAAAGTTCTCTAGGTTCTCGGTATAAGAGCGTTAGCTCTGTAGTGCCACAAGGTACTATGCTCGGGACAATACTTTTCTTCCTATATACTGCCCACCAGGTAGTTTCAATCAATTAACACTGTTTGATATATGAGGACAATGCACTGGACACACCAAAGGACCAAAATGTTTTGAGAATCATCATATCCGACGACTTATCGTGAAAACAAAATATTGTGAACATAACGAGAAAAGCAAACTCCAATTTTCTTGGGGGAAGGGGAGGGGGTTAATAAAAGTTTTGAAAGGTAACTTATTGTAGAATTTTAGGGTAGGGCAAATCTAGCGCGAACAAAACTTTTGGCGTATGGGTAAATATTGTGAAGTAGAAAGAAAAGAAAATAGCGCCGCGGGCCCCAAATTTTTAAGGTTCAAGGTCAAACGGCTTAAAATGCAGTTCAAGAATGAGAATGTCTCCAAAAAAGGTATTTCACAAAAAAACAATTTATAAAAAAATTATATACCTACTGAGTGTGAACTGTTCCGGAGGGATGATTTTGGACGCGTTGGTGGGGGGTGGGAGGATTTTTTTACCCGGGCACCTCCGTGAATTCAACCATGATTTTAGAACGCACTTTCTTAAGATTTTTCGGCCTGAAAAGTTTCCGATCTCAACATGAAGATGGCAGCACGTGTCAACAAAAGCTAGGGAATGTGTTTGCACATCCTTTGGCAGGATGACAGGTACTTACCAAAATTTCAGTGAAGCGCAGTTGTTGTTTGGTAATCGATTGGGTGAGTCGATGCGAGTATTTTTGTGAAAATGGAAAAAATCGAGTATCGAGCTGTCCTTAAATAATTGGTTTTGAAAGGCAATACGCCTACGCAGATCAAAGACGAGTTGGACACTGTGTACAGGGACTCTCCACCATCATTTACCACCGCGTGAATTTAGGACAGCTGAATTTAAACGTGGTCGTACCAGCTTAGGAGACTACAAACGTTCGGGGCGTCCAAAAACTGCAACCACCGACGATAACATCGCTCAAGTTCGCCAATTGATGCTAGATAACCGTCGAATTAAAGTTACAGAGTTATCAGAGGCTATGAATATGTCTAAATAGCGTGTTTGTCACATATTCAATCGAGATTTAGACATGAGTCCGCGCGCTGGGTGCCGCGTTTGCTTACTTTGGACGTGTTCGAATGAACATTTCAAACGCTCTGTTGGCTGAGCTTAGACGCAATAAATCAGAGTTTTGACGCCAATTTTACTGCAGATGAAACTATGATACACCATTGTACTTTAGAAACAAAAATACAGTCTAAACAGTGACGGACTACAAAGTGGGAATCGGTTTCAAAAAGAGCAAAAACTGTTTCTTCGGCTGGGAAAGTGGTGGCGACTGTGTTTTGGGGATAGTCATGGAGTTATCTTAAGCGATAATCTTGAAAAAGGAAGAACCATTACAGGATCATATCACGTGAAGCTGAAGGTAGAAATTGCGGAAAAACGGCCACATTTGGTAAAATAAATTGGGTTTCAGCAAGACAATTCTCATACCTCAGCGGTTGCCATGTCAAAAATGCACGAATTACGATTTTGACTGCTTGACCACCCTCCTTACTCGCCAAATCTAGCTCCAAGCAACTATTTTTTGTTTTCTTAGCTAAAGGTTTAGCGTCGTGCCTAAAAATACGTCACCGCTTTCTGTAACCTTCTAAACGACGGGCGACCCCGAAAACTTCATTTAAGTTAGAAGAGAACGCGCTTTCACTTCTTCTCGAATCGGGTCTTCTTCTGGTGGAACTCTTTACCTTTACGTGGTGAGCTTTTCATCAGTGAATTCGTTCAAGTGACAGTGTTCGCACTCAGTTCCAATTGACAATGCTCACCTTATTAAGTGAAATTTGAAGATAGAATTTTCAGACTATTCAGATTTGGATTAATTATAATAATCTTTCGGAAACAAAAAGATGGCTACTTCGCGATTTTTCCACTAAAAGATAGCTTAATATGTTATTTATTAACTTGGAAACGCACATTAGCTACATGACAAGATTTCTAACTGTTAATCGATATGATGAAGCTCGTATGAGGAAGGGGAATGAAAATTAGTCGTAGTCAAAGAGAGGGTTGATGATATCTACATCCTGAAGAGCTGAAGAGTCTTAATGCACTGGATGAAGCTCAATTCCCATTTGGAATGTTATCTATTAAACATTGTTTTATGAAAAGTATCGGAATCAGTTTTGTAAAACGTTAAATAAACCACATGTAGAGTAGCTATACTCTCGAATTTCAAATTCGCATTAAATTGTAAAGAAATGCCTCGATGTTTCCACAAAACCCGAATAGAAGTTGCACTTTATGAAAATTAAGGAAATTTATTTAACGAAGTAGTCGTCAACTTTTATTATTTTCGCTCAGCTCCTTTAGCTATGTTTACATAAAAGCATATTTTTTAACAACGCTTTTCTATTTGTTAAATATAAAAGTGTTTACGATTTATGCTACTTTATTGCTATAAAAGTGTAATCACAATGTAGCAATTTAAAAAAATGTTACATAAGTCGAGAATGAAAAATTATTGTAACATTTTTTACGAGATTTAAGAAATGAAAGTAGGTACTCAGGATTCATCTTATTAGACTATTAAAATTTGAATTCTCTAAGAGGAGTCGTTTACAACGGTAATTAGAGTCGAGTTAGTAATTACACGTAGCCGACGCCAGATGACGATGACGTGAAGAGTATGATGGTGAAAATCGGTAGGAGAGACGTCGCATTCGACCCACTTTCCACCTCCTTTAACCCCTTATCGTCGTGGAGATATTTAATTGCACCGGTTTCGTTACCTTACAGTCTAACTTTATTTTAGCACTAGATGGGTATTTACTTGCAATTGAACTGCTATAAAAGGACAAAACCCGACAAGTATTAGACAGAATTTTAAAGACAGTTCGCGAAAATTGCGCTATTTAATTGTTTCAGATAAGCTTTGTTAGCTATAGTTTGAAGTGCGAGATTAAAGTTTTCCGAGCTTTTCGCGATTTAAACACGAGTTAAAAACTTTTCGGATGAAATTTTGCAAATGTAACAGTTTAAATTCTGATATACATGGACATGTGCACTATTTACGTCAGTGTATTTTCTTTATGAGACATATGCTGGCTTGAATAAGAATGAATTTGAAGGGTTCGACCCTTTTATCTACCTTCGCAAGTCTTTTTTAGATTTCAGAGGCGGAGGAAGACTACAATATTATGCCAGTTATTGCTTCTATGTGCTGTGAAAGTTTGCAGAAGCGCCACTGGTGGTTGACCCAAAAGCTCGTAAAAAAGATCTTTTACAACTTCTAACCCTAAATACGATAGCATTCGACCCCTTTTATTCCAAATACGTATTTTTCTTAGGCCTACTTGCAAATACGGCATATAAATCTTGTATTTTCTTCTTTCGACAAAGCAATGTTCACTATTAGATACTTAAAGGAGATTTTTTCTATAAATATATTTTTTTTTCTAAAACGAATTTAAAAAATGGCTCTCTCTGACTGCAACATTGTTGTCCGCTTTTATAAATGTTCAAAAGGGTAAAAGATTTTTATCGAAAAAGCTCATAAAATTTTTTGAACAAACGAATTAGAGAAAGCAAACTTGGACATTCCTAATTCGTTATCCTTAAAAAACACAGTTTGTGCTTATCTTTGATAAATGATGTTCAACACAAAGCTTTTGCCAAGAAATGCATCATTTATGTCTACATTTAGTTTGTTATAACTTATTTTAACTACCCGAGTCTGCTCAAATTTAACCAACACCAGCTAATTTATTAAAGAAAATTTATTACGATATTTTAACAATTTTCGAAGAATTTTCTCCAGCATCGGACTAGCGCGTTTTTATCCACGGGGGCGCGCTTTGACCCTACCCGACCTTCTAAGCTCTTACAAGGTATAAAATTACCATAACTTATGGCATGGAAAATTCGGTAGGTAATCCAATTCTATATTTTTTTTGTTAAAACAAGGAAAAACAAAACGGAACTCTTCAAGGGTTAAAGCGTCGCTGTTGTCATACAGATAAGCAATATACCGCTGGTAACTTAACTATAGAATCAGAAACTTTATTGCATTTTCTAGTGTATTTGAACGTCACCTAAAGAGCATACGTTGGCAAAAAAATATTTAAAGCTAAACAGTAAAATTTTAACGTAAATGCACAGTTTTACGATGTTTACTTAATAACGCACAATTTATGCATAATTGCGTAAAAACATGCTGAATAGTCTTTTTTATGCATCGTACAAGAAGGAAATGGCCTCAATTTTCCGAAGCTCTATGATTACAATCTAATTCGTTCTCTAAAAATCATTGGAGGCTAATTCAAGAAAGTGCGTTCATTATTTATAGTAACCATTGCACTCAATAAAATTCCAAGTTTGATCAAAATCGAACACCGAACTTTTGGCAAGACACAAATTGGCACACTAACTAGCATGGGCAGTGGGCGCCGCCAGAGAACGCAGATGTGTACGCTGGGTTTAGGAGAGTAGACTACGCTGCTCTAAGGCAGTCATTAAACATTGAGAGTTGGGCACTTGTCTACGGCGAGTTTAAGGTTGCCGTTGCCTGTACTAATTTCACTAAAATTATAAATCGGCATGCTCAGAGCGCTACCTTTGATCGGGTCATTAGGAGAAGAAAGGCTAAACTTCAGCCCTGGACAACCTGATTGTCTGAGTCTGACTTTGAAAAGATCTTTAGCCAAACAAAAAATAACTATTATCTGCAACTGCTTTGCAAAATCAAAAGAAATCACAAACAATTAGTGGAGAGTCGTTGATAATCTCATAGGCAAACAAAAACATAAAAAATGAATATCCAGTATCCAGAATTACGGATGGGACCAAGCGGATTGGAGAGACAAACGCGGTAATTACGAATGTGTTCAATACGTTCCTTTCCACTATTCCCAACAAGTTGAAAGAGAAAATTGTATTGAACGATTGCAGGCCTATCGCGCATCAGAAATGACGAACTAACCCTAACTGATGTTTTTACGGTACAGCCACGACTGTGGAGGTACTTCCAGAAATGAGGTCGCGTTATAACAATATAAGTAGCTGCTGCCTGATTAAGAAAGTGTTGTATCAAGTTGTCGATCTTATGGTGCATCTGCACTACAGGAGTATTGGCGACAGAGTATTTCCGGAATGTTTGAGAAGGGCAGTCGTAATTCCCATCTTTAAAAAAGGGTACCCTTTGGACTGCAGCAACTACAGACCAATTTCTTTCTTGTAGGTCTTCTCGAAAGTCTTGGAGGAACTTGTTAAAGAGAGGATGATCAGTTGTTTCGATAAAAACAACTTTCTTAGTTCGGTCCAGTTTGGGTTAAGGAAGGGCATAAACACTAAAGACCCAATGTGATTTGCTTTGCCACGTTCGCGAGAACGTAGGGGTGATAACAATGAGCCCGTCGTTGCCCGGCGGAGAGTTGGATATTCAAGTCGACGTATCGTGGAATTTAAACCAATAAAATTAACCTTTTGATAGTTCTTATCAATTTTTCGAATATACCCCCCGTCGTACTGGTACTGTGTGCAGCAATTCCAAGACTTTTGGTGAGGTTGGATTCGCAGTGGTTTACGGATTCACCTCTATCAAACTGCTTGTGCTAACCCTGGGCGCAGAGGGGAGATCAGGTAGGTCCTAGACCCCGGTTCTAATAAAAAATACTTCCCGTCGTTAAACGGGAACATGCTTTCTTTCTTTTGGAGTTTTCTTCTTTTTGATATTTGTAAAGTTCGTGCTCCGCAGGCCACGAGATTAGAGGTTATCCACGCCGCCCCGACTCCGGTTGGTATACATACATATGTCATCAATATAATACACCAAGAAAAGCCGCCCTTGGAAGCTAGACTTCGTTTTTGTAAGCGTATTTGTTATTTCGTTAGTGAGCCCCATATTTATATGGGGTATTTATGAATTGTTACCGCTGCATGAGTTAATTGATTCATTTCTTTGGTATTTAATCGTTATTCGATTGCATATTTAATTGGTAATCAAGCTGCGGTTACCACTCGGAGCTCAGCAACCAGCTGGGGACCCTAGGCTAGGAGCTTAGGTAGCTTGGTGCTCAACTTTATCAACTGTCGTTTTGGACTCACGACCGCCTCCCCTGAGTCTTGCTCGAGCCCCCTGACGACGACCTGCCGGGTGGTAAACGAGTTGGAAAAGAGAGACTACGTAACAACAAACTGCTATATTACCTAAACTTAACAACGTGTACATTGCGCGGTGAGGGTGAGGATGAGGGTGCAAAATGTGTTGGCTTTTTATCGATATCACTATTGAGACACCGTCTCAATTCTCTTGTTACTTAGTAAGCTGTGGTAAGCCGAGTTTCGTGGGTTGGCTTATGAAGAATGGCTCGAATTCTATCATTTAGAGGGCTTAATTTGAAGGGCCATATTAAAAGTGAAATGGAAAAAGGAAATGAGCTCTGTAGCTTTCTTTAGCAGATATTCTTAGCAAAATACAAATTTACAATTTAAACAATTTCGAACTGTTGGTGAAGCGTTGAGATGTCAATTATGTTATGTAAATCAATTATGTAAAATGCCAAATTTGAGTATTTTAAATTTGGACCTAAATTACTCAGCACTGAACACCGAACAAAGAGTATTTAACTGAACTGAACTAATTTAGTTCGTGCCAGAACACAATTTTTATCATTTTTTAAGAGGGGCACTGCCTCTTCTTGCCCCCCTTCGTGTCGCCTATGTACACTTGGCATGCAACATAAATTTTATTAAAACTTACCTAGACGCCTTTTTGTTGAATTCGTTAAATTTATGTATATTCAACGATACAGTAAGCAGAGAGTGTGAGACAGAGAATATTTAATTCTCTTATGTTTTTTCCGAAAAGTTTTAATTTGAGCGTTTCTGGGTTGAATCTGAACGCCTCTAGTTAAAAGAGGAAGAAAAAACAAATCTAATTTTGTACTTTGATTAAAATGTTAGTTTTGAACCGGAGAACTAAGCTACCAGGTGATGCATTTCGTTTCGAAACTTTAAATTAATGCATAGTTTTATAATAAGACAGGGAAAGAGCGCTGCCAGAGATAGAGTGTATTAAATTTAATATCTAGGTTTATGAAAGAAAAAGTTTGTAGTCAGCTTTTTTTTATTGTTTTACGTTGTCAAAATAGTGAAAACGATCAATGTAGTTTCCATCAACACAATAGTGCAATTTTCCATTCTTTTGCCGTTATGAAAGCGGAGACCGATGTTGCGCATCCGGTAAAATGCTCGAGCATCATTAATTTTCTACTTCTATAAAAACGCACTGTTACACAGGATTTTTTACTTGTAAAAGAGTTAGAAATTACACACGAATAAATCGTTCGAATATATAAAATTCTTCAATGCTTTTTAATTTTGTATTATTTGAAAAAAGGAGAACGACAAAAAGGGCTTTATTCAACAAAATGATAAATGAACAAATTGTTGCTCTATAACAGTTTAAGACAAAGCAATTTTCACAGTTAATAGAACACGGATATTTTCGATATTATGTGTACCTACTACTTACTTGTATTCTCGTTCTTATTTTCTTCTTATATATTCATGTGAGGACGTTACATTACATCGCAATAGTGGTATCGCAACTAGATATAAATTCATTTCGAGTTTTGTTTCTTCCTTTTGTACAAGAAACTCCACTTTGTTTGGAAAACCTCAAATTTTCCTTTAAAAAGCTCTTCTTTTTTTTATATTCTTCCACCAACTATGTTCTTGTTATAAATATATTTCAAAGCAAATTGGTTATCTTTTTTTATTTTTTTTTCCAGTATTTTCTTACTGCCTCGAAATTATTTTTACCTCGTTGTTAATTTTCTTTTGTATTACAGAATTTAGTTTTATTTATTTAATGAAAAATTCCCTTTCGCATTATCTCCAACTTGGCACTTAATTTGATTATTTGCTTTTCATTTTTTACGAGCTTCAAATTTAATTATTGTATGTTAAGGAAAATCTTTCTGTTATATCTAATTTGGATCTAATTTAATTCGCGATTATACTTTAATATGGAGGAAAACGTCAATAAATGTCAATTTCCACTGATGCGATTTAAGAGAGACCTTTAGATTTTAAAACACTTTAGAAAATTTTTAAAAAATTTAGAAATCATAATCTAAGAATGCCGTTTTCAAAAATGGAATTCAATTTGCTTGAACTTGGTTTCCACTCGGGACAACCGGTAGTTTTTTTAACCCTCATGGTACCATACAAATTTACAACTTATACCTACCGCACGGGGTACCCGGGTACCCTGCATGTTTTATATGGAGAATGAGTAGTAATACAGCTAATTAGTTTATATTTGAGCTATATTAATTAATATTGCAACTTGCACATGCATTATTTTTTAAATTATAATTTAAAAAAAATTAAAATAACAATTTTTGTTGTCAAATTGGAGCGGTTTTGTGAAGACATGGCGTCGTCGGCATTTACAACGGAGTTTATGTGATATTACACTGCAATATTTTTACAAATAAACCCTGTGTCGGCACGTGCTTTATTTCGACAGTGCTCAGAAGATAATTGTTAGTTTCCCACGCCTTTTTACCTAATCCAAAATTTATTTTTAACCAGCAAATGACTATTTGCGTCTCAAAAGTAAAGCTGTTTATTGAAGATAACATGTGCTTTCTGTGGGCATAGCGTCGTGGACATTTACAACAGGGTTTATTTTTATTTTCTACTGCAACATCTTTCCAAATAATCCGTATCCAGAATCATAGAAATAATTTATGTTGAAAATCAACCTATTCGCTGTCTTCAAAATCAAATCAACGTAGGGAAATTTTAAAAGATTTAGGAAAAACTCTTTGTATGCCATCCATACTAGATCGAAGTATATAGGATCTATACTAACTAAACTAGGGATTAGGGATTAAGGATTATGAACTAGGGAACCAAAGGATTAATTATTCAATTTTATTTTGATAAAAATTGCATTGTTATCATTTCTTGGCGTCAAAGTAAGCATTACAAAACCACAGCCACAAATAAACGTTTAAGAACGGGATAAAACTGAACCACTGAGGGTAATTGGTTGTTGCATAATTTGGAAGAATGGTGAAAAGATGCCAAACAGGAAAACGAGGAAGAGATGAGAGAGTTGTAAAAATTTTGTCTGTGATGGGCATATAACAACGACTTCCATTAGATGTAACGATTGTGCAAGTACAAAAGTTCATCACTAACTTTTTTTGCGATTTCTAATTAGTAATAATTATTGTTTATAATAATAATAATTATTTATAATAATAATAATTATTTATAATATAAAAATGTGTAATATAAATGGATAATTGGAATACTTCTCATACTTGACGACTTCATTACGACACTATCTGATTTTTTTTTATTGACGAAAGTTTTAAAAAGGATCAACATAAGTAGCTTTAGTTCTATAGGTCAACCTAGTTTGCCTTTTTGTAAAATTTTGACATTTACATTTCCAAATTTTTTTATTAAACGCTGTCGACAGCTCTCAAAAGCTTTACACTTTTAGTATTTGACGTTAAGTTCTTAGTTCTTAGGATTGTGCAATGCGTACACGTGTCACTAAACTGTATAAGTTTGGGTAGCGTCGTCCTACATCAAACCGTCAACGATTAATTACGAGTTTTGCTCCTCCTAAAGGTAGAATTGTGATTTTATTAAATTATTTATTTATAGAATTTTACATTATCCTCTCCCGAAACAGTTTTGGTACATGACACACGCAGGGTGCTCCTTCAGTAGAGATGTATTATTAAGTTAAAATAAAATGAATAAAAAAAGGAAGACTGGCTACAATTACTGACAGCACCCCTAATACAATTTTCTAGGGCTTTTCCAGCTTGTTGGTCTTTTAATGAGAGAGAAGGGCCATCTCCGACGCCCTTCCGAGTCCAGCGTAAACCACCAGTTCGCCTAAATTACCGACGGACCTCTTATAGTGAAACAGAAAAGCTTTTATTCGGGTAATGGAAAATGGCTTTAATAATTCATATTTCTGCATCTTTCACCTTGACGCAAAACAATTGTGAATAATGAAAATTTCATAAATATACTTAGAGAGAGGTAAAAATTTTCGATACTATGCTGAAGCAACGATACAACGCTGTTTGTAGAAACGAAGAAGCAAACATTTTTGCGTAACGGTTTTTTTATTAAAAATCTTTTATCTGCGATTACCCATTTTCCCCTCACTTACACTTGGTTCTCATTTACATATTTTTTAATTTGACAATTCTATTTTTGCAGGTGTTCCTGAAGGCGCTTTCTAAATTGGCAAGATGGTAAGTAACGCTAATTCTAATTTTTGTTTGTCATTTGATGCATTTCCTGAGCGGCATCTCATTTTTCAAGTCCGCCAGTCAGAGCCGTGGGCCAGGCCGATTTGTCCGTCTACTAATATGGTTAGTGACTATTGAAGTAGTTCCTATAGGGGTTTTCATTAAGAGTGACTTAAATCTGAATGAAACTAAGACGTCAAATTCATTTATGTTTTGATATTACCATTGCTTGTGGAAACAACAACGAAAGCGCCTGCATGATTAATCCGTATAACTCAATTTTCCTTGACTTTTAGACACAAATCGGTTCGAATACCAGCAAGTACGCGTTTAATGTTCTTTCCCAAGACGTCAAATATTGCTGGTTTGTTACTGTAACGAGCGACTTAACATAGCTCCACAGGAAAGCCTCTAAGAGGTGTTAAATCGTATGATCGAGGTGACCAATTGACTGATCCATTTCTTGAAATAATCGACTTACCAAATTTTTTTTCAATGAAGCTATAGCTGCTTGGGCTGTGTGGCAAGTGGCTTAAGTTCTTGTGTCAAAGCAATATGTTTCGGAAGTCACTTTCGGCCACACATGGTTAGGTTAGTCTATAATCTATCATAGATAACTGGCTTATTCTTAACCAGTTGGAATCTGCCTTAAAAAAGAAATTAAATTCCATTTCCTGAAATGTTTTTACTTACTTTTTGAAATTCTCGTCTGAGAAAGCGCATCAAACTATTAGACAGTGCAAGGCGTGGAGCAAAGTGCCTAACCAAGCTGTGAAGTTGAACTGTTCTAGGTAGCACTCTTCTAAGACATAATTTAATATGTGTAGTTGTTATTTTTGTATTTTCTACGTACAAACTGAAAATATATTATAAAAAAATCGTTTAAAGCTGCTGACACTAGGAAACATTTATCACACTCCGAAGTTTTTGAACAGCGGCTGGATACGGTTGAAAGGAAAGGCTTGTGACATGGCTATATGATGTGATTGTAAGTGCCTAAATGAACAATCGGACTATTGAGCGCAAATCGACGGAAAGTGAAACGAAGTTGAAGTTGATCATTGAAACAACGAAAACTCGAGAAATAAACAAGTAGAAGAATGTTTAAATATTCTTGGAACTTAAATATGCAAGAAATAAAGAGTAAAGTAAATGGAAGGAAAACTTCCAACTCAGATAAAGCGTCTACACCAGAAGAGGCGAATATAAAGCAATATTTAAATTACAAAATCGTGCTCCTTAGATAGTTTTTTTTCTACAATACGTGTTGGATGATAAAAAACGAGGGGTGTAAGTAAATTATCTCTAACTTTCAATAGGTCATCGAATTCAAATTTAAATATGCACATAATATTACCCTACTTTTCTCAAAATTAATTTTTTTGCATCATACCGACGTCTTAAGTCATTTATTATTTATTCCAAACCCTATTTTCGATATTTTAGTACTTTATAACTCCTAAAAGCTTCCATTTTATTGCTAAAACAGTGAACACGTACAAAACTTACTCAGGGATTTGCACTATGAAGTTGTAATGTTGAAAAGTCTGAAAACTTTAACTATGAAAATTACCACTAAAACGAAACAATTCATGCGTATATATATGGGGTATAGTATAAAATGAAAAACTAGAAAAAAGTTAAATCTCTCTTGAGTATTTTAAAAGGGTGTTATCAAATCTTAAAAAAGTAAACTCGAAGGTATACCTCGTGGAAAAAATTTTTTAAACAAAAAACAGATAGGGATGATAATAAAATGAATTTATAACTTAAAAATTTAGTTTTTATGACAGTTTTTCCATTTTAAAGAAAATTTGCTTATACAGGATAAATCTAACGATGCGTGGACGAAGGATTCTGGTTTTTATCAGTCTTAATATTAATGTCGTGACAATTCGCGTCATTTTAATTTAAATCGACTTTAATCTAATTTAAAACTATACAGAGTGAGCTATTTGGGTGGGCCATTTGTCGGTTTCTTTTTGAAATTGCTATTAAAGCTGCACGGTTCCATATTAAGCGATGTTTGTTGATCTATTGAAGAAAGCTTTGGAAAATTTTCGAAAAACAATTTTATTTAAATGGCTGCCGCTGCTGACTTTGAAGTATCCCATCTTGTTAACCTAATTTTGGCTCTTAGGACTTAGGATGTTTTTCTTAAGTGCATCAATTGTATGTTGTTTGTTGACATAATAACGGTCCTGAGCATTTCCCAATAAAAAACTTAACAGCGTCGAATCGCAGCTACGCTTTGCGCTTCATTTGACCAAATATTATTCTCAAATTTTGCATATTTTCTCCAACACAACACTCAGTTTGGAAATAATTTTTCACAGAGTTTTTTAAGCGTAAAACATTTCAAGTTTTTCATTTGCTGTTCTGTTGAATATGAAAACACTTTTATCTCCTAACCTTACCTAACCTAACCTAACATAAGCTTTTTTTTTAATGGTGTAAAAGTCTTCGGAAAGACACTGCCACTTTGTGAGGCAGTAGTGTGAGACCCGACTCTATAAAAAACACCCGATCAATCATTTTCTGTAGAAATCTGCTCGCTGGTGGTGGCGGGATACCGTTTCCATATTTCACCGCACTCCATCACTACAGTTGAACCTCCTCGGAATCTTCTCTACCACTGTCCTGTGCATTTGTCTGTGCAGTTTTCTCTTATGGTCTCTACTTGCTTCTTGCTTGTTTTTAGTTGAGAGAGTCTTAGTGTCGAGGTGTTCTTGGCCCAGCATTCCACTGTTGCTCTCTTTCTATCTCTTCCTTGGCTCTGAGAATGTTAGTGTCTAGTGTGGAGACTACCCTCTATGTTTCCTCTGATCAGTGGAAGAAGGTGTACTCTGCGCTGTCATCCTCGTCGCAGTGCTCTCATCGGGGGTTGGGTAGCTTCTTTAGTCGGTGTTTACAGTAATTGAAGCACCCGTGCGTGCCCAGCGAGAAGCGGTGACGAATGATACGTCAGCTCCCCGTGTTTCCTCTGTACCCTGGAGTTCGCGTATCAGAGTCCTGGTCCACTGGTTTTTCTGTGCCTTTTTGCACGAGCGTTGCCATTCGAGGAGGGTTTGGGCGCGCCAAGATGTTCGTTTAGTTGCCACCTGATGGAGAGGTGAAATAACTGCGATGGCAAGCGGTGCTTCTAGAGAAAGTCGTTTAGATGAAGATAAATCTAAGCGTCTTCTTTTTCTGTGCTCCCGGGAGTTGGTTTCTGTTTTTCTGAAGCGCCAGTGCCCCCTGCCAGACCGGGGCTGCGTAAAGCACGATGGATTGCGCTACCGTGTTCAGCAACTTTCTCTTGACGGTCATCGGTCTTCCTTTCTCTCACAATGAGCACGATGCGAGCCAACTGCGCAGTAGTGGTTGCCGGCCCCGCCGAGGCGTCCTTGTTTGGCGTAGTTCCGGTGTTTGTCGATGCGTACGTCGAGGATCTTGACCGAGCTCTTGAGTTGGATTTCGGCTCAATGCAGTCCAAGGTGGATTTGCGGGCAAGATCTTTTTGCGCTAACTATGACCTAACCTAACGTACCTTAACCTAGCATTTTCAACTTGGTCTAAAAAATAGGTAGGCACCTCCTTTATTTTAGAAACATCCACTGTCGCAACAGGGCATGCTGACTAAAATCGTTTTAACTGTGATTTAAACCGTCTTGTAGTAGCCGAGGTTTCTAAAGAGAAAGTAGAAAAAATCAGCATGTTACAACAAGGGGAAGGGGTTGGGTTTAATAATGGTGCTATTGAAGTCTGTTTGTATCAATTATGGCCTACCTACGCTATCGATGGATTAAATTATCTAAAAAATCTAAAAACTTGTAAATCTGAACCTGGGTGGGTTTCCATTAAATACTATTTGTCAACATCTTGTACCTATAATACTACGGGAAAACTATACTTCTTTTCACGTAGTAGGTAGTTATAATATTACAGATTCACCCTATATTTTAGAGAAGATTAGGATTGATTTTATGCCGAAAAATAAATTTTAATGATATCCTTTTTGAAATAACAAAAATTTTAATTAAAAGATAAAAAAATGTGCTTATCTGTTGAGTCGAAATCGATAACGAAATAAAAGAAAAGTATTAAGTGGAGCAAAAGGAGATTATGAAATTTAAGAGCGTATTTGTTTCTCATCGAGCGAGTAATTTTTAGAACAATTTAGTTATTAGTAAATGTCTTTTATGATTGATGATTTCATTGGTTTAGCGGTCGATTCGTGCAAAATACCACGACGCGACGTCGAGTCCATAGGAGCCCCGGGTGACCCGACACGTGACTGGCCTGTCTGATCCTGGCTTACCTCCCTTGCTTACAAATGAGTTCCGATCAGATCAACACCTCGGTTATCGCTTGATTTAACGCCCATTTGCTAACCACAATTTCGTTTATAAGGAAGACGAATGGACAGGTGCGTTTCTAATAATAATAAATGTTTGCTTTACGTAATATTCTTTTTCAATTTTCCTCTTTTCTTGTTGTTAGTTTGGAAAATAGTGAAAGGAGGTATATAATAAAACTGTCAAATAGGATTTCGTCGTTATTGGATTGTGAGCGGAGTCGAGCTCAAATGTTAGATTTTTGCCTGCATCATTTGCACTCGATGGTAATCTTTAGGCAATATTGAACTAGCGCAGATCCGAACTTTTTAAAATAGAAAATAAACGACCCTATCTAAGAAAATCTAAAATCTGTTTGTTATCCTACTATCAGACTATTGTAAGTAAAATAACACTTTCCAATTCGACTTTCGGAAAACTTTTCTAGACAGATAAAATTTTCGTATTAGGGTTTTTCTTTACAACGAAGCAAAGTATTCAAATTTCGTTATTGGCAAAATAAGAATCATCAATTTAGCAATAAATTTCACTTTCGAGTTGATACAATTTTTAAGAGATATTATCTTTGAAAATGGTCATTCAAGCAATAAATTGAACCGTTTTATTTCGTAACGCAATAAAAAGAAAAAGAAATTTTTTGAGCGCACTAACATTATTTATAAACATTTTTCACATTTCCGCCAAAGGTTTTTCCCCCGAATTCGATAATTGATGACGCCTACAATCAATAGCAATAAATCAGCCTTATAAAAATGATAAAGAACCGACTAAACTTAATCGTTTACCGATGTTTAAAAATTGCACTTTTCTTTATCAAAAGAAAAAAAGGAAAAGCGTCGAAACTTTTATTCCATTTTTTATTAATTCTCTCCGGGACAAGTTTGTATCTGTAGCGTTTTAAAATATTTCAACTTGTGTTCTCGTATCGAATTTCATGCACGAACCTAACGCTTTGAAAAGTCAATCTTTTTGAAAACGTATGGATGCGATTTCAGTGGACATTTTCAGAGTGATTTCTTTAACATCCCTCCGGGAGATTCGTCATCCTCCTAGACGCATCGATGCACTTTCATTTCTCTTGGACTAGAAACAACAATTTCCGGATAGTCAACTACACGAGAAAAAACTTAAAACATTTTAGAAAAAAAAAAAAGTTAATTATCTTTCAGAAAATTGAATTCAATAGCCGAAAGAAAATCAAATTGGTATAACTTTTAATTATACTCGAGATTATATATTATTTTTTTTCTTCTTTTCACAAAAGAACTGAAATAACAGGAAAAGACCCAGCTTATGAGTCAGCGAACAAAGACATTGATAAATGTTTTTAAAGATATGGAACGTTCGTGATAAACGACCCGCTGATTGATTAAAACTCAAGATTCAAATTACCATACTGGATTAAAATTATTCAGATTAAGACTCATTTTTTCTCCTCATTCTCAACGAACTTCATATTTCTTAAAAAATTGTTCTTTTAAGTATTCAAATACCTACTCAAAAAAAGTATCTGTACTTTCTCCGTTAAAAATGATCGTTTCTGTTTTTGTGAGGGTAGTTTTGTATAGCTTTCAGAAGATCTTTTAGAATTCTAATCTAATCTTAAACCAAACAAATTTTTTTCAATGGGCCTAACCTTGCCGATTTGATTTTAGCGTCTTCAAATTCAATTAGGGGCGGGTGTTGCTATTTTCCTGGACACAAGAGCACGAGAACAGTTTGAGAATCGAAATATTCCCTTTCTTCTACCAACTTACTAAACCTGAAGTCTTCTGATGGCACTGCACAACAGCAGGTCAATTTCCTCTTTCTTTTTTTATAATTTATTTAGCTATTTCAGGGCACTTCGGCTAAATGGCTCTTAGAGCCCTCGCCCCTTTTTGTGAGGAGTTCGCGTTTACGTTTTTCACAAATATGAAGCAGCAAAATAACAATTGCTTAATTAAAGCCTAAAAACGTTTGTAAAGTCAATTTGCTCAAATTTTGCTGCCCTTAACATTATTAATATAGCAATGGTTTGGACGTGACCGAAATAAAACTCCTTCATTTATCGAATAATGAAATTTTGAGTTTTTATTATGTAATCTTATTTTCCGAGGGTTGCAGAGCTCGATTATTTCGTATTTAATTACTGTAGTCGACTTGATTTAATTTTCAATTTTGGGTCGGAGAAAAATTTCTAGAAATTAGCCAAAAATTAAGTTTAGTATTTTAACGACGTTATTGTTTCAGTATTATAAGTTTAAATTATTATACTATTCCTAGTGGACGCTCTAACTAAATTTCGCCTCGTAATATATTAGATCTATCAAAATGCAAAACGTTTTATAACCAATTTTACGCGTTTCTCTGACCACTTTAGGGCAGTTATTAAATTGTTTTGCCGCATCGCTTTCTGGTACACTCGTTCCACCAGATAGTCCTCTAGCTGGCGGCAAATGATTAAAGTTCCATAGCGCGCGCGTGTGTGTGCGAGCGTTGTCTGCGAGTTTATAAATACGAAGAGGATAAATGAGATCAAAAATGAAAATGCCAATGCTAAAAAGGCAGGTACGATATATGAAGGACAAATCCTCCAAATAAGCACAAACTGACGCGTGTAGGCAGGAGGATAATAGGGGGATTTTGCTAACATAAAATGCGCATAACAAAGGGAATACTATATTGCTGATCGAGACGAGAGCAAATCACGACATGGGCTCCAGAAAAATACTTATTTGCAATTTATGTACATAAATTCGCTATATACTTACTCATATTTTGCTTTTCTTTTCGTTCGTTTAAAAGCAACAGAAAGAAAATATTAGTATAATGTGATGTTCTTGACAAAATAAGAGAAAAACATCTGAAATAATAAATTGTAAATGTACGAGAACAGCTAAAAATGTCTCGAAATAATTTCTAATATTTCGTTTTAATTTATAGATAAAACAAACTTTTCTTAAGTCTTAAAGTCGTTCGGTGCATTCAAAGAAGTAAAATTCCAAAGATAAAGATGAAAACATTTATTTAACGTTTTCATCACAATAAACTCTAATTACGTACACTGAGGGATTTCAAAGAAGTCAAAAGATTTCTTCCTTTTTTGACAAATTTTATTTTCTGCGTCTTTCAGTTATTTCAACGTCACGAAAATGTACTAGAGCTATAATAATTTTACGGTCATGGAACAGATAAAGTGAAATTTTTACAATCTTTTAGAAAACGGGCATATTACATACCAAATTCAAAAATTTTCTGAAAATATACGCGTTTCGTCTTGATTTAACCGTAATAATTCTATTGATTACGACAAGTGAATATTTAGAGTCTTAAAACGAGATAGTTAGAATAAAAGGGACCATTATATGCATTTCCCGTCTGATGCCGAATGGATTTCTCTACAGAGTGTTAAAACACATGTGTCACAAACTTAAAGGGAGGATAGTATGATTCCAAATATGCAAAACAGTAAGAGCATGGAATCATAACAAATGGCCGGTTTTGGAGATATGGAGAATTTAACTGTTTGCAGACCAACGCAACCAATCAATCAATTTAATTTGATTGAATTTGGAATACGTTGGTCTTCAAACACCTTTCTTCCTATTCGTAGCAATTGTGGATCTAGTCCGCTCATTTTTCTATTGCCATTTGAGAGTATTAATTTACAAGGAACTTTTAACCGAAGACGGGTAGGTAGGAAGGATCTCGCTTCAATTTGGGTGGGGGGGATATACGTCTATGGAACTGTTATAGTATACGCTATGTTGCCTGTAAATGATCTCGAGGAGCTGAAGCTGCAACGAGTAGATCAAGAATGTCATCGAATCCGAGCTAATGTTGGAATTTTCGGAAGAGTTCGAAGGTCTTTACGCTGTGTCACTGTGCTGACAATGAAATTGGAAAATAAATGGAATGGTTATAAGCTAGTTTGAGGGTATCTAACAAAAAGCTTCAGTAACGGAAGAGATGTTCAACCCTTCCACTTATTTATTAGTTTCATGGTCCTGACTGGCCAACTGCGCGACTGCCGACTGACTGACTCACTACTAACTGACCTATACATGGACCTCACGGCTATTTATTAGCTTTTTCTATTCTTGGAAAATCACCAAGCACAGCGCATCACTTGATTAGTTCAAGTGGAAATAGTCGTTCGCTAGGGTATCAATTCCTACGCGAATTTTAAGAAAATAATTAGGAGGGAAAAATGCGCGGCTAAGCAAACTTTAGATTGGTTAAGTCTCGTCGTGACTGGGAAAAATCTGAAAAATTATATTATTTAATTGCCCTAATGAATTGAGGATTAATTTACGAATTATCTGGGAAAGCTAATTTACAATGAGTGGTTATAAAAACGAGGGGTGCAAGGTGGTTTAAAAAACTAATAATTATAGATAAATAATTAGTATTAGTAATTAGCTAATTAGGAAACGTCAGGGTAAGGTGCAAAGATCAAATGATGAACTTTAGAATTATTCATTTGGACAAAATTAATTTAAACATTTTGAAATTGGTATTGGTATAGTAAGAGCGCGTGAAAATTTTTGATGTTGCATCAAGTCCAATGGCTTCTTCAGATACAGCTTCAAATACAGTTAGTTTTATTGTGGCTAAATCACAAGGTCTTTCCTATTTCATTCTGCCTTTTCAGATAACGTACATGGTAGTGGAAATGATATTGAAAAACTTTAAAAAAATAGGTATTTATTGATAATAAAAATGTAACATGAATGAGACTATTCATTTTGCAACTCAGCAGACGAAGGCCGACTTTGGGAGGTTTCGGTAAAAGTAGGCGATGGAGCGTAATTAATTGCCCGAAAAGTGTTTGGCTGGACGTCGGCTTCGCTCAGTCTCATTTCTTCTTGGAAAACCATCTGAGATATCTTCAGTTTCATGCTCGTTCTGGAATGCATCGGAAATTTTTTCACCGTTGCTGCCATTGTTTGAAAAAACAAGTCGACTTCGTCTACTGCCGATGCTTGGTTTAATCTTACTTTTAATTGCTTTGGATTAAAACTAGACCTGTCTTTGTTTTGAAGCCCTAAAAATAACATTTTATTCTTCCGTTTTTTATCACTCCCTTTTGTTTCTGAGCGACTCGTTGCAGGAACGCTCGAGGACGACGCTCGATTAATAATAGGAGTGGAAGCAGAAGTAGCAGCAAGTTCCAGTTTGTGGTAGCTGTTAGAAGTCTCGCCTTCGTCATATTCGATATCGCGCGGAGAATTATTATCGCCATCTGTATTTTCCACTTTCGTCTTGCTCCTAAAGAGTAGAAAAAAATTGTTAGAAAAGAATAATGTAGTAGATAGGTCCATTCACACGTAATTTGTTTTAGCTACTATACGCACGTGCGAATGGACATTGAAACACTCAACAGCGATACTAACTCTTTTTCATTTTTGACTGCATCTAAAAAACTGAGATGAGTCCAATAAGCTTGTCTCTTCGTTTTAGCTGCTGACGATTCTGTTCCGTTGTCAAATTTTTTCTGCTTGCGATAATGATCTCGAATACTTCGCCATCTCGTTTTACAGTGTTCAACTGCAAACAGTTCATTAGATATTAATTTACAAGTAAGGTTTTCATACTTTCGTCAATTTTATTGAGCCGTCGTATGCCACTGGCATGGGAAATGAAACAAAAATTAAAATACGAAAACTTGCGACAAATAATTAGATACTAACTGAACTGCCTGCTTGCATTTGGCATACCTGATGCGAAACACCCTGTATAATAAACTTACCTGTTTTGTTCAGCTTAGTAGCAATTTGCTGCCATGTTTTTTCTTTTAGCGCTGCATTTTTATAATTTTTTGATGTTGCATCGTATATCATATCGTTTCTTCCTACCAATACAATCAACGTTTCGTCTTCGAATGGAGAAAATCTGGGCTGAGGCTCTTTGGTGGCCAACATAATTATAAAACTGCTTAAAATCAAAAGGTTAATGTGAAACAAAACACTAGTTGGGCACGCACTGCGACACTGCGTCGCGTGATTCGCGATCGATTACTCCGTGCTCTCGTTTGCTCTTGCGTGATGCGCTGGCGTGATACGTTTCAGGCTTCTCACCACTGTGCAGCGCGTAACCACCTCCACGAGAACTGGTGCGTGTGATACGTAGTGCGTAAAACCAGGTACATACACCCAAGTAAGTCGGTCGTATTGGCTTGTCAAGCCAAATTTGATGACAAGTCTGTTGTTTGTCGGCGAGGCGACTCCAACGTGACAACTTTATCGGCGAACTTCAGCCCAATTCGTCATAACGCTAATAATGGGTAGAACTTTTTGATCAAAAAAAAATTTTTTTTAATTTCTGGAGGATACTTTGCATGCATCTCTCTGTATATTAAAGAATTTCAAATTTATTCGGTACCCGATAAATAAAATTGTAATATTTTAAACGATAGCGTATTTTAAAATAATCAAAATCTTATGTGCTGTATAAAATTTGGATTCAAGTTTAAACCAACAGGTGTTTACGCAACACTACATATGGTACGGTTGGAGTGCATAAAATTGAAAATAATTTGACGAATCGATACAAGGTCAAAATCAAAAATGTTATCCAATATTTCATTAATCTTCAGTTCATTTTTAAACGTGGCGTGACTTGTGTGCCCCTTGGATAGATCAATTTGAGTTTCGGTAAGGGCCTTGCTTGTTTTATAATTGTAGGGTTGAAATTATATTTTTATTTTTTATCGTGTCTTTAATCATTTTTAATATTTTTACCAAAAACGACTGTGCTCACCCAAGAATTGACAAATCCGGTTTTTGTCGAGATTTTCCGAATCTTTAATTTTATGGTGAAAAAGATTATTGAGGGGTATTTAATTTTTGTGTCTGTATATCTGCATGTCTCCCTGATACGTATTTTTTGTTATGACTATCCTAGGCGAGCCTAAAGTATATTGAAAATTTTAATACCCTCATTCTTTCTGTACATCCCTTTCACAGTTAAATTCTGATAAACAGAATGTCCTCTACGCCGTTTGCTTCTATTCGTGCTCTTTCAAACAGATGCTCAGAAAGAATTTCCACAACAAGGACAAGCTCTCGTGTGATGTCTCATTTTGTTTTGGTTCTGGCTATTCAACGTTTAAACGGGTTGACCCGATCTATGTAAAGGTACCACCGTCAAACATTAGCAAATCTGACACATCTTTCTGTGACAATTTGCCTGCCTCTTCAAGACTTCCTCTGTGGGCCGTGCTTTAACAAGCATCGTCCTCCTTAAAATTGGTTAGGATTCCTCATCGAATTCACGAAATTTTGGGCGATAGTTTTGTCGAAAGATGAGCACGCTTTATACGTATTTGATTTCTAAACGTCTTCCTAGATATGATAGGAAGCGAGGTCTCCCCGAGAGGCCCTCAAAATCATTTTTGCAAATTAACATATTTCTGCTGGAGAAGATTTTCATTCCAAGCGAGAGTAACCGAGAACAGGACGTCTTAGAAAATCTTAAGGGCTCATTATAAAATTTAATTAATGTCGAGCCGAATCTATGTAAATAGAAAACACTTTTCTTATGACTATAGGGAACGAACGTGTTTAAGGGCGCTAAAAACGTCAAATGCAACTTGAAAATAAGGCAGCCGAGAGAAATTCCTACGCATAAGCTCCGATTTAAACTTGGAACGTAGTAAAACTTTTTAGAGGATTGTTTAATTTTTCTTTATTTTCGCGAAGAAAATAATTAACTTTTCCAAATTAACTTTAAACGAAAATAAACAACAAAATATAACGTAGTACCTATTGAATTTTAGACGGAAGTGTAAAGTGCATGTTAAGTTTTGAAGGAAATTACTGAAAACAGCGCAGAGCGCGGAGGTGCGACTAAATTTATTATTTTTAGATTGAATTTGAAACAAAAAAGGGTTGGCGTTTAATTGAAAAGTTAATTTCAATAGACCGGGGTAATTTTTTTACTCACTCGATTTATTTTTAGAACGAATTAGAAATCAGATTTATTTTACATGGCGATTTATCTTGATACGGCTTAAAGCTCCCGTTCCCGAAGCCCCGAAGGTTTCTATTATTTAAATAACCGGTACTAAGCTCACTTTCACTTTCTATAAATCTTTTAAGTACTTTGCTCCGAATTTGGTAGTGTAGTGCAGGCTTCAATTCCTAACAAAGGGATCGAGACGCATTTGGAGGTTCAAAAGAGATTTTAGTTTGCCATTGACATCTCGAATCACGATTCGGGTGAAGACCTAGCAAATGCTTGACCGGGGGATGGACGACATCATAAATCTGTACTAAATCTGGGGTTAGTGCAGGATGCGATGCCTTGACAACGGTTGTTCTGTTTTCATCTCAGATTACGACATTAACAATATAACTTCTTTTCTTTTTTCGAGACAATAATTTCCTTCATTTTCCTTCATTATCGTAATTGCTTTACTAAAGGGATTACTTCGTAACTTTTTCCATCTTTTTAATTTCGGGGGTTATATTAGGGCTTAACACTTGACATACTTATATGGAGGATTAACTAACTTTCTTTTCGAATTAATTCTTAAGTTTGGTTCGGAATAATTATTTTCTTCCGAACCTTGCTTATGAATGATAAGAAAATAGACGACGCAATTTATTTTAAACAATACGTGCCCGAGTACATAAAGAAAAACGAGACGAAGTAAAATTGTACCTTTTGTAAATAAAACATCATTAATTTTGATTTCAATTCATAACAAAATGAGTTTCTGTTGCTATGGAAGCTCCTTGTTAATGAGACGCTTCGTTTCCTCATCTGCTTACATTAACGATTGTCTTAGATGTATAATACGTCTAATGAACGTAATTACGTCAGTATTTGTGCCCCCTCGGTTTAATATTGTTCGTATATATCTGGTAATTTGAAATTTAGATACATTAATATATGTGGGTGGAATATTAGACTATTGTTAGTTAACAAAATAGAAACGCTACGAAAGGAGATTTGCGAGTATTTACATTGTGTTTTAGTTTACAACCCCCAAGGCAACTACAAAGATATTAAGTGACTGCGGTACCGGTTTTGTCTTTTTAATAACGTAATAACAATATTTTTTATTGTTTTTCTTATACAAACCGTCCTAAGAAAACAAAACATTTTAATTGGATTTCGTTATTTCTACTAAAATCATCGCAATTTTACCCTCGAGGACTCGACGCTAGCACTTATTCTCTCTTTATTCATTCCAATAATTTCAATATATCTTCTTCCACAAATCCTCTTTCAAAAACTCTAACAAAAATAGCTTTTCTTTTCCAACCGTTTTCATTTTGGCACAAACGCGCAACAACGAAAAAAACATTTTTTTTCAGAAAAAAAAGTTTGGATTTTATTGCAAGAGTGGTGGTTTTCTAAACTTAATTTTCTACTTGAAGTTGTGTAGTATTTTTACTTTGTAAAAGTATAAATTTTTTCGAATCTGTCTCTTTGTGGTCGTTTTCATACGCTCGAGTTTTTCAACTTTTTTTTTAGGCCAACCTCCTTTCGAAGTTGTTGGGGAGATAAATTTTTTGCTCGTATCTTCTTATTTAACTTGTCAAAAATGGCAAATATTTAGGGGTGGAACAGCAAGCTAACGGTGCATAACAATATTGAATAATATACTTCTTGGATACAGAAATTTTCTTTTCTACTAGCGGAAAGGAGTGGAGTTACAATTGGTTGTGATGAGTTAGAATGTTTTAGTTTTTTTATTAGTTGTAAGTACAAAGTCGTGATGACACAGGGTGTCTTGTAAACTACAAAGCGACGGTTCTCTAAATCCACGGCTAGAAATTGAAACATTGGCCCGCTTTTCCGTCATTGCGAACGACGAAACGTACGCTGAGGCAATAAGGGCTTTGCTTCAAGCTGCTTAGCTGCTATCAATTATTGATAGTTCTAAAACAAGTAAAGTGTAAAGAACTTTTCACCATGTTCTTCTACAATCATTGTATTTTGGTAAGAGGCACTGCTTTAAAAATCTCTTTTAATTTCAAATCGATTTCCCAATAGTGAAATTAAATTGTTTCAAGTGATAAAATTGAACTTATATTTAAATTATAAATTAGGAACCCTCCTAAATAATTTATAAGATTTTCCGGTGCGTGAGACTCATGTAAAAGCTTAATTTGATACTTTCCTCTTGTTTAATATAAGACGTAAATAGAAAATTTTGCGAAATTGACAGGGAATTTTCATTTTAAAATCTTAAAAACGCATCTTATTCAATTTTTTATCTCATGCCAAAAAACGGAGGAAGTTTAAAATTAAACGAGAAAACGAAAATATGAAAAATATTTCTTTCTGTTTAAGAAAATTTGTATTTCATACGTTTTACCTGACAACTGACAGTAAAATAATTTAAGATTCTTAATGCAAAAATATTCTTTTTTCCATATGTATATATAAAATTCTTCATGTGAAGTAAACGAGTTTGATATCGGATTTTTTTCTTACAAAATGAAATATTTTGTTTGTCTATTTGACTGCGAAAAACTTTTTCAATCTAAATCTAATTAAAGTCCCTGACATAAGTGCAATTACATTAGACTTGAATAAGGCTGCGATTATTAGCCTACAATGATCTACGTGATATCGAGTTCGACGCTCCTCCTCTCAGTGAGATTTGTTCGAGAAAATCTATGTATTAAAATGTATCGCCTTTCTCGACTGAACCAATTTGGCCTATTTTACTAGAAGTTAAACTTTCTCAATATAGTAATGTAGTGGTAATATACAAATAGTAACTTCAACACTTCAATTAATTCCTTAATGAAAATCGAAACCGTCTAAACTATTCCACCAGTGTTAAGTCTGTCACTGTCCTTCCAATTCACTTCCAAAACTGTTTTAAACGTAAATTTTACAATTTAATTTAAAGTGCGACGTTGATTTAGCGAGTTTCTGATTCTGTTTAGGTACTTGGCAACCGCATCCGTGATGGATTGAATGGGATATTGGCTATTTGTGGGTTTGCTTATTTTACTTGTCGATATTACTAATTTTCTGTCTTCCGGAAACGACGAGGAAAGACTAATTTCCATTTTGCGGAGAGTTTGAATTTGATTTGTGCTAATCTTTACGCATCGTGAATACTCTCGATGTATTTTAAAAGGGGGGAATTGATGGGATGCATCCCAACTGACGAATTAAATTGGTGCGTATATGTGAAAGTTGTTCGTTTGAGGCAAAATTTTGCCATCCCTTCACAATTGTTACAGGAAGTCACTTTATTTATTAAATGGGGTAACTTCAAATTTCGTTTTTACATTTTACGTCCAATTTACTAATTACGGAACCCCCTTTTACCGGTTGCTTTACCGATTACCGATAAAAGTGTAGGGCGGTTTCAAATTTGTTTCTAAAATTACTAGTTCCGATTACATTTTAGCAATTTTAGGCAACGCTAAAAAAGTTTAATTTACGGCCACAAAAACGATTATACGATTTTATTCAACAGAGCTAATTAATTAAGCAAAAATGCACAAAATTCAGTTATTACTCTTTTTTAAACTTGGCGCTTATAAAAACTACTTAAGTGCAAGGCTGGTTGCCTAGCCCCTCATTTTAGTTCACAGGCGCCGTAACGTTAAATTACTTAAATTTATTTAATTCCTCGACGTTAGAAATACAATTTTAGTCTTATTTCTTTCAACTACTTAAGCCAAATTAAAAATAAAGTTAATTAAACGGCTCCAAATTTCAATTTTTGGTATTTTTACTTTAATTTTTAAACGAACAAACAAAAATTTATTTACTACACCACTGAACAAATATTTCCCGCGGTGTAACAACCGTCAAAAATAATTCTAACCTAAAAATTGCGTGCGGTTTTAATCGAACCATTTGTGTAAACTTTTAATAATAAAAGTGCGATTTTATTATCTATCGTGTTGAAACTGTTACTGTGTTTTACGATTAAAATTTTGTTCAAACATTAAAGTAATAAGTCGCGAGCTAACTTGTTGATTTACGACAAAACTTGGCGCATAAATCAAACTTAAAAAATTCCAGGGGGCATTAATTTGTATTTAAAGTTTTCGAGTAGTTAACCGTATGAACTCTTTAATTATTGACCTTATTTAAAAATAAGTATTTGTAAAAATGGCATCGTTATTATCCGCCGAATTGGCTGCTACGTGTAACGCCCTTGGATATTTTGATACGGAAACAAACAAATATTATGCAGATAAAAATACATTGGAAACGACCAAAGATTTAATTCGTTATTTGAGAAGAGATGACGAAAGTCACGAAATTCGCAGACATCTTGGCGAGACCCAAGTTTTACAAACGGATTTACTTCCTTTACTCAAAAGTTACTGGGAACAAACGGATTTGTTTGACGTACTACTCAGGTTTGTAATTAGATAGTAGATGGATGTCTTTTTTTCTTACGTGTTTTTAGGTGAAGAGAAGATTTTAGTAGAAGGAAAAAATTTATTCAATTTCCTGGTTTGCGTCAACTTACGTTCTTTTTAATTAAATAATTATCAATTTACCAGACGTGTCTTTGGGAGTGTCTTTGTGTTCTCGCCGTTCTCGGGGCTTGCTTGTTTATGTACTTACTTTACTCCAATGTAACTTGAATAATAATCTTAAGCCGCTTTAATACAACCTAAGAGGATGATTAAGAAGATGAAAAAGATTTAAAGTAAATTACTTAGTTCTCGTAAGTAAATTAAGGTTTGAGTATCGTTATTCGAAGTCGGCGTGCAACTCGTCGACATCACGAGCCTTTTATTATTTATAATTATTGAAGAAAATATAAATTTAGAGGATATTTAGGGGGCTTTTATATAAATATTTGCTTAGGTATAATTATAAACTCCCTAGCCTGTTTTTAAACTAAATAGTTTAAAACTCGAGCAACTTTCTGTTCGAGACTTTTAAAGTGATATCTGTAGGGATTACTTGTCACACTTTGATATACCAAAATATTACATTAGACTTGATTAAATATGCAAATGTATGTATTATTTAAAGGGGTTCACATTTTAAAACTTTTCTTCTCGGCTACTTTAATTTCGTGAGATGAAAATCGGTGGAATTCATTAGGCATCTTACATCTGACACTTCAGCTTCTATTATTTGTGTCTACTATGTGCAGTTTTAGGAATTAACTCTACATATTTTTCCATATTAATTTAAACAATTCTTATTACTTCTTCTATCTTGCACTTCTTTGTAACTTTTGTTGTTGACAATTTTGATCTACTACATGTAACTTAATAACACCCTACGAACGAACGTACTACGAGATATCGCTAGAAATTGAAGTGGGAAGGAAGTTTAAGGGAGGTTTTACTGAATTTTGAGGGGCCACCTAATTCTTGTAAAGCAAAAGAGACATTTTTCAATAAATTTCGTTTATATATCTCAATTTCATTTTGAAAAGAAAGCTCCTTTAGTTTAGAAGAGATGGTAGACATAATTGTATAAGAGAACTAAAATTAATTTCAATTTCGTACTTAGACAGTTTTAATTAACTTAAATAAATTCGAGTTGAAAAAGAAACGAAAGGTAGTTTTGAAATTGTAATTGAAAAACGAGAAAAGTAAGTTAAAACATTTTTTTCAAACTTCTCGAAAAATGTAAGTTAAAAAGTAATAACTCGAAATTGAAGAGATATGTTAAATTAGTTTTAAAAGTTGGTTGAGAAATTACAGACGTAGTAAATTTAAATTGAGTCAAACTGGGCTTTAAATTTGTAAAAAGTTTGGAAAGATTTTTTTTTTGATTTTTAATTAAGTACGTGAGGCACAACACACGCCTCTAATTTATTAATTATTTTTTGTTGAGACGCAATTTGGGAATTTTTATTGTTAAAATTTCCTCTCTATAGAAAATTCTTTTGTCGTCGATATAAAAAAGTTTCATAATAAATTCGCACCTCTCGAGTAAAATTTGTTTTATCCAAATTTATTTTTTTATCTCGTAGTGTCTTCCAAAGTTTATCTACTTCAAAAGCGGTTCTCACAACGATTTTGTTTTTCTACTACTAAAGTGACTTTTTCTTATCAAATGTCGTCAATAGGAAATCAATGTGATGTAAAAATGTCTTATTGACAGATGTGTCTATTTGATAGGCTTGTCTAAAATTCTGCAACGTCTGTTTTTTTCATTATTCTTACAAACGTTTATTTTTTTGAGAGCTTTCCACGAGTATCATCGAAAGTTTATATTTATTTCTTTTTTTTTTAAAGAAAATTTATTATATTTTATTGGAAAACAAGTGGACGGATTAAAATGTTTTTAGGCCCCATATTCGAAATTTATTTATTTTTAACTCGAGGAAACTTAATTCGACCTTTCGAGGCGCGCCTTACTTTACTTCAAGTTGGAATATTTTGATTTTTGATTGGCTCTTCTACCATCAATTCTTTGAATTGTATTAGTTTTACTCAAGTTTTATTGGTGGCACTAAAAATAAAGTATGGGCATCCCCAATCTCCATTAATGGGGATTTCGTATCCACTACGGAATTTCCACATACTGCACTTTTTTGCACCTCCCACAGCTCCCCTGGTATTACGCAATACGATTAGTTTAACCCAAGTTTAACTGAAGCCACTCTAATGCGATGTAATTTATATTTTCTTTTAATACAACTAAATATTGTTGTGTTTTTCTTCTTTTTCAAAGCTCAAGTTTTTCCTATTGTTTGTTTAAGCTTGACAGCGGCACTTGAACTTGTGTTGTTAGAACATTAACTTTTGAAATTTCCTGTTGGATATTAGTTTCCATGTCATCGTATCCTTGTGAAACGATCGTGAAGGCTATTGCAGCTTTTAGATACAATCTGTACGCGTCCGTATATCTTATTTTTTGATCTTAAAAAAAATAGTTAAAAAGTCCTTTATATTATTTTCCCCATTACATATTACTCTTGTCGTTGACATACTATTTAAGGGTGCCACCCTCGATTTTAATATAATTAGTTTGTGAGACCCCAACGGGGCTTTAGAAACTTCCTAAGAGTCTTACCAGGGCATTTAAAAAAAATCTACTTCGTAGTTGGTAATTTTAAAAGGGAAAAGTGCAAATAGCAAAGTTAAGTTTGGAATTGGACCGAAAATCTTGTAGTAATTACGGAATTTACTTAATTTATTGTTGGAACTTGTGGAACACGGCGTGGTGTTGGAAAAGCTTAACTTTACTGACCTAATTCTTACAGGTCTTTAAAAGGATAATTTTCCAACGTACATTTTAGAACGTGATTTTAGTTTATCAGATTTATTTATCAAAACAAATCATAACCAAGATACGCTTCTTGCATATTAATTTGCATAATTATAACAGTAGATTTACATAAGGGCACAAATGATGAATGAAAAGCTTTATTATTTCTGAATCTGTTAAGGACGCAAATTGTAAAATCTGACAAGTAAAAGTTTTTAATAAAAGACTTGAAAAATTAATTCGGCCATTTTGTTTTCCAACTCGAGTTTTTGTAGTTTACTGCTTGTTTAGGAAGTTAATAGAAAGAGATAAGGCAGGAAAACTTGGCTATGTTAAATTTTCCGTAGTTATACGTTAGTGTAATCTTACTTTTGTGCTTTGTCTTTATTTCATTAGAGATAACCCCAGAATTGCCTATGGCGAACTTTTTGAAATTGAAAAAATTCACATGATTTGCTTCTCTTTTGAGATTGCGCCTCGAGTGTGTTTTCCCCACTAAAATTTAAAATTTTCGACGTGCTTTAATTAATTTTTAACGACTTTTCCGAAAGCTCCCAATTGAAAACAAAAATTTTTAGTTCAATAAATCAACTTTTTGAACTATGAACGTAATGGAAAAGTTAATCCGAGTTAATTTTAGTTTTAATTGATTTATTTCTTACAGACTTTTGGTCAACCTCACGAGTCCACCTCTAATGTTGTGGCAAGACGTCATGCCTACCGAAAGGAGCGCAAGAAATTACTATCTTCAAATAGAAGATCATTTGCAAAAGTACAAACAAGCCTTTGCCGATGGCCAAGTATGGGCGGCTTTAAGTACCAAACTGAGCAATATTCTCGAGATTGTAAGTCGACCCCTTTTTAGTCATTAATTTTAATTTTCTTTGATGTTAAATAGAGGGTTAAATTTTTAATAATTTTCCTTATAATTTGCGTATCTTTGTAATTTGACGCAACGTAAGATAAAATTTATCTATTACATGTTATTAAGCAAATTGTTTTGAATTACTCCCGGCTGTTTTATTACTTGTTTAACATTAATGCGTTTTAATAACTCCCTTTTCAGGATTTTGCCGAAAGGGGAGACGAGAATAGTTTAATAATTGAACGAATTTTAATTTTGGTAAGAAACGTTCTCTTTGTCCCTTCCAATCCGGATTCGGAAAGACGCCTAGATGACGATGCCAACGTACACGACCAAGTAAGTTAATATTTTGATACAAAATTTATTTGGTTCGGGTAAATATGCTCTTCTAGAGGTAGTCGTATTATGCGGGTCGAAATTGCTTTATTTGAAAATTCGCGGTCCCGACTTCGGACTACGATAATTCCGCGCTTAATTATTAAACGTTTGCCTCTTATAATCCGCTCGTATAGTATAGCGAAAGGGTTGTTGTATTACAAGGCACTTGAACACCCCTTTAACCCGAAATTACGTGGTAATTTTCTTTGTTTTCTAGGTACTCTGGTCTTTACATCAGTCGGGCATGCTCGATATTATTTTATTTATGACCAGTTCGTCTACGGAACAAGCTTATTTTATGCACGTCCTAGAAATTATGTCCTTTATGTTGCGAGAACAATCGGCTTCTGATTTAGCAAATGCAGCCTTACAAAGGACCGAAACTGAGAAGATGCGAGATGAAGCCGAACTTTTGGCTATTAAACATCGTGAAACTAACCAGAAACAACAGAAAATTAAGATGTATAATGGAGCTAGGTAATTGGAAATTAGATGTGTTAAATTTGAAACTTCCACATTTTAATGAAATTACTGGGTGCGCCGGTTTTACTTTTACAACGATTTGTATACGAGAATTTTACTTGCTTAGCTAACTAATTGCTAATTTTCTCTCTGACCATACTCGTTATTAATTTAACTAACTACACTTTTAACGAGTACTACTTTACTGTTTAAAAAAAAGATTATACGAGGGGCGTTTATAAAAGTAATGACTTCATTATTATGCTTTTATGTTTTACTTCAAATAAAAAAAAGCTCGTCGTTGTGGTATAGACGTGAAGTTTTAACGTTCTCTAAAAAATTAAATATCGGATGAAGTGTTCTTGAGCTCTGATGGATTCTGGAGTGGTTTGTTGCTTTCATGACAGCCAGACGACTTGAGACAGGAGGGTGAGTCAAGATTGGTACTTTTTTTTCTCTTAAAAGGCGCTTATTTATGTTTAATTCACGTCGTTTTGTCGGGAAAATTCTATTTACAAATAAGTCTGTAGTATTACCGACGACAGTCTACAATCTACGGGGTGATTTTTAAGTCGTATTGTGCTCAAGGGGAGAGTTACAGCTGTAAGAATCCGTTTTGGAGATATTTAACAAAAAATGGCAATAATTGAGAATTTAAACTTGTTCGTCTCAAAGGGTGTAGACGAAATTGGGGTATTTTTCACTGAGTTTTTTTGTAGTGTCGTCATCAGGTCGATTTTTTCGATTTCTTTTAGTAATATTTATGTTTCTGTATACGTATACCCCCTGTTGAATCGCTTACCCGCACATAGAGAAATAACCCGTAGAATCATGTTTTTGTAATTTTCTGCTTCTTTAATATTGTTTTAGAGCAAAAATAAACCAGACAAAAATGTTGCAGAATTCAAAATTGAAGGTATTGTATTTCATCTTGATTTTACTGAAAGAGTATAACTGCCAGGATATTAATGTAATTGGTGCTATGATCTAACGATACAATAATTACATTGATGTCCTGAAGAATGAAATTTTCCATAACTTTTTATTCTTTCACTAAAGGCAACACGAAATGTAATACCTTTATCATTTCCAATTTTGACTTCTGCATCATTTTTGTTTCTTTCATTTTAGATCTAAAATAATTAGGGAAGTAGGAATTTATGAGAATATGGTTTTTGTGCTATGTACGGGTAAGCCATTCAACACCCGGTATGAAATCTTAAGCCGCCTACAGATCTCATGATTTTTTATCGGTTATCGTGACAAGCTCTCGTGGTTGGTTTTCACGACCGATGAGCTCACAGACATCTTGATTTTTCGTTTCATCGTGACAAGCCGTTGTGATTGAACCTCCAGGTTTTCAGACCCGATAAGACTACTTACAGACCTCGTGATTTTTCATCGTTCATCATGACGAGCCCTCGTGGTTGGTTTTCTCGACCTGAGACCACAGACATCTTGATTTTTCATCGGTCATCGTGACGAGCCGTCGTGATTGAACCTCATCTAAAAAGAAGTAGCAGTTGGGACGAGACGATGCCGAATTTAAACAGTCTCTTTGGAAGGAAATCTCCACGCACTTCGGTTTTATTGCAAAAGGCACAATAAACCGTCGCGAAGATAATCCAGCATTGTTCTCGGCTATAGTGACGGGGCGTCGTGACAGTTTTTGCTCCACACACTTCGGTTTTATCACGAAGCACCGTCACGATGACCGATAAAAAATCAGTGGGTATGATTTTTTATCGGTTATCGTGGCGGTGCGATTTATTTCTACATGCTGTTGTGATTAGTTTGTGTCGTTACAGTTTTTACTCTACACACATCGGTTTTGTCACGGTGCATCTACGCATCGTGACAAGCCGTCGTGATTGATTTTCAAGTCCGATGAGCCCACAGACTTCGTAATTTTCATTGGTCATCGGGACAAAATCGGTGTTAGTTGACTCAAGGCTGGGTTAGATACTTATGATGGAAGAAAAAATTTTGAGTCTTGACTAAGTCGTTCATCATTCGCTAAAAATCTAAGTGCGACTGTTAGCTTGTCCTGCACATTTTTTACCGGCCCCAACTAGCCGGCACCTAGAGGTTGGTATGGGAAAACGTTGCCCTTTGCACCACACTTAATGTTTTTTTCCACCTTTTCTTAATAATATTACCCTCTCCTGGCATATGGAAACGGCCCAGGGGAGGTTAAACTTCGATAGAGGAAAAGGGTTTTAGTTGGTAGGCAGCTGGTATCCCCACCTGAATCCAACACTTCCCCCACATGAGCGTTGCGACGCTTTTGAAGATCTCCCGAACCTCTAAAAAAAATAATAAAATAATAATATTACTGTTGTTTTTCCTGCTACGGTAGGCGAACAAGTTGGTGCGTCCGTAAAGCAATCGTTGATGAATCCGTGACCGTATATTAAGAATTGGGGCCAAATTCAAGAATTAATCAAAGTGTTAAGGCTTTGACTGCCGTCGTCATTGGAGGTTGAGGTTCTAGGGCTTATGGGACGTGGTTGAAAGGTTCTATTTGTGATACTTTTTCGCCCACTACTATGGTAGGCGTACTACGACCGCTACCGTACAGGATTTGCCCAATTTCCATTTGAAAATACCTACTTCAGTAGTGGGCGAAATGTCAGCTATCACAAATAGAACCTTTCGACCACGGCCTATTAGTACTAGAACCTCTACCTTCAAGAATTAAACTCAATTCACGTTTAAGTTAGCAAAAATTTAAGTGAAGCATGAGCTGAGTTTGATCTTGAATTTGACCCTAAGGCATAAACGTCCGCGAGTAGCTGAGTAGAGAGGCATATGCAATATATTTCGTGCATTGGAGTATAAAGTAAACCGAAATTTATTTTTCTCTTCGATTCCGGTGTATTTTCTTTTTATTAAGTTCTTAATTTTTGTGTTATTGTAGTTGTTGCTAGACGACTAGAAATAACAGCCCGCAAAGAATTTTCGCCGGTTTTCCACTTTTTCTAGAAACAGAAAAAAATAACCAGATAATATATTTATTAATTTATATTTTTAAACCACAAACACAAAGTTGCGTATATTACTCAAGTACGCATTTCTGGAACATTATAGTGTTGTACAATGTAGAACTATGTAAAACTTTTCAATTATTGCGAATATTAACGACTCTAGTATAATTAGTACAATTATTGAACATTGTTGGATTAATATTACGCGAACTTCAACACTGCTACTGAAATATTGGTAGCAAAATTTTAGTTATCGATTGTTTCGTTATTCTGCTTGTTAAAAATTTTACTTGACGCCTTCGACCCACCAAATTTTTATCACTATCGACTAAAGTAGTACTTGAATCCCTCTATCAAAGTGACAAAAACATCGCAGCGTATGTGATTTTTTACACGCAGAATACGGAAAAGTAATACTTTTCCTCCTTGTTACCCAACGTGCCATTTTAAAATTTGTTGTAAAGTCAAATTTATTTCTATTTCACGTAAAACTTGCAGTATTTTATAAACGCTCCTTAATAATCAATTCTAAAGCGTCAAAACTTTTATGTGCGCCGTAACCGTGATTAAATTTAATGATAGAATGTAGTATTTATACGTATTTCTTTTCTATAGACACTCGCGTTTTGGCGGAACGTTCGTAATGAAGTCAATTAGCAATAATGAGCTTATTTATCACAAACCTCTAAATAAGATAAATAATTTTACTTTCGATGTCGATAAGAAGATACCCCAAGTACCTAAAAATCGCAGAGACGTTCGTGTAACAACTTCGGAGAGACGCTCAGCTTTTAGTATTAGATTATTTTTGAAAGAATTTTGTATCGAATTTTTAAATGGCGCTTATAATACATTTACGTACCATGTCAAAGATAATTTGGTTAGGGCAAAAGCGCAGTCACACGACGAATCCTATTATTTGTGGGCCGTGAGATTTTTTATGGAGTTTAATAGATGTTACAAGTTCGAACTTAAATTCGTTAGGTGAGTTTATCGGTTTTTGTGTTTTGAAAAAAAAAGGGTTTACACCCTAAAAATTTTAATTTTAGCGAAACCATGTCTAACGAGACTTTCCACTTCGTACAACAACAAATGGAAAATTACTTCGATATGATACAGTGCGATAAGAGCAAAGTTTCGCTGTGGACTCGACGTCTTCATCTTGCACTTTTGGCGTATAGGGAGCTCTTGTTGACTTTGTGTTTTATGAATAAAAGTGGCGATAAGTCGGTGCGCGATTCCGCCCAAGTTATTCAGAGCAATATATTTTACGTTATCGAATATCGCGAATTAGTTTTGACGCTTTTAAATACTTACGACAAACGTAAGATGTCTCAGATTTATTTGAACGATCTAATCGAGACGCAGCACATTTTTTTGAAAATGTTCGATACTTATTGCAAAAAATTTGGAAGCGTCGTCGTACAGAAGAAAACTAAAGCGAAGAGGAAAAAAAAGGGCGGTGAGTTTTTTTTTTCTTGCTTATTTAAAGTTGTGAGAGCTTATTTCGTTGCATTTTTTTGGGAGTCGAAAATTACCAGTTTGGTATTCATTAATCACCGGTTTTGCATGAAAACTATATTATGATAGATGATATTAAGGGAAGAAAATGCAAAATTCTTGTTAACATTGTAGTTTTATTTTACAAAAAACTTTTGTACTTATTTAGATTTAGACGATAGATCGTTAATTTCGAGGGTGGAATAATTTTTTTAGATAATTTTTTTGCATAATCAATCAATACATTATTTTTCGCTTAAGATATTTTCATCGTTCGGAGAAAGTTTTTTAATTTGATTTTCAGCTTACTTTTTAGAACAAATAAGAGCCGAAAAAATTTTTTTTAATACAATTGAGAATTTTTATTGTGTCGTAAAATTCTTTCATTAAATATTCATTTCGTACCCGTTGGGGGAGTAACTTTTCATTTTTTGACTACCCACCTGCTAAGTTAAGTATGTACTTAACAAATTTTTAAGTGCAATGTTTCGAATGTGATTGTTTACGATCTCTTTGTGGTTAGTTAAACGTGCACAAACAATTAAACCCCGCTTTTTGTCTTCTTATTTTACTCTAGAAAAGTTTAATTTAACGAGACTCGAGTGGAAAAGTTGTAAAACTACATCGAGTCGAGTAGATCGTATTATATCACGCTACTTTTGTATATTTATTTTATCTCATAAATGCTTTATAATTCCGTAATGAATTATTTCAGCTGTAGAAAGCAGTTTAGAAGTGTTGCCTTAAGTTTGATAAATGAAATTTCTACTTTATATTTTATAGCTCCTGCAGTCACAGTTTCTGTACCAGAAATTAATCTGGAAGCCGAGTGGGATGAGGTCGCTCCCCAACTGTCCGCAGTGCTCGAGGGTATAACACAACCACCCTCTAATGTGGTACCCTTTGATGCTGCCTCCGAAGTACCTATTGACGAGCAAAAGTTTGTATATTATTTGTATATCGCTTAATTAAATTTATCAATTAGTAATTATTATACCCGCAACTATTAATTATTACTTCCGTGTTTTGTAAAAAAAAATTTAATTTTTTACAACTTTTTCACAGGACGGAAGCCATGAAAAATATCCAACAACATTTGAAAAGGGGTGAATTCGAAATGGCGATCGGACTTTTGCGAGCTGCTAGGTGAGCATTTTTTAAAATTAAATTACAATTAATCAAAAACGCAATTAAGAACTTACACTGGCGTTTTTGGCGTACAAAATAAATTGCGAGAGCGTAAACTATTGCTAATAAGAAGCATTTATACTTAATACTCTCTAAAATATGATGTCTTGGCAGTCTGCCTTTCGAACTGTCATTCGTACACTCCAGAAGCTTTTTATTGAAAATTTGATGCTCTAAAGTTTTAGTTATTTTACGAGTACTTGTAAATTTAGAGAAGTTATTTGTAGCAGATGCTTTGTTAGATTGCGTTTATTTCGCAGCGAGTTTAATTAGCGTTCTCTCGTATTGCCTTTTTAATTGCATTACGTGTTACACGTTAGCAAATGGACGATTTAACTACGATTTTTTCCTTTTTAAAAAAAATAAAGACGACGGTGGTGGCTTGTTGTTTGTAAGTGACAGTCGAAAACAGAACAACTTTATAATGGCCTTGGCTCTCTCTTGTGAAATTGTCCTAACGACGGCTCGGAAAATTTGACTTTACGAGGGTTTCCTTTTGACTTCCCTTAAACCCATCACGGACGAACGGTTGATAATCTTTTTATAATTGTTTCTTATAAAACTCATCTCATTCTTTGATCGTAAATCACTTCCTATAAAAGAATAAAGTTTTCCTCAATGGCAGTAATTGCTATGAAACTGGATGAGGGTTAAAAACAACGCTCTTGTACATTTCGTCGATGTGACGGATTTTAGATAAGAAAATGTGATTTTACTCAACTTTTTTGTCTTACAACCTGTTAGTCGCCGATTTGTTTAGCTTTTTCGCCTCTAAATGCGTTTGAAAATTTTCGGAATAGACCAATAGTGACGCGAGGATGCCAAAGCTGCAAAAGTGAGGTCCGTGAAGCTGGCCCCACCCATTTACGCACACTTTTTTTTTGATAGGCGGAAAAAATAGTGCAAAAAGTGTGCTTTCAAATGGTGTAATTAAAAAAAAGTGTGCGCTCATAATAGCCTCAAAATCTTAACTTCAAAATGGGTGGGGCCAGCTTCACGCTAGCCCCACCCAGTTACGCACACTTTTTTTAACCCAGTGGAAAAAATAGTGCAAAAAGTGTGCTTTCGAATGGTATAGTTCAAAAAAAGTGTGTCTTAAATAGTCTAAAATAGATTATCGAAAAAAAGAGCCTAGGAAGGGCGCACACTTTTTTTAAAGTATACCATTCGAAAGCACACTTTTTTCACTATTTTTTCCACCAGGTTAGAAAAAGTGTGCGTCACTGGGTGGGGCTGACGTCTAAAATAGATTATCGAAAAAAAGGGCTTAGGAAGGGCGCACACTTTTTTAAAGTATACCATTCAAAAGCACACTTTTTGCACTATTTTTTCCACCAGGTTAGAAAATGTGTGCGTCACTGGGTGGGGCTGACGGCTAAAATAGATTATCGAAAAAAAGGGCTTAGGAAGGGCGCACACTTTTTTTTAAAGTATACTATTCAAATGCACACTTTTTGCACTATTTTTTCCACCAGGTTAGAAAACGTGTGCGTCACTGGGTGGGGCTGACGTCTAAAATAGATTATCGAAAAAAAGGGCTTAGGAAGGGCGCACACTTTTTTAAAGTATACCATTAAAAAGCACACTTTTTGCACTATTTTTTCCACCAGGTTAGAAAACGTGTGCGTCACTGGGTGGGGCTGACGTCTAAAATAGATTAACGAAAAAAAGGGCTTAGGAAGGGCGCACACTTTTTTTTAAAGTATAATATTCAAAAGCACACTTTTTGCACTATTTTTTCCACCAGGTTAGAAAATGTGTGCGTCACTGGGTGGGGCTGACGTCTAAAATAGATTATCGAAAAAAGGGCTTAGGAAGGGCGCACACTTTTTTAAAGTATACCATTCAAAAGCACACTTTTTGCACTATTTTTTCCACCAGGTTAGAAAACGTGTGCGTCACTGGGTGGGGCTGACGTCTAAAATAGATTATCGAAAAAAGGGCTTAGGAAGGGCGCACACTTTTTTTAAAGTATACCATTCGAAAGCACACTTTTTCCACTAGGTTAAAAAAAGTGTGCGTAACTGGGTGGGGCTAGCGTGAAGCTGGCCCCACCCATTTTGAAGTTAAGATTTTGAGGCTATTATGAGCGCACACTTTTTTTTAATTACACCATTTGAAAGCACACATTTTGCACTATTTTTTCCGCCTATCAAAAAAAAGTGTGCTTCACGGACCTGCAAAAGTGGGAGAAGAACAATCGCAGAGCTCTATTTGGGCTTTTAATTCTGCGATGGCAGAACTTTGCTGATTTTCATTTCGTACAGCTTTCTCTGTCGTCAGCTAGCAGTCCCTACTATATCTGGATCATTGTGGGGGGGGGGGGGGCTAGCTCTCTGCACTTAGGCCATTTAATCAGGCCCGTTGTAGCTTCTCCAACCGGTCTCCCCGTGCTCATCAGATCTCGAGTCATCCTACTGATCAACTGCACGCTTCAGCTCCTTTGTCGTCTACGTTTGCAGACGATGAAGGATGGGAGTCCATTGTCTATTGGAGCAACTTCGCGTTGACGCGAACTCTTGTTTTCGCCCCTGTAGAAACGAAATCGCCTGGAATAGTATTGAGGTTCGTTCGTGCGGAGTAAAAAGCTAAAATGTCGTAAAAGCGAATTATTTTAATGTAATCTTGTTTCTAAAATGTATTATGTTGAAATATGAATGGGTTTAAACTTCAAATTGGTGTGTTTAAGAAAATATTTAGGGAAGTTAATCTCGGTAGAGCGAAAATTAAATTTACACCTGGTGAGTTTAAATTGTTGAATTATGTAATAATTTTAGTTTGAGAGAATCTTTGTTTTCATTTTGTGTTAGCCAGAAAATGTTTTCCGTGTAGGTAAACAGTTAACCTAAGATATATCATTGTGATTTCTAGCTTTGTAACCGTTTGCTCTGTTTTGGCCCAACTTCATTAACCTGTGTAAACATTCGGTATTAACTTGCGAGGTCTTCTTGTTTAAATAGATAATTACCATAATATTATACATGTTAGTGGTTTTATTGCATTTGTGGAAACGGAGCTTATTTTGATTTATTATAAACTTCAACTTACAACTATAAATTTTAAACTTTTATACTTCATCTATAAGTTGTTCCACCAAAGTTTTTAAACTTCCGAGTTGTACTTATAGTATATAAAATACCTTTTGTTAAATAATTACTAAACGGAAATTATGAATAAAGTTGTCGACCTAAATTAACCCTTACGTTAGAATAACTCTTTTGTTAAAATTAACCTTTTTAATCAAATAAACAACAAACTTCTTCAATAGTTTATTACAATTTTAGCGGATCTCGCGCTTCATTTGTATGTTTTAAAACTTTGATAATCATCGATTACTTTACCTATTATTATAGCCGATTTACTATTCTGTTTGTGTTTTAATTAAATTATTGGTTTAGTCGTCATTGTGATAAAATGTTTTCTCCCGCAAATAGAAAAATCTGCATATTTATTGTTTACTATTCCCTTATCGATGATCTTCAACGTAATGGCCGAGTCTATGCTCGAACCGAAATTTGCATTATTCTGACCTTTCACGATTTCTACATTACATACCTGCTGCCCAATTTTAGAAAAGACTGTTCGTAACCGAACCGAGGATTGCTTTAATTAATTCTTGCTAGATTGTTTTTTTAAGGGCGAGTTGAATAATTTTTTAAGTGTCGCTTCTAGTCCCTCTTCTTCTTATTCGCATTCCACTTAAATTAATATCTGCAGGCAAACTGGAATTTGTTCGTTTAGAACAAATTTTTTTGGTATTGCGTAGTGCCGAAAATATAGTGGCGCAATTCGTCCACCACCTCGCAGCTCGTCACAAACCCACATACACCAATCGCTACTAAAGTCACATTTTCTTTAAAAAGCCTACACACTTGTCATTGACAGTCGTGGAGAAGATAGCAAATTTTAAGAAAATCCCTTGTATAGTTTTTTCAATGCCATAAAGACGCGTGCAGCGTCCATTTCATCTCGATATTTTTTCAATTCGCTCCTTTATCGTTAGCGTTGGATTAAACGCGTGTAGTGGCACAACGTCCGTCAAAAATAATGCTCGTTAATGCAACCAACACTCGTGGGATCGTACTGCAAATGTTAAATCAATCGAGTAGTTAATTATTTCGAACTCGAATGTAGCCATTTAAATTTTTTTTTGCAATGGCGACTGCTAGTCTTTTTGCAAATTTTCGGTCTGTCTCCATCGATAAACAATCAACCGAATTGTCCTGTTGGGTTGTAAAAAATTAAATTGGTTTCAAACTCTTTTAGGGGCACTTAAAAATGTACACCCAGTACAGAATGCAAGTTTGCATAAATTGAAGCATCGGGTTACGTTACGAGCTCTATCATAACATATTTACCACATAAAGTTCGTTTATATTGGAGAATGTTGTTTGTTTTTAGTGTATTTGTAACGAAATGATTAATTTAAATCTTTTGTCTAGTAACAAAATAAATGACAAAAGTTTTAACCAGTTGTATTTTGCCAAGAGTTGCTTTAATTAATGTAATGAAAATATTTTTGTAATGTTGGAAAGAGCTATACTCGACGCGAATTCTTGTTTCAACAAATTAAAACCGTTTGTTTTAAATATACACTAACAATTTTTTTTCTCTTTTTTTTTCTCGACATAACAGAGAAGTGTGGCCTGAAAATGATTATTTTGGAAGTTCGCTGATGGCTCCCGAAGAAGAACTTTTGGCTCTGAGAGATGTTTACTTTGCTAATTTGTGCGGTGAGTTTTTTTTTTGCACGTTTTTAATAATCATTTAAAAGTTTTTAAAAAAGTTATTTGATTAATTTTCGTCCGTAATGAATACTCGTATGTTGCTTTTTTACTTTAGGAACATCGTTATGTAAAATTTGTTATTGGCAGTAGTATACGTGTTCATTTTCTCGTGACACGATCAATTTTTTAAGACACAAGAACGCTTTTAAAATGCCAACGACACACTATCCTAATTGAAATTGAAAAACTTTTTGGTAATTTAAAAAATGTTTTATAATTAATTTGATATACCAACGAATGGTATAGAACTAATAACTTTTGGTATTATTGATGATGTTATTTCGATGATTTAAGGGTTCGTTTCAGCTTTTATTTAGGAGGTGTAAAATATTACCTACGCGTTTCGGTTTAAAGTACACATTTTCAGACGTAACGTGAAACCGAATCGTCGGAAATCTTGTTACTTATACATTTTTCTGTTGTGGATTAACTGTCTCCCACGTAACAACTGATTTAATATTAAGATAAAAACGTCTCTCTTGGGATCAAAAAGTAAAAAGTTTGCAAACTTTACATAAAGGCTCAGCTTTTAGTCTTAATTTTAAATTTGAGACTTATACTTTTAAGACAGCATGTATAGCATGGAAAGCGACGAGCGATAGTCATGTCTGTTTTGTATATTTGTATCTCGGACACCATTAGGCCTATAGAGGCCATTTTGGTTTCAAATTGTAGAAAATTCAGTCTACTTTTAAAAAGTATAAAACTGCCTTTCCCAAAAAATTAGTCCTTGTGGGCCAAAATTGACATAAACTGAAAATAGGGAAAGCTTCTTGAATATTTGGGCCACTCCGTGCATTACGACATTTTGACGCCTATCGGATTTTGGTACCCAGAAGGTAGGGAGTCATTTGAAAACTGTTCTAGCTATTAATCTCGAAGTGAAAACAGAAATCATTTCTAAACGACTTTGATGCGTCTGTGCACTGCACTAGTAGGTTCCTAGCCTAATCATCTGAAGTCAACTCCTTCGCAACCAGCGTCGTGCTATTTTGTAGGTTTTGTACGCCTTTGAATTGGTATTTTTGAGAATGGCAGTCGAAAAAAATCTTACTGGGTGAAATTAAGACTCTACGGTGAGTTCGGAAGTACTGAGTAAATGAGGTCTCCATGAGCACCAAAATATGGAGGAACTTCACGATCTCTGCGGCATACGCTCCAGTAGTCAGTCGAATATCGACGAATTTGTGCTTTTGCTGGCTGCTCCCTATTCTACCTCTTCTATACCCTCTGATTTGCTGCTTGGGTCTCAACACTCACGATTTATCACAATAGTGCAATCACTTGCTTCATGCAGCAAACTTAAATATTTTATGACATTTCTCTGCTCAGTATTTCGATCGTTCATTTTCACGACGCAAGGTAAAAACGCGTTCCTACTTATAAGACGTTATTAAAAACCGATCGTTCATGATATCGACTTGAATCTGACAGACGTTTATTGAAAGTGTGTATACTTTCGGTAAATTGAAAGGGTCTTCTCTGAGCGCGAATGCGAGTCTGAGCCGCCGCGCTGTCCGTATGAAGTGTTCGGAGTGCTCGAGTTCTGTTGGGAGGCATTGTCAACAACCGGCTTAAACTTAAAGTTGGCTTTTTTATCAAGTTGATTCGTTCTCTACATATTTTGTTTAGAGTATATTGGCTCTTGCGAACAATCCCTCTTCGATATTTAAATATTTTCTGACGGTTTTACTTCTCAATCGGCCTTTTATCCTTCTTTCGGGCGACGCGGGTTTAGCCCGGGATAATGCTCAAGTGGAGACTCTTTTGAACCATAGGGTGACAACTTAATTTCGCCATTTTTTAAAATTTAGGCTCCTAATTTAGTACAATCTTCTCTAGCAAGCGGGCGCGGATCTGGTCAGAGAACCCCCCTCCCGTTTTGATACTACCAAGAGACTGCTTCTGTTGGAAGGGGGTAAGCTAGCACTAACCCTAGCATCTTCCTAACGACTTACAGTGGCCGAAACCTAGGTCTGCATTTTTTTGAGATATCACCCAATGACACAACCCCACGCCACTCTTAAGCTGCCCTTGATATTGCTGCCTATGATATTCGATTTTTCCGTTTTTGAAGTATATTTTTTGGACGACTACGTTATCGCTACGGCGCTCATCTCCCCATCATTTTATAGTACAGGCTAAGAGCTGACTAATAGTTATACAGGCATGTAACTAGATCATTGCTTAGACGTGGGGAGGCGTCGGGTGGGCTCGTAGAAAACTGGGTGGGCCAAAAAAGTATACTTACGTCAGTAGATTTTAACATTGTATCGAGTTTTCTTAGAAGCGCAGTGTAACCTTACTACGTCGTATCAAGGCCGCAGTCGAGGGGGCGAGATCGACGGGGTTTGAACCCCTCCTACAAATTTCCAGAGATCAGGATCAGGAGAACGTCATTGATAAACTAATTTGCCGGATTAGTGTTCGCTTTGTAAGAAGCCATAGACAGGGCAGATGTCTCCCGCGGATTTTCTCGCAATGAAGGATCCTTAGAGAAAACCGCGTTTCAAAATTCTTCATACTATAGGCTATTGGCAATAAAGGTGCCCCAGAGGACCCTACATGTAGATACTGTAGACTATGCGGAAAAAGGGATCAATCTTCTCTACGCTTTATAAGCAGATGCGGAGTTTTGCGGCATTCAGAAAGTGTACACTCCCTTTTCCGTTCTTTTCCTTTTCAATCTGATCAATCTTAGCCATCGAATATTGGAATCATTGTGGTTTTGTGGTGGGGTGGCCAATCCGGGATCAGACGAGTCGTCAGGGGGAGCAGACCATCCCATCCCCCCTCGCAGATTTATGGCTCTTGAATGTAGCAAGCTAGGCGTTGATTAGCACCAAAATCACAACGCTGCCACCACCACTGCTGTTGTAGAGGTCATAGGGGTAGTAAAAATGTTGTATTTTAAATATTAGCTATCGCATATTGAAATATAGCAACTCTTTTTCGACGTATTAAAAGTGCTATAAATCAGCAAATAATTTAATTTGCGAATAATTTATTTACTTCGGTTAACTTTTATTCACGAAATAAATAAATTTCGAGGTTGAATAATAATTTTATACAGTTCAATTAAATTTTTTTACCCAAATTATCAAACTTCGTAATTTCGTTATTTTATGAATAAAAGGCCACCGAAGTGAATAATTATTTGCTTCTCCGCAAATGAAATTACTTACTGATTGATATCGTTTTTAAGAAGTCGGTGTTTTACTACCCCTATTATCTCCGTAATGGTAGTAGTTGTAGCTTTGTCTTTGTACGACCCCTCGAGTAAAATGTTTTCAAACTAACGTTATTTATTATAGAAATTTTCTAAAAACATTTTAAAACCAACCTCGCGTGGGAGGGAATTTTAGTATCGCCCTGTATTCGTTAGCATAGACGGTTGATAGAAAGAATCCATCAAACTTTTTTTTTATCGTTCATTCTCATTTCTTTAACGAATTTTTCAACTTCAAAAACCTACAATCTCATATTTCAGTAAGTATTGACAAGTTGGGGGAGAGAATATTTTATCATTTCTATAAGTATAACTCGTCTACACTCACTTCGGAAAGTGTATTAAATTTGAATGGAAAAACAGAGAATTGATTGCAACCGAAGAGTAACAAAATGATATTCGCTCGAACGCGCAAGATAGCAGTTAGCAAACCCTTAGGGTATTGTGGTGAGTGGATGCTGACATAATAAATACATCGATGGTATGTAAACTATGTGTTGGATTAAATCCCTATAGCTTACCAAGGTTCCGGCTTATTTGAAAGGTTGCTTCCTAATTTAAAACTATTGCTTTATTTATGGCCATCCCAATTTGTTAGGGCACGATTATTATTTATCCCAATAAAATTTGCCTGCGTATAATTGTATATCTATTACCCTTCATTTATTTCGGTGGAAAACTCAAGACCTCGGCTCTAATTACAACTCCCAGTTTAAAGATTCCCTTCTTAAATTTATTCGAAAATTTGGTAATTTATTTTCAAATTCTAATAGATTTGATATGAAATTTATATTGTTTTACCACGCCGCGATTTTCTAACATCCAACAGTTCGAACGAATTTATTTTGCCGTTTTATAAAACGCAAACAAAAATGGAATTAAATTGTGCCCTACTATTACTACATCTCTCATCTAGAGCAAAGTAAAAGCGTTTGATTTTTTATTATTTTGAAATGGATGTAATTTTGCAAATAGTTTTTGGCTCTGTTTGACGAAGTACTAAGTGAATTAAAAAGTTTTGTTTCCTCGACATTTTGTTTTTACCTTATATAACCGTATTGCTTGTCCACTATATCTATAGAAAGGGTGTTATCATTATTAATTTAAATAAAGGGGGAAAATTCAACGAGGGCTAACAAATGGAGTTTAATTTTCAATTAGTAGGGCGCGATTTTCACTCATGCATATTTTAAAAACAATTGCTGTGTTTATGAATCAGTTATTACTGTTTAGGTAAAAGCAAATCAAGTCGCTACGGTTGAGAGTGGGCGCCGGCGGTAGGGTGGTTTTTATGTCAATATTTTTTTTGGGCGAAAAACTCGTGTTTTAGGTTTTCATTTATATATCGACTATTGTCCTTTAGGAATCCCTCGAGAATTTTCATGAAGTTTTTTGTTTAAATTTCTAAGTTTATACACGGGAGGTCGTTTACCTTGAACTTTTATTAACTTTTTCTTCTTGATGAATCATTCATCGACTTTCATAATTTTATTGTTTTGGAAATTGAGTTTTTGAGGTTATTGAGTTAGCTTTGCGTTGGAGTATTTCTTCGTATTTTCTTTTCTCGAATATAACGGTTAGGAAGGGCAATACATATTGGTTTTCGATAAATAGGAAGGGAAAACGGATCAAATATTTGAGGAAAAGTTCTTATTGAAATTTATTGCTTTATATGATACATTACTTGCATAAAAATCCGTTCCCTCATAAATTATAAGTCGTCGTTTCTTATAAGATTGATTTTTGTTGTATTTGTATTTCATATTCAGTAAACGTTTTTCCATTACATATTGTAAATACTAGAAATAAATGAGTGTTGGGTAGAAATGCACTTTCTTTACGTTTTACGTTCGGAAAATATCAACTCGCTTTATGAATATGTACATCACATACCGAAATGTAATAACCAAAGATGTGTTTTGATTTTAAACTTGATATTAAACTTTTTTAAAACCACAATGGTACTTCTGCACTATTATGAGGATGGACACGGATACAGTCCACAGTCGATCGAGAAAGTTGAGTAGCACTATTACGTGTGCATTAGAGCTCTCGAGATTTGCAAAAAGAATACCCATTGTGTAGAAAATTATTAGGTATAAATTGAGATGAAATGTACAGGATGGGTTCGAACTTTCGAGCCGGTTTATTATCAGATGCTGCATTTAATCAAAACCGCACTTTAGCGAAGTGCAATCAGTAGACTATCTTTCTAAATTTGCAATCATACAGGATGTTCTGAAATGCTGTAGACTTACGTTGGTTTGGCTTTGGGTCTAGGTACCTAGCTTTTTTCAATAATTTTTTCATAAACTTGGCTCTAATGAGAGTTTTCAATTTTGGCATTTTTTTATTTATCACGTTAGAGGCTAATTTTATAAAAGAATTGAGAGTTAGGAGAAGTAAATGATTTGTTTGTTAGAGCTGTGAGATTACATGGACTTGTAGCTGAAAAGTGCAACTCAATGTCGCTAGATGTTCTTATGAACGCACTATTTTTAATTTCACTAACACTCAAAACCTAACCTAACCTAACTAAATTAGACAGATTGATTTATACAGTGTGTCGCAAACTATGTAGTATTGTAGGGCTACATTTGTAAATAATTATTACGATACAGATTCGTTTAAATTGACAATTTTGGGATTGCATGACCGCTTTGGTCTTTGGTCTTCTTTTTTTAGAAAAGTAATGAGAACGCCTACTTACGTAGGCTCTTGCAAAAAATTCATATTTTCTAGTTTTTGCGAAAAAAAGTGTCTCGGACCTTCTGAAGCTCAGTAGATTCGTAACAAACGTTTTAGCTATGGTCACTACCGTAGTTCCTCATGGTTTGTCTAGTGTTTGGATATTTGATCCACTTATAATTGGTTCAAATCAAAGCAAACAGAGCTTTAATCTAACGCGGGCCAACTCAATCAACTGGCTCAGATATAAAATCGATTTAGTATATCCGGCGAACAAGCCTGATTATTAGATTTCTCGTCGCTATCGGTGTAGGTAATAACTTTCTGGTTACTTATCACTAATTATAATGACACAGATGGATAGGCAGCGCGGGGGGGGGACAGGACGTCTAATTGCTTTGCCACCTAGATCTCTTAATCTGACAACACATTTGGTGCGACGTTTAAAACTTTTTCCGAGAGTGAAAGTAAGAAAGAGAGGCAGCGTACACCTTTACTAAACGAATAAAGTAAAGTTTTTTGGACATATTTAAACAACTGAATGTCGCACCAAAAATTTAAAAGCATCAATGAGTTACTCTTTTAAAACTGCACTACTTTCCCCATTTAATCGATTTTCTAACTCTTACAATAAGCGAGTTTTTCGTAGTGAAAATTAGTTCACCCTGTACTCTGACTCCCGGATACGATACGTACGATGAGCTCTAGCGCCTAAACTGTTTGTTTGACCAAAAAACCTAACAGACATAACTTGTAGGAAATTGAATGTACTTTATTTTTGTATAGCAACTCTTTTCTCAAAAGTGCGTAGTTTTTGATTTATAAGCAGAAAACGAAGATATAACAGTTTTGGAATTTCTGTCGAACTTTAACGCGCTGTAGCGCTTACACTGTTCGTCTGAGGAAACAACCTAAGAGGTATGATTTGTAGGAAATTTAATGTATTAGTATGTTTTCATGTTGAAGCACTATTCTCACAAGTGCGTAGTTTTTGATTTATAAGCAAAAAACAAAAGAAATAACGGTTTTGGAATTTCTGTCAAACTTTACGCGCTCTAGCGCCTAAATCGCTCGTCTAATGAAACAAACCTAAGAGGTATAATTTGTAGGAAATTTGATTTAGTGTGTTTTCATATTCACTTTTCTCTAAAGTGCTTAGTTTTCGATTTATAAGCAAAAACCCAAGAAATAACAGTTTTGGAATTTCTGTCAAACTTTAACGCGCTCTAGCGCCTAAACCGCTCGTGTGAAGTAAAACCTCCCAGTAACATGATTTGTAGGAAATTTGATATAGTTCATTTTTGTATTGAAGCGCTTTTCTAAAAAAATGCGTAGTTTTCAAGTTCTAAGCGAAAATCTGAAAAACAGCAAAAACCCACTCTTCCTAAGGCCCCTCTCCTCCTAAGTTAATGCTGCCACTTAGGAGTGGCAGACGGTCGGTTTTATTACTAACTTGCAATGGTATAGCCTAAATGGTAAAAAAAAATTATTTTATCGTTTCGTAAAGTGCAATCTGCCTCCGGACTATAATAAGTTAAGATGGGAAAAGGTTATAAATATTGAAATTTTAAATAAAAGCCATTTATGCTTATCAACCGCTTGGGACATCTCTATGAATACCTTTGTGTTTATTTAACTGGAATTTTCAATTATTAGTTGATTTTTTTTATGGGAAAAGAATAGAAAATTAAATTCAAATTACGTTTATATTTTTCAGTTTCTTATGAACTATCACAATACATTAAACATTTTTGGCAAGATATAAATATAAATATAATGACATTTATTTACAATAAATAGCAAACTTTACATTTTTGCGCAGATAAAATATAAGATTTATTTTTTCAGAATATTTATTTATTTCGTATGTAAATACGCCACTCTTTTCGTATGTAAAAGTTGATAACATATATATTTTTACAGTGTAAGCTTATTGTTTTATGAAAACTTAGATTTATTTCCCTTAAAATTATCCTTTATGTGCGGTAAGTTAAATAAATTAAAAATTGTCTATGCAAGAGCACGATTCGAAACCATGTTACGCAATTAATCCGTTATTCAACTTATATCTAAAGGGTGGCACATTTATTTAACACACGACATGAAACTTTTGTATTTTCTCAAATAACGCGTCTCTTTAATTTCTCTTTGAATTGGTACAAAAACTAATTACAAAAGTATTACTTCATGTATATCACATGCACTGGTGTAATAGCACTTTTAAGTCACCGAATCGTAAAGTGCAGCTCTATCCTCGTCGGGATTTCTCAAATGTCACCATAGTTCCGTGACGCTCGGTAAACTGCTTACCTCAATATCCTGCTCTCGAAGACTCCTCCGACGCTTCCTAAACCTACACGTAATTAAAGCCAAAGTGGTCACTGCGCCTAAAATGCCAGCAAATAATACCAACATTCCGACTTGAATTACATCTTTCTGGTGGTTTTGTTCGGTAAACATTGACATTTCTCCCGGCGTCTCCGTAACATTTTCCTCCGAGCTATTTTTATCCGAGTGAAACGATTTTTTCGAGTCGCTTTTATTTTGTCTCGGCGAAAGTTCATTATTAAAAGAGCCCTTCTTTGCTGTTGCGAATAAATTTTGACTTATTTCGCTTCTGACATTTTCTTGACGTTTATCAGAGATTAAAGTATTTAGTTCGTTTACATTTTGTAAACGAGAAGTTTTCTTATATTTCGTCGTCGAAGTTAAATTTTCTGTTTTATTTAAAATTTCCTTTGGAATTGGGCTATTTTTTATTAACGCTCCTTTTTGTTGTTTCGTCGTCGTCGTCGTCGTTATTATCGTTGCCGCCGTTGTGGATCTCGAGTAATAAGTGGTCGGCACAGTGGCAGAGAAATCGTGTTTATTTGACAGGTTATCATCGGTCATGGAGGTCGATTTTGTCGGAGACGGCGTCGTATCTTGTAGCATAATTTCGTTCGAACTCTCTCGTGTAATGGTATCACTTTTAGAATTAAATTTAATTGCAGGCGAATTTCCCGACGAATTATTTCTATTTACGATAGGAGTTGATTTTATAAGCTGCTCTAAATTGGACGTGCTTAATTCGTAATTTAATCGAGTCACTAATTCGACGTCTTCTAAATCTACGAGTAACGAGCCCGATATATCCGCAGGTGCGAAACACGTTAATTTTCTAGATTCTGGCTGATCTTGTCTACGCATCCAATTAGCTAACCAATGTAAATCGGTGCAATTTAACGAATTATTTTGTAACGGTAATATTCTTAATTGCGGAAGATAATGTAACAAATCCGAACGAATTTCTTCGATTCCGTTACCGGATAAATTTAATTCTTGTAATTCTTTAGATGCGGCTAACGCGGCGGTGTCGGATAAAAATTGTCTACTTAAACTAGGACTATTAGACAAATCTAAAGTTACCAGATGTTCGGTCGACGACAAAGGAAACGACATCTCCAGTGCCGGCGAAATTACATTTAAATTAGATAGTCGAAGCACCTGGAGCTGCCAAGGACCGGAGAGAATTCCTGCCGGTAGTGCACTAATAGGGTTTTGAGACAAATCTAATGTGGCGAGAGCTCCCAACTGACTAAAAGCACCCTCTTGTACCACTTTAACTTTATTGTCACTCAACAGAAGTACTTCTAAGAGCGGCATTCCCTGCAGATCGCCCGATAGAATGTGTTCGATTTTGTTGCGCTCTAAATGCAAAATTTTCAGTCTTTCGGGTAAGTCGTGGGGAATTGCTCGAAGTTTATTGTCGGATAAATACAATATAGAAAGAACTTCCAGACGTCCCAAGGCGTCGTCTTCGATATCTTCTAAATCGTTGGAGGTAAAGTCGAGAAGTTGTAATAGGGGATAAGAGTCGAGATGGCCGCAACTTACCGTTTTAATCGAGTTACCTGCTAGTCTTAGGGTTCTTATCGAATGTGTGAGGGCGGCCGGGACTTGCTTTAGGCCGGTACGTGAGGCGTCCACGGTCTGTAGGCGTTTTCCGGGTCCCACGAGGAGTGGAGGCTCGCGAGAGCCTCCGAGCGCCGGATTTCCAGCTAAGAGCAAACGGGATAAACTCGGCAATTGTAGGCTGCCCGGAGCAACATGTGCCAAACGATTCCAAGATACGTCTAACTGTTGTAAACGCTGTAGGCTACTGAGGCAAGCTTCGTCGAGTATTTGCAAGAGGTTGTTGCTTAAGTTTAAACATTGAAGAGTGGACAAGGGTGCGAATACGTCGCTGTTGATTGTCGTTAGTTTGTTTGACGATATGTCTAAACACTGTAACTTTGATAAACCGTTAAAAGCGTTTTCTGTTAATGTATCGATTACGTTTGCACTTAAGTTTAACACTTCTAGCGACGTTAATGTTACGAATGGACTCTTTTCGATCATTCGGATTTCGTTATTTGACAAGTCCAGAGCTTTTAAGTTCGTCAGATTGAATACAGTTTTTGTGTTTGACAAATATTTAACTTTGTTTCCCGACAAATCTAATACGCGAATACGTTTTTTTAGAAAACTGACGTTCGTTAAATTTAAATTCGGACAGTCTGCAAATTTTACGTTCGACGAGTTTGCGGAATCGAATAAAGTGCTAATTTTCGTTTCGAGAGTTTCGTTTTTGTCGAAATTTTGGCACGAAATTGTTGTCGAAATTGAGTTATCATTTTGACGATTTCCAAGCCCGAAACCACATTTACACGAAATTGGATAAATATTCGCACAATTAATCATTACCGTAATCAAAACAACCAAAAGACGCATGGTCAATTAATTCACATACTATGTCGAGCCATTCGTTTCACTAAAATTTTATCAGAAATCCTCTTTTTTTTAAATACGACTTATCATTTTTAGTGCACGTGCGCATTTTTGGGTAAAGGGGTTTTTACATGTAGGGTTTGTACAAATCCGACTGTATAACACCGATGCCGGCTGCTTACTGGCATCGCAACGTCGCGACGCCTCTCTCTGTAGGGGTGCGCGTCGAATTGCGCCTGTCAAAATTTGTAGTATAGCGTTTTAAATGATACTTTCGTTATTGCCTTGTCTCGGATAAACAAACATTAATATAAACTTCGTTTCATAAAAGGAGGACATAGTTAGATACACCGAACCAATAAAATTTATTTCTTCGCAAAATATGAAATTTCTGTATTACTCCAGACATTAGGACTTTATTTCCTATTAACTTTTTCTCCCGTTTATTCTCTTTAAACAAATATTTTGTATCCTTTCGATCGTTTCGCGAGCTTTTATTTATTAAAAAAAGGTTTGAATGGCTTTTACAAACATGGACACGATTTGGTTTTTTGCGAAAAGTAATATTTTTCGCATGTATGGTGTTGTTCAAACATTCCGATGCTTGTTCTAAAGATTTCAAAGTTTCAATATAACCGTTTCGGGCGAAAAAGAGGCATTTTTTGCTACTCGAGTTACCCCTAATCTAGACATATTGGTTCGAAAGTATAAGGGCATTACTTTTAATGAACAAGATGCTTATAGTGAAAGACATATGCGTAGGTGATCTATCACTAACATCGCATTTATCATCCGACACTTGCACCGAAGATGTGCCTCGAAATAAGGGCGATTTAATGGATTTAATGTTATCCTCGTCTGATGGCTGATGTGCCAGCACATGATGCTTTTTAAATAAAAAAAAAGTTCACTGTGGTAAAAAACAACCACTGATTTCTTTATAGTCTCATTTTGATTAGTAATATACGATTTACCCTCACAGCGTTTGCGAGAAGCGACGCCAAGTTTTTAATTTTGATCCATATAAGGCCATTCCAACCTTGAATTATGTACCTATACGCGGTTAAACTTATTGATGGGCTTGGCACATTTGTAATTATTTATTTATTGGAATTTATGTTTTTTTTCTACAACGTAGTACGCTTTTCCAAATGGCCCCCATTTGAAATTTCGACTATTCTTTCCTGAAAACCCCTAAATTTGTATAAACTTACTAGATTATCATTTTAGTGAAAATATAAAATAGATAACATGCTGGGCGCTGGGAGTTGCATTCAAAATGAAATGTCTGCCAAATTCCCCTCTCGTTTTGGTGCCTGCAGATGACCGCTCTTTTGATAAAATTTTAATTACATTTTCGCACAGTTGTGGCTCACTTTCATCAATAACTCGACGAATATTGTTTTTGAACTCTGTCGATCGACTGCGTATTGTTCGCGTATAGACTCATGTCTATTACGAGGCCTCATCCAAGATGCGTATCCTCCAAATGGCGTCATAAATACTTGGTCAGCAAGTTGCGATAGCGTTCGCCATTAACAATAGTATAGTTTTGCCATCCTCACTTCAAACAAAAACCACACGCTTAAGAAGCTCTTCCTAACATACGGACGTATTGTTGGTTCTTCGTACAATTAAATGGTTTTCGCTTTTCTCCACTTTTCACACGAGAGTTTGACTCATCGATATATTCGTCAAGGTGAAAACGCGCCTCGTCGTTAATTTTATTACAAAATTCAACCACCGCGTAAAGTTAAACTAAGAGTAAGGGGGAAATTATATAAGAACATACTTCGAATATTAAGAAATTTCCTCATTTTTGTTTATTAAGGGAAGCATCGATGGTAAGATACAATTTTTTTCATTTTTATACGTAACGTCTCTTGACGTTGGGATTACTATGTTATGTACCACCCTGGAGGTATAGTAAAATTATAATTACCATACAAATTTCGAGTTTCGTCTTAGTTAATTTTAACGAAAATTAATTGCCACCTAATTAGTCTACCTTGTAACTTTATTAATTAATAAATTAAATATAATTATATGCTTGAAGTGTGATTTGACGCAATAAAAATTAAAGCTCGTCTTAATTGAAATTTTAAACTTCGTCGCTTTTCCGATTAAAAAAAAATTTTTTTTTCGCGACCGCTTCAACTATTATTAAAATGCGTTTAATTTAAAATCTGGTCGTACGTTACTCACTGCGTATACATTTAACGCCACGATCAATCTTGGTTTATTTAAAGTTCAATACGGCTATTTCATGTTTGAGTGACCGATGATTGTCGGTTCGAAAATCCCTGCATAAGTTATTAGAACGGTTTGTTCCGATGGCCGTTTTCCTTGTAGAAACTCTTTAAGCTGCCATCCTCAATCATTTATCTTCCTTTACTTAACCCCAGCTTTGTAGCAGTTTTCAAATCTGTCATCCAAACTCTGAGAGCTGTAGTTATATTTACAAATCATTATTTTTGGTTTTCTCGCCATTACGCCGAACCAAAAACTTTTTCTCAACTCGAAATATCTCATCCGCAAAAATCGCAGATTGATTTTTTAACATTTCAAGATCAAACTTTTAAAAAGTGAAGTTTGAGCCATAAATTTTAGGTGAAATATTTTGCATTTAAAAAACTAAAAAGCATAGGTCGTTGTATATGAAAAATTATTACTCCACTTGAAAATAGGAGATGATTTATGATGACTGGGGAAAAGCAAAAAATACTTTCAAGGAGAAAGTCAAAGGAGCTAGCGCATAAAGATATGGGGTACAAGTTCATGTTAAAAAGAAATGCTTTTTAGGTTACAGACGTTTTCTCGACTTCTCTTTTTAAGGATTTGCGAAACAACTACAACCTTTGCGTGTTGCGTGAAAATTGTCCCTTGTTTAATATTTTTTTTATATAATTTGTACCGTTATTTTAATATTTAACAAGTTGTAAAATAAGAGTTGGAAGTAAGTTTACGCGAAATACAAATTACGTATGTTTCGGAATTTTCTTTTACATTCTAATCGAGTTTTTCGTTCAAGTTTTCTTTTTTATGTGCGCTTCTTTTTGTTTCTAATTAAATCAGTTTTGTGAAGAAAAAACTTTTTCCTAACTTTTATAGAGTGTGAAAAGTATTTTTCAATTTTCACTAAAATTTATAATTGGGAATGAAATTTAGTGACGAACGTCATGACATTTAATACCCTCGGGTTTAATTAAATCAGAGGAAATGTCATTTTCATACGTCTACGTCAACATTCTTTCATAATTTGGCCAATTACGGAAAAAAACGAAAAGTTAATTAAATTTTCTAACATTTTTATGAATGAAAATTTTGGTAGTGGATTTCAAGAAAAATTTTTGTAACTGTGTTACGGTCTTTCTGTTTTTCTCTCTTTTTCATTAATAAACGGGGCACGATCAATATGACGAAATTAGCTCCCAAGTTTCAAGGTAGGAAAAGAAAAGTTAGTTAACAAGCCGAAAATTGAGAAATGGGTTAATTTTATGCTATTCTACAACATCTTTAAAATACCAATTATATGTTCTTCCTAAAATGGAGACTTTTGGTGAAAATTCTTAAGAATTAAACTTATTTTATTAATGGAAATATTACAATCAACATCGTGTTTTCAGCTTTTCAATATTTTTTAATTTAACAGTTGCAGTTATATGATTAATGTGCTTATGTTGAGTGTCTTTACATGAACAAAAGTTGCCTTTCAAGCCCGATGCATAAATAGGTATCTACTTAACCGAACGAATTCAAATGAAAAGCCTGCTGGGAATCGGCTGGCACAGGAATGGGCTCCACGTCTTTGAGAAAATTGCTAGTTTTATAAATTGGGCTGAGTTTGTATTCGTTTGGGGCACTATGCTCATATTCTCATTCATGCTGTTATCAGAGGCGATATTTCGGTGTATATCAGGCTCAGCAGCGGGTGTCTAAGGGTTTTGATTTCAGACGTACAAAAAATCTAGCACTTAGGACTGTCTTCAGTGGCCGTCCACCAAGATCGTAAAAACTGCTAGAGACGAAACGGACAACCAAAGCTGTTAGTATTTAAAAAATTTGTGTTCACCAATTACAACGTGAAAAACCTGAAAAACTTCTATCGACTACAAGAGCCTCCATTTTGGAATTTTCAAATAATAGTTCGTTGACGTTAAAATTAATTTTAATATTTCAAAAAGTAATTCTTTAAAAATTGCAATTCACCGTTTTACCGAAAAGCTGAAAATTTAACAATGTTAGGGATAAATTTTACCTCAAAAGCCCCAAACTGCGTTAGTACGTAATCGATTTGAAAAGTGCCCTAATCGATTTTATAAAATATAAAGAGAAACCACCTGCCATCACACTTTGAGATCCTTTAGCTTCGCAAGTTCCACCCCTCTTAGCTTATCTTTTCACAGCTGCTCCTTCTAAATAATATTTCAAACCTCCACATTTCGGCAATAATTTGATAGAAGAAGAATAAGTTCATTTGGCTGATTGATGGACATTAAAATAATTAAAGTGGTTAAATATTTTTTTCCTAATCCTTGGAACAATTGGAACAATTTGAAAATGCGTACTTTGTTTGAATGGATTTTTAGGCAAATGAACGCCATTATTACTGTTGAAATGGTTTTTGAAACGCTTTAATTAACATATTATCGGTGTTAGTTTCACATGTGTAAAGCGCGTATTCAAGTAACAATGAAGACTGATAACTGACTTTCCAATTAGGAAAATATAGATGCCCAATACATTATTTTAGTATAGCAATTGGGGGTGAGTTTGTACTAGGTAATTGTCGGGTTGGATTGACGCGCAAGGTCCCTTGTTGATCCATATATATTGAACTTTATGACACATAATTTATCACTTTAAATTCTACTGTTATAACCACTGGACTATAGCATACTGAAAACTCGATAATATAAATGAGTTCTTGTATGAGCTTTTTGCTCGGGATATTTTTTTGTTTTCATTTTTAACTTTATGAAAGATCGTTAAAGCGCGAATCTATCGAAAACAAATTTTCGATTTTTTAAAATGTTTCGAAGCGTTTTGATCAATTTTTTACATAAATTAGTTGCGAAAGAGATGCATTAAAGTTACCCGCCAAATGACGGATGGGCTTAATCTGAACGAATAAGGCTAGACCCCCCGTTAAAACCCACGAAATGATCTTTAATCTTTACCGCCATTCCTTTTGTATTCAACTCTTTTTGTGCGTGTTAATTTTAATTTTCCTTTTTCATTATTTAATTTTAGGTTGTGAATTTCTTCTTGATAAAGGCGAACTAATTGACAATTCAAATTCAAACACGTTGTGTGATTGTGCTTGTACGTGCAATCAACAGCGAGGGTGTGTATTTCACATAATGAACTACACCTATTACTATAGCTCGGATCGATATTCTAATAAACATCTCGAATAAAGAGCCGTGCTGTAAATAAATTGCCTTTAATAATAATTAAGTGTTTTTTTATGTAACAGGAAAACATTCCGACTATTAGAGAAGATGAGTTCCGTTAGTCGTTATTTTCAGTCGTCCATTTAATATTTTACCGAAAATAGAGAAAGTTAATTTTTGAAAACCAACTAAAGAAGTTCTTGCAATAATTGAGTCACAAAAAAACAAATTTAGGAAATTGTGGGGTTTTTATTCTTAGAGATTTCTTCCGAGCAGAAAACGTACAAATCGTACAAAAACAAACAATTTTATATGATACAGTTAAACAATTAATCTTTGCAGATAGCAGGAAATACGAAACTATTTCACGAGACTTTAGTTTTTAGAAATGGCGGATATCTGTCATACAAATAGACTTGTTGTTCAATCAAATGTGTTGCTCTAGGAGGCCGAACTAAGAGGTCACTATCGATTGTCATTACCATTATACATGATCACTTAGCAATCAGTAGTGATACTTATATAATAGTCCGGAAGGCAGGGTGCACCCTTTACTACCTTCTGGAGGCGCTATACTGCAACGCGCTTTAGCACCCAAAAAATCTAACATACATCATTGGTAGGAAATTTAATGTTTTTTATTTTTGTATAGGAACACTTTTCTCTAAAAGTGCGCAGTTTTCGAGTTCGAGCGGCAAACTAAAAAACAGTTTTTGGAATTTTTGTCAAACCTTGACGCGTTCTGGCGGCTAAACCCTTCGTCTGAGAGAAGACGCCTAAGATATATAATTTGTAAAAAATTTTATGTAGTTTGTTTTCATATAGAAGTAGTTTTCTCATAAAGTGCGTAGTTTTCCAGTTATAACCCATAGAACACTTTTGGGCAGATTTTGGAATTTTATCAAAGTTTCACGCGCTCTAGCGCCTAAACCGTTCGTCTGAGAAAAGAAGCAAATGAGATATAATTTGTAGAAAATTTTATGTAGTTTGTTTTCATATAGAAGCAATGTTTTCATAAAGTGCGTAGTTTTCCAGTTATAACCCATAGAACACGTTTTGGCAGATTTTGGAATTTTGTCAAAGTTTCACGCGCTCTAGCGCCTAAACCGTTCGTCTGAGAAAAGAAGCATATGAGATATAATTTGTAGAAAATTTTATGTAGTTTGTTTTCATATAGAAGCAATGTTTTCATAAAGTGCGTAGTTTTCCAGTTATAACCCATAGAACACTTTTTGGCAGATTTTGGAATTTTGTCAAAGTTTCACGCGCTCTAGCGCCTAAACCGTTCGTCTGAGAAAAGAAGCATATGAGATATAATTTGTAGAAAATTTTATGTAGTTTGTTTTCATATAGAAACAATTTTCTCATAAAGTGCGTAGTTTTCCAGTTATAACCCATAGAACACTTTTGGGCAGATTTTGGAATTTTATTAAAGTTTCACGCTCTCTAGCGCTTAAACCCTTTGTCCGAGAAAGAAACCTAAGAGAAATAATTTGCTGAAAATTTGAGGTAGTTTATTTTCATAGAGAAGCACTTTTCTCATAAAGTGCGTAGTTTTCCAGTTTGAACCTATAAAAAACTTTTTTGGCCAATTTTGGAATTTTTTCAAAGTTTTAGGCGCTCTAGCGCCTAAACCGTTTGTTGGAGAGAAATGCCTAAGATGCAGAAAATTGGATGTAGTTTATTTCTATATGGAAGTACTTTTCCCATAAAGTACGTAGTTTTTTAGTTATTAATGATAAAACATTTTTTCGTCGAATTTTTGTCAAAGTTTTTGTTACACCAGATTACCGAACTAAGCGAACGGTTGTGATTACTATAGGATACCGAACTAAGCGCTCTGTAATGATTATCCTTACCATATAACGCCATAAATGGTGGTAGTTACTAATACCAGATGACCGGTCTAAGCGAAAGTTGTTCTCTTTACCTGAGTTTCGATCAATAGTAAATCATTTTTATGACTGCTTTGCTTAGTTCCGAATCAATTGGCAGCACTACATGACCAAAATGAGCTATTACTGATTCTACTAATTGCCTAAAAACCGTAATAATCACTAAATATCAGTTTTGTCGAAATCGGCGATTGTATGATTGTTAGTACCATAGATGGCCGAACTAAGGAAACTAATGGGTGTTTTTACCGGACTAACACAATTAATTGGAGATGAATAATTACGTTATCATTATCATTTGACCAAGCTCGGTTACGAGAAGTATTTCATATTTCATCTTATTTATTTGTTCGTATTATGTTGTTTTTTAATTTAAGTTCCATTAATCTGGCAGCTTTTATCGAGATCCTACAGCGAGCGGTTATAAGTTAAATAAAATTTTGATAGTGGAAATAGACGAAATAAAATAAAAACAAAATCCAATTTACCGTGCACATTTAAAAATGCACGCTTTTATATATTTGAATATGAAATTGAACAGGTTAAAAGTTGCACAGTAAAAGGCAAAATTTTGTTACGAATCCAAATTGTTTTTTGTTCTTTTTAAATTGACGTCGTTTTCGGAAAAGTTTCTCATAGTGCCGTTAAGTAAGGCAGCACAAACTTGGTAGTTTAATTATAGTGAAAGCCGACTTATATTACACGAACTAATTCAAGTATTTTAATATTAATTGCTCCTTTTAATATAAGTCCTTAATGATGACTAACGACTTAAACTTAGTTTTAATTATTGATATAATAGTTGCAATAACAAACTACCACATTTAAGGAAATTGATTAGAGTTTATTATCGAGAGTTTCATACGTTTATCCCGATAGTGTTCACAAATTGAGCCACGTCTTCCGTTGTCATTATCCAGCATTAGCTTGGGCTCTTATTGCTCTGATGATCTCATACGTCTTTATATACGTCTCTTGTTCGATTCTAAGCAATATTTCTACTGCTTATTGGAAAAGTAAGGCGCAGAGAAGATCGCATATCTTCAATTATGTTTTCGCGTTGTTTGAGATGGCGCTTATTATCTTTCTCGCACGTCGATTTTAACATATTAGAATTTTTATATGTACTTCGGAGAGAATATATTTTATTTTATAAAAGGGAAGTTACGACGCGACAAATCAAAACTAAATGGGGATTTAAAAGGGGAAAATTTCACCCTATGCACACTTAGAGAAGTCAATTACGTCGAAAGGCAAAGATAAAAGTCGAATTTTTGACCGGTTACGTGTTTAAAATAACTTTATATACCTATAGGGCTGGTTAATTAATGAACCGTTTGTTATTTTGTATGTGGTTGTTCATAAAATTGGAAAATGAATAATGTATCGGAAAAAATTATGAGGTTGGCTTAATTGAAAATTAATAGGGGTTCAGTATGTTTATGTGTGTATGTGTTTCGGAGTTTTTTTTACGAAAATAAGTGTAATTGATTGTAAAACATTATTATTTTCATTTTCTACGTAAAATTTTGTTCATAAACTAAATTTTTCTGCAATCGCATTCGTATATAGGCCAGTTCAAAGCTAATGGTGTAATAACGTTGCAATACTAAATGTCAAATTATATCTGCAGCAAGTGCTTCTAACAGCATTTTGTCCAAGTATCTATCGAATTATCCACTTATTGTTTTTAAAATGATTAAATTTCTTTTAAATCTTCCAATTATTGGTTTTCTATTACTATTTCAATTACTTTCTCTTTGTTTTGTTTTTAACATTTTATTGCTTCACTCTAACCTATACTACTTACTCAATGGTGAAGTATGTCAATGCCTATTCTATAACGATAAGATATAAGCTAAATCCAAATTCATGAAAACGATGCTAAAGTATTAAAACATCGTCTAGCTCCCATCATTTCGTAATTACTTTTTAATAGTGTATAGTGCTCCTTTATGTGCCGAGATTATGAGTTTACGAATGAGCTAAACATCCAAAATAAGAGAACTTTTATCTTATCTTGTTGAAGTAGAAGACAGTTTAAGTTTGGATGGATGCATTTGTAGCTAAAAAGGAAGTGTATTTGCTTTTATTTTCGCATTAATCGATTTTATAGTAACACAATACGGCGCTGTATTGTAAGGGTAGTACAATCGCCAATATAAATCTGCATTTATTATAATTGTGGGTAGTGTGGCAAGAAGCAAGAAACGCTTCCAACCGCGTATTATTAGCACAGGTTGTGCACCCCCTGGTACTCAATTTCAAGCCCGAGCGCAGCCTGAGGTGAAAAAATGTCACGTTGGTATGGCGAGTTTTGAACTCGAAACCGTGACCCTTAGCTCTCTGTAGTCTAACTGCCTTATTAATCTATTTCTTTAGTTTATATGCCTATTATATATTGCAATAATTTTGGATGTAGTCAAAAATTCAGTAAATCAATTTAAAAAATTAATTAAATGTGTAGGTAATTAATAATTTGTGTAGATACTTGGTATACCAGGAAATTAAAATGGTATCGCGCTCCAACGCCAAACCGTACGTAAAAAGTTTGAAAACATAATTTGTAGGAAATTTTATATGCTTTATTTTTGTATGAGACTACTTATCTCAAAAAGTGCGTTCATTTCGAGTTTTAAGCGAAAAACTAAAAAATCAGAATTTTTGGGCGTTTTTCAATTTTCGCCAAACTTTAACGCGCTCTGGCGCGTAAACCGTTTATTTGTATAAAAAACTCAAGGAACATAATTCGTAGAAAATTTAATGTGGCTTATTTGTGAATAGAAGTATTTTCTAAAAAGTGCGTAGTTTCCGAGTTACAAGCGAGAAACTAAAAAAGCAGATTTTTTGGCGCTTTTTCAATTGTCGCCAAACTTTAACGCGCTCTAGCGCTTAAACCGTTCGTTTGTAGAAAAAGACTTAAGAAACATAATTGATAGAAAATTTTATGTAGCTTATTTATCTATAGAAGTTCTTTTCTCTAAAAGTGCGTAGTTTCTGAGTTATGCGCGAAAAACTCAGAAAGCCGATTTTTGGGCTTTTTTGAAATTTTTGTCAAACTTTAACGCGCTCTAGCCCGTAAACCGTTTGTAGAAAAAAACTTAGACATAATTTATAGAAACTTTAATGTAGTTTATTTGTGTATAGAAGTGCTTATCTCAAAAAGTGCGTAGTTTCCGAGTTACGCGCGAAAAACTCCGAAAGCAGATTTTGGGCTTTTTTGGAATTTTCGTCAAACTTTAACGCGCTCTAGCGCGTAAACCGTTTGTAGAAAAAAACTTAAGGGACATAATTTATAGAAACTTTAATGTAGTTTATTTTTGTATAAAAGTGCTTATCTCAAAATGTGCGTAGTTTCCGAGTTATGCGCGAAAAACTCAGAAAGCAGATTTTTGGGCTTTTTTGGAATTTTCGTCAAACTTTAACGCGCTCTAGCGCGTAAACCGTTTGTAGAAAAAAACTTAAGGGACATAATTTATAGAAACTTTAATGTAGTTTATTTGTGTATAGAAGTGGTTATCTCAAAAAGTGCGTAGTTTCCGAGTTACGCGCGAAAAACTCCGAAAGCAGATTTTGGGCTTTTTTGGAATTTTCGTCAAACTTTAACGCGCTCTAGCGCGTAAACCGTTTGTAGAAAAAAACTTAAGGGACATAATTTATAGAAACTTTAATGTAGTTTATTTTTGTATAAAAGTGCTTATCTCAAAATGTGCGTAGTTTCCGAGTTATGCGCGAAAAACTCAGAAAGCAGATTTTTGGGCTTTTTTGGAATTTTCGTCAAACTTTAACGCGCTCTAGCGCGTAAACCGTTTGTAGAAAAAAACTTAAGGGACATAATTTATAGAAACTTTAATGTAGTTTATTTGTGTATAGAAGTGCTTATCTCAAAATGTGCGTAGTTTCCGAGTTACGCGCGAAAAACTCCGAAAGCAGATTTTGGGCTTTTTTGGAATTTTCGTCAAACTTTAACGCGCTCTAGCGCGTAAACCGTTTGTAGAAAAAAATTTAAGGGACATAATTTATAGAAACTTTAATGTAGTTTATTTTTGTATAAAAGTGCTTATCTCAAAATGTGCGTAGTTTCCGAGTTATGCGCGAAAAACTCAGAAAGCAGATTTTTGGGCTTTTTTGGAATTTTCGTCAAACTTTAACGCGCTCTAGCGCGTAAACCGTTTGTAGAAAAAAACTTAAGGGACATAATTTATAGAAACTTTAATGTAGTTTATTTGTGTATAGAAGTGCTTATCTCAAAAAGTGCGTAGTTTCCGAGTTACGCGCGAAAAACTCCGAAAGCAGATTTTGGGCTTTTTTGGAATTTTCGTCAAACTTTAACGCGCTCTAGCGCGTAAACCGTTTGTAGAAAAAAACTTAAGGGACATAATTTATAGAAACTTTAATGTAGTTTATTTTTGTATAAAAGTGCTTATCTCAAAATGTGCGTAGTTTCCGAGTTATGCGCGAAAAACTCAGAAAGCAGATTTTTGGGCTTTTTTTGAATTTTCGTCAAACTTTAACGCGCTCTAGCGCGTAAACCGTTTGTAGAAAAAAACTTAAGGGACATAATTTATAGAAACTTTAATGTAGTTTATTTGTGTATAGAAGTGCTTATCTCAAAAAGTGCGTAGTTTCCGAGTTATGCGCGAAAAACTCAGAAAGCAGATTTTTGGGCTTTTTTGGAATTTTCGTCAAACTTTAACGCGCTCTAGCGCGTAAACCGTTTGTAGAAAAAAACTTAAGGTACACAATTTATAGAAACTTTGATGTAGTTTGTTTTTGTATAGAAGTGCTTATTTCAAAAAGTGCGTAGTTTCCGAGTTATGCGCGAAAAACTAAAAAAGCTGATTTTTGGGCGCTTTTTCAATTTTCGCCAAACTTTAACGGGCTCTAGCGTGTAAACCGTTTATTTGTAGAAAAAAACTCGAGGAACATAATTCGTAGAAAATTTATGTAGTTTATTTGTGTATAGAAGTGCTTATCTCAAAAAGTGCGTAGTTTCCGAGTTCTGCGCGAAAAACTCAGAAAGCAGATTTTTGGGCTTTTTTGGAATTTTCGTCAAACTTTAACGCGCTCTAGCGCGTAAACCGTTTGTAGAAAAAACTTAAGGTACATAATTTATAGAAACTTTGATGTAGTTTGTTTGTATACAGAAGTGCTTATTTCAAAAAGTGCGTAGTTTCCGAGTTATGCGCGAAAAACTAAAAAAGCTGATTTTTGGGCGCTTTTTCAATTTTTGCCAAACTTTAACGGGCTCTAGCGTGTAAACCGTTTATTTGTAGAAAAAAACTCGAGGAACATAATTCGTAGAAAATTTAATGTAGCTTATTTGTGGATAGAAGTGATTTTCTCAAAAAGTGCGTAGTTTCCAAGTTATAAGCGAAAAACTAAAAAAGCAGTTTTTTTGGCGCTTTTTCAATAGTCCCCAAACTTTAACGCGCTCTAGCGCCTAAACCGCTCGTTTGTAGAAAAAAACTTAAGAAACATAATTTATAGGAAATTTGGTGTAGTAGTTTTTTTTTTAATGTGGTATTTTACGTCCGCATCAACTACTATGGTTATTAGCAGACGGGACCTACAGCTTTAGGTGGGTTCTGAACCACCAGGACCAGGGGCATTTGACACATAGAGACACTCCAGAGGTGTCAGTCGGCTTTGAACCAGCGACCTTTCCATCCGCATGCTACGATGTTAGCCGCTACACCACCCCGGTCCGGTGTAGTAGTTTGTTTTGGTATAGAAGTGCTTTTCTCACAAGGTGCGTAGTTTTCCAGTGAGAAACTGAAGAAAAAGCTCCGATATACCAACTACGCTCTGTAGTTTCGACTGTGAAACTTGTCTACGGGCGGTCGAACAAGAACATGATCGTGAAACTAGATTATTTTTAAGCTTTACTGTCCCAGATATACATTCGTTTAAAATTCCTTCTTTATAGCTCTTAGTTTTGTCTGTGAAAACTGTCCACAGACGGACAAGTATGTAAAGATGTAATCAAATGCACACAGGATATCACAATATTGACAACTAAAGGTTTGAATTTCCACTTGTCCACTTCAGTTTTACGATCGCTTTACATTTTGAGATTAATTCAAGAAGTTTAGTAGTTTCATTTAATTTTTAGTTCATCGTGCAAGAGATGATTCCAATTGTTGTCATTATATTAACATAACAGTAGACCGCATGATTTATTTATTTCTTCCCTTAAAACTAGAAACTATTTTAATGAAAAATATTTTCGAAACCCTCGTATGTCTGTAATAGGTATTATATTCGAGAGTTTGTTTAAAGATCTATATAACTTGGTTTATAAAATATTTCATCCCCTTTTTGAACGAGGTTATAAAACGATGACATAAAATTATACGAAAGTTTATTGATATCAATTTTGCATATAACGTTATTTACTAAAATTACTAGAATATTGAGTAAAGTTTGATTTAGGTAATTCAATTTCGAGCTTATTGGAGTAATGCATTGTAATTTAAGGTGGAACGTTATTAATTTTCATTTTGTCAGTTTTATATTGAAACATCAGCAATACGAATCGAAGTAACTATACGGCGTAATGTGCAATTTAGAACGGTAATGCAGTATAATTAGACCTTATAATTATCCTCATTGTTGTTTCACCCTCGTGTTAGTGGAGATATTTATGCGTAGATGAATATTAGGGACGTGCTCGGTATAATTATTGATATATAATTGTGCTAGTGCCCGCACAGCGCACAGTTTACATATAAAATTGGCATTTTCCATTTAATTTAACTTTCACGCCCATAGTACACAATTTATGTACCAGTTGGTTGCTTCATTATCAGTTATCTAATTGCCGTGTCCTATTTTTTTTAACTTCTCTGTTTTGATTGCATCATTTGAAACTCAATTAACGTGTAACGAGTCTATTTTACATTTTAATACCGTACTCCAACAAAAAACTTGGTGCGATTTATTTGCCCACGTTACCTACATCAAAAGCTAAAATTTTTAATTAATAGCCCTTGCCTTGTTGTTTCAAGGCATAAAACGCCAACGAAACTCGAATTTTTTAACTTTGCCATTATTGCGTTATTATGTTTACTCTTTAGATTTTGTTTCTTTCAAGTTTCACTTTTACGTTTATTTTACTTTTATTTTTCTGTCCAATTTTCGTGCTTCTCCACTTCGATTGTTGTTGTTTTATTTATTTAAAATAAACATTTCGGACTCGTGTATCGCGTTACTTTTTTTTTGTTTCTCTCTATCGTATGTACGTTATTCGATATTGTGTAGCATAAGTCTTGATGGGAATTTTCAGAGTCGACTGGAAAATTGAGTTTCTTCGGTTTAGCGCTTTACCCGTTTTATGTCGGTTTGTGCAATGACCACACGCTTTAGCGTAAAACCGCTTCCGACTAAAAGTGCCTAGAAGGTATTTTCTAAATAATTGTGTATGTGCGAGTGTGTGTATATAACTTTAAATTTGGGTCGTTAAATGCGCTCTATTTCGTACCCAAATAAAACAAAAATCGATCTATTTTTGTAAATTTAAATTTTATAAATATGAATCATAATTAATTTTTATTAGCGAGTTTTCGTAAAACTAAATTAGCGAGATAATTGCTTATGAATAAACATCAAATTTAAGAAGGGTTAACGTTAAAGTTTTTCTTTAGGTTTAAGCACAAAAATTTTATGGAACATTTATTACGTTTTTGTGCAAGCTTATCAAATTTTCATTTTATCGTCCTTCGCTTTATTTTGATATACCAGCTGGCACATTTTTAACAAAATATACATGCAACATCCTACATCCTCGAAGCGACTTGCTGCTTCCATAAGAATCAATGTCTTGCAATTTGAAGAGAGAGATTAACCTAGATTAACTTCCTCTCTAACGCCTTTTCGTGCTGCTTAGAGATACTTTTTTCGTTTTCTGTCTCTATTAACAGCTATCATTACAGTACTTTTCAACGCAATGTTGGATTTAGTAAATGCCCCAGTTACGAAAGTTATTCTTGCAGATATTCCTGTTGGGCGTTTTCAAGATCCTCTGTGAAAGGATTTTTTACCTAATATAAAAAGTATAATTAGTAATTTTTCTTTTATGCAGTTCAGGCTGTAACGTAGTTTTTATTCTTTAATCAGCGCTTAGCGCCGATCTGTAATCTATACTCTAGATCGGCTCTTTGGGCCTTCGCTTGGCCCTAGCCTCGCGAGCCTTGTAGGTTGCGGACTCACGATTCGAGCACCCAAATTTTTTGCCACTCCTCGAAATCGCTCATTTCACTTTAAGATCGAAGAGGGCCTTTTAACATCGCTAATAAGTAAAGTAACTTTATTATAATGGAAGATAAGAAACACATTGGGACATTAGTCGTATAAGGATTACGAATCTAAAGATTGTCTGCTGGTAAAACGGCATCTGCAGTCTACATTGAGTCTACATTGAAAAGGCTCAATGTAGTTCTTTCTGCAACAGTGGCTTCCAAAGAAACCGTACGGAATTGCTCTTAAAGAAACATAATAAATAATTAAACATTGCACCGAGACCCTGGCAGGTGCAGCTCTTTATAATGGAATCATGTCCTGAAAAGCCAAAAACTCCTGTCGTCAGGTTTTTACAGGCGAGTCAAGGACGGTGATATGTCTACTAAGAGGCCACGGCCATTATAATAGAAATGGGTCCGAAAGGACCCCAGATATAGAGGCAGTGCGACGCCCATGTTTGGACGCAACACTATCCGGGCTTCTGCGTATCTGGAACTAATAGTAATGTAAACAATGGTCTTTTTTGAGGAGACAAGACTGCAGACGGGTCCTGAAGACTCTGAACACGGCTCTTTATGACGGAACCAAACTTCTGTCTTTAGTTTTTGCAGAGCAGTTAAGGGCGGTTATTCTACTGAGAGGTCACGGACATCTTAATAAAAATGAGTCCGAAAGGACCCCAGATATAGAGGTTGTGTGACGCCCAGATTTGGACGCGACACTGTCCTGGCTTCTGAATATCTGGAACTAATAGAAATGTAAACAATTTAAACTAGGCTTGTGATCTTTTTTGAGGAACCAATACTGCGGATGATTCCTGAAGACTCTGAACACGGCTCTTTATAACGAAACCAAACTTCTGTCTTCGGTTTTTGCAGATCAGTCGTGGACGGTGATAGATCTAGTGAGAGGCTACGGCCGTCTTAATAAAAATAAGTCTGAAAGGACCCCAGATATAGAGGCTGTGGGACTCCCAGGTTTGGAAGCGATACTATTCTGGTCTTTGTGTATCTGGAACTAATAGAAATGTAAGCCAGGATTAAAACCAGGCTTGTGGCCGTTTTTGAGAAGACGAGACTGCAGACGGATCCTGAACACTCTGAACACGGCTCTTTGTAACGGAACCATGTCCTGAAAAGCCAAAAACTTCTATTTTTAGTTTTTGCAGAGCAGGCAAGGACTGTAATAGGTCTACTGAGAGGCTATCTAATGAGGACGCCGAGGTTTGGAAACGACACTATCCTGGCGTCTGCGTATCTGGAACTAATAGAAATTTAAACAATTCAAACCAGGCTTGTGGTCTTTTTGAGCAGACAAGACTGCAGACGGATCCTGAAGACTCTGAGCACGACTCTTTATAACGGAATCATGTCCTGAAAAGCCCAAAACTTCTGCCTTCAGTTTTTGCAAAGCAGTCAAGGGCGGTGATTCTACTGAGAGGCCACGGCCACTTAATAAAAATGAGTCCGAAAGGACCCCAGATATAAAGGCAGTGGGGCGCCTAGGTTTGGACGATCTTGGCTTCTGCGTATCTGGAACTAATAGAAATGTGAACAACTCAAACCACGCTTGTGGCGTTTTTGAAGAGACAAGACTGCAGACGAATTTTGAACAACAAAAGCAGCAGTCGAAGAATATGCTCAACAACATGTGTGATAATCTAGGAACACTTCTCACGTTGATGTTCGGAACCTTGAAAAGGTATCTGACTTGAATCCGCAGCTTTGGGAGTAAAATTATTTTAAGACGGCTCTCAATTTTATCCCTTGGATAAATCCCATAAAGATATTGAGTCTACTACGTGCTAATCGTATGCAATCGAAGAGGACGTGTCGTAAGTATGTTCTTGTACTACTTTTCTCGTAGTGTTATGCTTTGGAACTTGATGCACGGCGAGTATTTCGTTTGCGACATTGTTTGTTGTGTGGGACGTCCTGTATACATGCATTAGATTTAAACTCGAAACACCAATGTGGACTAAATGTAAATTTAAGCTTAAAATAAATGTTTTCTTTATATATTAAGTAATGCCGAGTGGGTGTAAAGATGAAGATAGGACTAATGTGGCTATATGAAAACGGTTTTAAAGCCCGTATGAAAGGGTTACACGTTCGGTGGTGTAACACAGTTTCTCTGATAACATGTAATGAATCGGAACAATGCGGCTACCCTAGCTAGGCGTAATCTAGTAATCTGCATCCCTGTGGCGATGGCTCCGAACCAGGGTACCCTGTATCAACCGAGCTCGGGGAGTCGGCGATGCGTGTGAGACTCACCGACCCTGCTAATCAACGCACCCGAGCTCTGATTAGCCGTCTAACTGAGCAGTCAACCAGTGAAACGGGATGTATTTTATTAAAATTCCCCGACTAACAAATTCGCGCTTTACAAAGGACAAAAATGTATTTTTTAACAAAAAAAAAAGATATTTTTGTAAGAGAAATCGAGTTAATTTTTTATTAGGGTTTTAAAGTAAGTGAAGATAAAAGGGTTCATTTAACATCTACAACATCAATTATTTTTAATTTACGACTGGTAATTACCATTCAAATTGTTCTAAAGCTGTAAATGCCTAACAAGTAGCCTTAATTTGAAACTAAACGTAGCATAAAATCGCGCGCAAGTAAACTTTGGATTGTTATATTCGAATAATTAGGACGTAAAGTAGATTGGGTCAATTTTGTGATGTCGGAAACTCTAGACGTAGGGATTATGGAAGTTAACTTTTTGGATTAGTGATACATTCTTATCTTTGATGACCACCACTTTACTTTCTGCTCGAACAGAAGCAAAGTTCCTGCAAATCGCATAGCACTAACGTTTCTCAAATGTTACATTTTATGGTAGTTTTAAAACCTTTTACAGCAACTTTTCGCTGATCCAGAAAGCTCATTTATATCGATTTAAGCTTGTTTTATAGTTAATTTTTTTTATCTCTTTGCTTTTAAAACGAATCGACATTGTTTTTGTCATTTTCTTTATTAAATTGTCGGACGATCATTTCCAACGTTTGTTAAAAGTTCGTGATTAATTCTTTTTGTGTATAGGGACAAGGCATTTAGAAAAGATTTTATCCTTGAACCCTTCAGGTTTAGATCCAACATTTTCAACTGGTAGAAACCAAAAATCAAATCATTGAAAATTACCGGTACGATCGACCCCTTACACACGTATTGCCGAAACCAAGAAGCCACCAAAATTCGCGAATTCCCTCATCAAAATATTCTAGAAAAATTAATCAAAAAGATAAACACCGTGTTGCCTTTAAAGAGACTACAGCGATATATTTCCCGATGCCTTTTTTAATGGAATATTTTGGGAGTGAAAATATAATTAACAATTATTTGTATCATAACACCCTACTTTTTGTTTAAATTATTATAAAAAAACAAAAGTTAACGAGCTCGTTAAAAATTTATAATTTCTACTTATTTGACTCGCTTTGTTTAATAACAATTTGTATATAACCTTTTGCTCGTCAAAGCTCGAATTTATTTGTGGTGTATCATTCATATACGAATACGTCCATCTAACTTTGCTAATGATAACTGTGTATAAAACCACGTAAATAACATGTATATTTTACTGGACATTAATTTATTGCGTATACCTACGTAGTACAAAATTACGTCGTTTCAACATTTCATTTATGGAGGAAACAAGCGCTTGTTATTTATTTAAAGTTTTTAATATGTTTTTATTGTAAAACGTATTTTGTGAATAAACTCACTGAAACATTAGTGGACCGTAATTTGAACTGTTTTTCTATCCTTGAGGAGATTTTGGATTTTTTGAAGTCTGAAATTTCTAAAATTTTATTTCTAAAGGCCACTCGGCGACTGTTGCTCGAACGAATAAGACTTTTTTTTGTATCATTTTACTTTTTTGTAAACTTTGGTCTACTTTAAAAAGTATTATAGACGAAAATATACATTTTTTAAATTTAATTTCTCGACGTTTTGGGTCTTCTCGAATCCAAAACAGTAAAAAAAGCACTTTTAGTCTGTTTCTGGATGTGTGTGTGGTCCAAAATAAAGGGGTTATTTTGGTCCCATTTTTTAAAAAATCTTGACCTAGAGTATTTATCAGTTCTTCAAATGCAATAGTCACAAATTGAAGGGATATTTAAAGAATTCCAAATTTTAGGGCAATTTTTAACAAGGGATAACTCGGAGAAAAATGGTCGTACTGAAAATAAAAAAGAAGGAAATTGTAGCTTCAAGTATCTAGTTTTTAGATATGGACTGTAAAACTTTTTAGCGTGGGCAGTTTTCACGCAATCGTCCAAAAACCAACTAATATAAATAATTTTTCCAAGTATTGTCTCGTTTTTGAAATGGTCTGTGGACTTCAAAAAAATTTTTTTTATCATGCGACCATAAAGCCTTTTTAGACAATTTAATCAGCTTTAATTTGACCTCTTAACGAGCTCGGTACGATTTTTTGTCGTGGTGTAATCGTCGATAAAAGCAAAAAAGTCCATTATAATTTTGACAATCGATTACTCGAGAACTAACGATCGTACAGAAAATGAAGGTAGGGTTTTGGAAACTGCAAAACATTGTCTATAAGACCCAATCGGTGGCAATTGATAAAAAAATTTTTAAACGATGGTGATGTCTAAAAAAAGTTGGAAATTTTCGATTGAAAAATTGATTGTTACGGCGATTTTTGGCCGAAACGATAAATTTAAACCTTCGGGGCGCTAAGAAAAAAAATTGCAGCGTTTTGCAACTTTGACAGTTTTTTAGGGACACTTTGAGGTTAAAAAATTACCGACTATATCCTTTGTGCATCCACTATATCCAAAGTTTACCAAACTTTCCAAATATTCTTAAATTCGCAAATTTTCAAAGTTTTTTCAGCCATCAGCATTGCTTTAAAATTTTTTTTTGATTAATCGTCACCAATTGTGTCTTATTGAGAATGTTTTGCAGTTTCCAAAACCTTACCTTCATTTTCTGTATGATCTTACGTTCCCGGGTAATCGATTGTCAAAGTAATGGACTTTTTTGCTTTGATGGACGATTACTCCGCGGCAAAACATCGGACGGAGCTCGTTAAGAGGTCAAATTAAAGCTGATTAAATTGTCTAAACGAGCTTTATGGTCGCACGATGATAAAAAAATTTTTTTAAGTCCACAGACCATTTCAAAGACGAGAAAAAATTTGGAAAAATTTGGAAAAATTATTTCTAGTTGGTTTTCGGATGATTACGTGAAAACCACCCACGCTAAAAAAATTTATAGTCCAGATTTGAAAACTAGGCACTTCAGGCTACAATTTCCTTTTTTTTTTTAATTTTCTGTAAACCTATTTTTCTCCGAGTTACTTATCTCCTGTTGAAAATTGCCCTAAAATTTGAAGTTTTTTTAATATCCCTTAATTTTCGTGACTTGTGTAGAAACGCCCCGTATAATTTTAGTATTTTGAAATCTGAGAGAGCTTCTGAGCATACTATTGTTTGGTACTATTTCTGATATCTTAAGTCCCAACTTAAACTACACCCTATATAGGAAATACTAAAAAGTGCAAATGGGGAGGCGAAGCTTAGAAGTTTTCTTTCGGCTTCGTTGCTGATTCAGGTGCATCCACTTTGGTTTTGAGGCGGTAGATAATTTCAAAAATTTAACTAAACCGGACAACTCTGATATAATATTTACTTATTTCAAATTAATATTTCATTTTTCTGCGAACCACTATGAACATGAAACTTCGATTGAGGACTAATCCCCACTAATAGAATGTGAAATGAATAATTTCTACAATTTAATTACTTTATGTATTAGAAACTCCGTATAGTTGAGGTATTATCGCTGTTGGTATTTATCAATACTGAAAGTACCAAACTCGTACCTACTATATTCAATTTTCTATGAAATGCAATAAGCACGAGGAGTTGAAGTTATTTTCAAAAACAACACAGAAATTCACTTATACGTTACATGTGAAAATCAAGTTACGTATTATTAATTTTCAATCGTCTTAATCTCCGTTAGTAAGTAGTTAATTACAATTTGAACTATTGTGCTTAAGAACTTGGCTTAAATGCTCAACTACAGTATGTCCTCTTTACCGCAATAGTAGGCGAGGATTAAGAACGTATTCGAACATTCCAAGTATTTTACCTAAACCGTCCGTGAGACTCGCAATAACTTAGTCATAAGTTATTACGAAACACAAATTTGAAAAAAATATTTAATGCAAAGAAAAACGAAGCCCCCCCCCCTTATTTTTTACAGTGGGAAGTTAGTTAGACACACTCGCCTTGACTGTTGCCAATTTTCGAGTAAAAAATTTTGACTTTGAGGGTTGTTTTAGAAAAAAATGCGAGGGTACCTTGAGTGTGGTGAAAAGCCTTCTAAGAGACGTGTTATCAGTTTCTCATATTACTCGAATTTCTAGGTAGCGATTGTGTATATTAGTCATTTAGGGCCACTTCTTTCATCAATACCTTGCGGTTCCGTTCTCGTGTCGTCAGAAATCGCTTTCTAAATTTTATCTCAACGGTTTGTGAGTTCGAATGTTTAGCAACAGACACACCCGCAGATGGAAGTTTATTTTTTCTAAGTGGACGTGTTTTGCGCTTAGAAAGTCTCAAGAAATTGATATACATGCGCAAATGTACATGGAAATGCCTGCATTTCCGCAAACTTTTTCACCATTACCTAAGAAAACGCTCCTCTACCTATATCGAACTCGCGTTAACTCCTGTTATCAAAAGTATACTCTAGCATCATTTTCTCTTTGAGGATTAATTTTTGTCAGATTAAATCCGTTTTAGTGGGGCATACTGTATTCCTTACCTAATAGCATAAACATCAATTCAAATATTATATTCTATTTAACGCCAAATATACGGCGCTTTGCTGTTTATAGTTTACTACATATTTCGCTAGACGCTTCTTGTTCTTAATTGTCCACTTGAATGAGAAATTGGAGGTGTTGGGAAATTTTCAAATTATATTTAAAAAATGTAAAATACAAGCTGGAAATGCGAAAAAAGTGAGGGAAGATGCAACGTATAGAAATTGATTAACTAATGAGACGCTTCTTTTTAAATTATTTCGTTTATTCCCGCGAGCCGAATTTAGTGCCATCAAATTCTTTTTAAAATTGTTAATAGTTGCACAAGTTGGTAACTAAATTTAAATAAAGGAGGCTTTTCTCGAAACGTTTTCTGCTTTGTTAATTGTTTCAACAAGTATACACATGGAATAAATTTTCGTTTTAATGTCTTGTTTTACCGGCAATAGTTGTAGTAGTATCCTGTATCCACTTAATTATTGTATGGAAATTTCAACTTACCAATTGGATTTTCCCAAAACTACAATTTCCTTAATCGTTTTCGCAATTTTCTCTAAAAATGTAAAAAAGTTTGTTACGCGAGCATAATTATATTGAAAATTGCCTCGTAATATGTATGTATTTCGAGCCATTAATGGTTGTAAATGTAAAAATACTTTAGATAATATCATTTTTAACAACCAAGAGAAACGATTGGGTTTCCGTAGGGTGGGTGAGCATTTATAGTTGCACTTTTCGTTTTAATGTCGGGGGAGGCGTACTGATAATATCTAATATTAAGCCAATCTAATGGCCGCAGCTTGTAATTACATACCTTTGTCGGAAGCCAGAGAGTGATATATTATAATGGCACGATCATTATATAGAAGACATGGGTTGATATTACATATAGTTATACGATATCAAAATCGTTATTTAAAAAAAATCGTATCTTTATTACTAGGTAGGTATACATATTGTGTGAGCTTTACTTTATTTTAATAAAATACAAAAGCTTTGTATATTTTCGGTGGGAAATAGAGCTTCTAATCGCTACTCCACAAAAGAGGGCCGCATTGCCATTATGAAACCGAGGGTCTTCTGTTTCAGAGACTAATAATGTAATAGTTATTTCAGATGGGAGTGACGCCGTGAAATTTCGTATTGTAATTATTGTATTTATTTGTATTTCCAATTTCTTATGGGTAATGGTCAAATTTTGAACGCCCATAAATCTTTTTGGAACTGGTTGGTCTGATTCTCCTACACCTTCTAGTTGTTGTACTTGTGGAACCGGATAGGAAATAAGCGATTATATCACTAAACATACACTCTTGCAAGTAACTATAGTCTCTAGGGAGATCACTGAGATCACTCGAAGGCTGATTCCTGTTTCAACATCTTTGAAGTACGTCAATTCTTTCTTGATTTAGCTTGAAATGGACAGATAATTGATAAATTTTGTGCTGGTACAGTTCCTCCTTCTTAAAGGTCGATTCATACATCTACGGGACGAGACAGGAGCGTGTACGGAGCGGGACGTGATAAAAATATTATTGCATAGAAATTAAATGTGCAAGCTCACACTTGTCCGTGGAAGTGCTATCTACGGGGCTTACCGTCCGGACCGTGTTCGGAACGTGCAAATACATATCGTCGTCAACGATATTTTTCTCTATATCACTGACGCTCCGGACGTGTTTTAAAATGAAAGATGAAATAATTGGTGCGCAGGCACAGTATTTTGTATGATTTATCTCATCCAAAATATATGGATAGCATAGAATATATGCAAAGATCAGTTTTTTATTAACTAATATTAGAATGCAAAGCTTAAAGTATAAAATAAGTAATAAAAGTATTAAAATATGAATCGACCTTACTGCTCAATGTAAAACAATGACCCATCTAAAAAGCGCCGGGCACGATCCGGCGAGCCCGAAGAATGAATTTTCTTCAAATTCAAAGGCTTTTGCTAGCAAAAACCCGCCCTTCTCGAGGTCCATACTTCAGCGCGCTCTAGCACCTTAACTGTTCGTTTGACGAAAGAAATGTAGGAGATCTAATTTGTAGGAAATTGAGTGTACTTTATTTTTGTTTAAAATCACTTTTCTCATAAAGTGCGTAGTTGTCGAGTTATAAGAGGCAAACAGAAAAAAGTTTTTTGGCAAATTTGGAAATTCTTGTCAAACTTACACGCGCTCTAACGTCTAAACGGTTTGTCTACGTATAAAAACCTACAGATATAGTTTGTAGGGCATTTGATGGTATTTGTATTCGTATAAAAGCACTTTTCTCATAAAGTGCGTCGTTTTCGAGTTATAGGCGAAATACAGAAAAAAGCAGATTTTTGGCAGACTTTGAAATTATTGTCAAACTTGAACGCGCTCTAGCGCCTAAATGGTTCGTCTGAGGATAAAAAGTTAAATATGTAATTTGTAGGGCATTTAATGTAGTTTATACTAGTATAGAAGCACTTTTCTCAAAAAGTGCGTAGTTTTTGAGTTATAAGCAAAATGCAGAAAAAAATATTTTTTTGACAGACTTTGAAATTATTCTGAAATTTGAACGCGCTCTAGCGCCTAAGTGGCTCGTCTGAGGATAAAAAGCTATCTATAATTTGTAGGGCATTGGATGTAGTTTATATTCGTAAACATGAACTTTTCTCATAGAGTGCGTAGTTTTCGAGTTATAAACGGCAAACAAAAGTCAAAATTTTTTGGCATATTTTGGAATTCTTGTTAAACTTATACGCGCTCTAACGCCTAAACGGTTTGTCTGATGACAAAAACCTGCAGATGTAATTTTTAAGCAATTTTAAGTAGTTTATATTACTATAGGGGCATTTTGCTCATAAAGTGCGTAGTTTTCGAGTTATAAGCGGCAAACAAAAGTCTAAATTTTTTGGGAGATTTTGGAATTCTTGTTAAACTTATACGCGCTCTAACGCCTAAACGGTTTGTCTGATGATAAAAACCTACAGATGTAATTTGCAAGCAATTTGATGTAGTTTATATTCCTTTAGGGGCATTTTGCTCATAAAGTGCGTAGTTTTCGAGTTATAAGCGAAAAACAAAAAAAGCAGTTTTTTGGCAGATTTTGGAATTCTTGTCGAACTTAAACGCGTTCTAGCGCCTAACCGGTTCGTCTGAGGATAAAAATCTACAGATCTCATTTGTAGGGCATTTTATTTAGTTTATATTCGTATAGAAACATTTTTCTCATCGAGTGCGTAGTTTTAGAGTTATAAAGCGACAAACAAACAAAACAGCCTTTTAGCAGATTTTGGAATTCTCGTCAAACTTGTACGCGCCCTAGCGCCTAAATGGTCCATCTGAGGATAAAAAGCTACAATTGTAGTTTGTACGACATTTGATGGAGCTTATATTCGTATAGAAGCACTGTTCTCATAAAGTGTGTAGTTTTCGAGTTATAAGCGAAAAACTGAAAAGTGCAAAAACCCACGATTCTTGAGTCGCCCCCCTCCTCAAATTAATGCTGCCACTTTGGAGAGGCAGACAGTCAGTTTTATTACTCATTTGCAGTTCTTTCAGCCTGCATCGTTAAATTGTTTGTACTTCATCGTTAAGTAAAAGTGCTCGCTGTATCTCGGACTATTGTTTGCTCTTTTTGCTCGCATATAAATTTATTCAACCTTTACTTTTGCGTGTTCCACCACTGTCCCAACTCTTGTTTTCTATTAATGGCATCCACCAATGCACCAATACTTTTGTTTACTTCGATTTAATAAAATTAAGAATTTATCTGTTGGAAAAATTCGTTCTAAGTAAATTGGAAGTAACATTAGCTTCAGTTATATATTATACGTTGTATGTAATGGATTAATTTCGGGTTCCTCTAGAAACTATTTTAATGTAAAGGTTTACTCTAAACTATACCCTCATAGTCCCAGGTTTTAGGTATCTGGATTTTACATAATTATCAAGGTGGTGGGTCGATTGCGTTAATTTATATCGTAATCATCGCCACTAATTGCTTTTGCGTTACTTTGAGAAAAATTCATTTCACGAAAAAAAAAAAGAAAAAGAAAATAGAAAGCTAAATTGAGTTGTACATTTGGATTTTATTGAATATAATTTAAAAAGACAATTTTAAAACCGCCATTTCTACAAAGCTCATTAGTGGTTTCGTTCATTTGCATATTTTTTGCCCTTTTTTTATTTATTATATTTTTAATTAAAACATAAAATTCGTATGACTGCCTTTAATTAAGTAATTAGACTTTGTGTTTTACGAATAACTCTATATAAAACGCCCCAAATATTGTTTATAACAAAACGTTTTTTCGTTTGCCATTGTGAGGGAGGCTAAATTTGAAATTTTTTTAAGTCGTTCTTAAGATTAAAGATAATTTAATCTTGTTATCTGTAAGTAGTTGGTAGGGGTGGTGGTGGTAGCAGGGAAATTTATTTAATTTAAAATAATTACTTACTTTTTGCAACGTAATAGGTTTTGTTAGTCCTAAAAAGCACCGCCGTGCCGCTATCTTTGTTAGCATTATTAAAATTTTATTCCTAATTAAAACGAGAATTGTTTAACAGGATGAATAAGAAGAAGACGAAAATTTTAAGTAAATGAATAGAATATAACATAATATAACCACTTATATACTCTGTAGTTTTTTTGTTGTATATGATAAAGGAAAAATTATTATCATTTCTAAATGGTAATCCGGAGTTTTCGAGTCATTGCAGATTGACGATGTAATATTTTATCCAAATGGGCTCATTATTTTTTACACCTACTAAAAAATGATGTAAGATCCTATCTTAATACCAAAAATGACAATTTTTTACGCATAAATATACGTATTATATTTTTGGAAGTTTTAATAATCATCCTTTAAGATTTGTAGTATTAAGCAAATTACTTCTTTTATTAATGTCGACGTTTGTGTTAACTTTTGTTAAATGAACTTTATTTTTTACAGAAAATTCGGAAAATATACCACCACGAGCGCAGCAGGAATACAACGCCGAAGAAGGTAAGCTTTTCTCATCTTTTTCTATTGTAAGTGCGGTCCTTCTTATACGTAATGAAAAATTCGGAAAAATCACTGACGCGTCTTTGATAAATTGCCCTCGACGTTTTTCTTATTGATTTGAAACAAAAACTTGGACGTAAATGGTTCTATAAGTTACTATGGAGTTCGGGGTTGCCCGGTACTCGACTTGAGTGCTCCAGCTCTAGTAGGTATTAGAAATGGCTCTCCGTCTCTGTTGCTAGACCGACGTTGGCCATAAATCAAACTCTTTAAACTTGTATCGGATTTTTGTATGCACCGTGTACCGAATAATGATTTATAACTTCAAGTATGAGTATTCAACCAATTTTTAAGCTCGGCGAAACTAACGACTTCTTTCCTCGACTTATTGCGACCTGTAACAATGTATGAGATTTGCTAAAACTGTAAAAATAAGAGGTTCGTTAAATCGTGCCAACAATCTAGTGGTAGCACATAAGTCTTTGTAATTGTTATTAAATTATAGTTAGTTCGCATTGTTCAAATACCCAAAACTACCGCCAAAATTACGACTAACCAACTTTCTTATTGGGTCCCCCTAGCCGTTCGATTGGGAGACCTCGGACGACTCGTTTTGCAATCAATTGATCAGTACTTACTACCTATACTCGGATCGTAGCCGTTGATAGGCTCGAGAGTAATAATTTTAACTGAAAGATCGTGCTCAATCTGAATTTTAAACCGTCTTTAATTCTACACAGACGGCTCTAAAAGCTCAACAGGCACAGGAGCCAGAATCATCGGGGACGGCAACTTGAGGCAAGGAGTAAGCTTTAGCCTCGGGGAGCACGCAACCGTCTTCCAAGTAGAAATTTACGTCACTCTAACTTGCGCGCAAATACTGTTAGATCAAGGCTATCACAACCAAAGAATCTTTGTAGTATCTGACAGTCAAGCAACCCTTAAGGCGCTGAACGCCTGTGAGGTGGAGCCCGGACTAGTAACGGACTGCATCCGCAGGCTGAACGAGCTAGGGGGGGAAAACTTCGTTAACCTGGTATGGGTGCCAGCTCACGCCGACATACTAGGGCACGAGAAAGCGGACGGTCTGGCCAAAGACGGCAGCAAAATAAGACCCATTGGACATACAGTCACTTCTAACGAAATGGCATACGAAACACTGAAGGGAGACTCTCGGACAGGGCCACTTTAGAGTCCTACTGGAGAAACCCTCTGACAGAAGAACCCACTCCTTACTCAGAATGAGTAGAGGTGAGCTACGACTGGCAACGGCACTGATAACGGGACATTGCCAGCTTAAAAAGCACCTGTATACGATGGGACTAGAAGAAGGCCCACTATGCAGGGGATGTGCAGAGGCGGAGGAAACTCCAATTCATCTTCTGCTACACTGTGAGGCTTTCACAAGAAGTCGTCACAGCATTCTCGGAAAGGAGAAGATGCTCCAAGGAGAATTGTCCAAACTACCAATAGAGGAAATTCTGGACTTCATTAAAAGCACAGAGCTCACATAAAGGGAGAGTATATCCGAGGCGCACAATAGACCCAAGAGGTCGCGGTGCAAGGAACCACTAAAGGGACCAGCCTCAGAGAAAATAATAAAAAACCGTCTTTAAGTAGGAAGTTGGGAGACTTTTATGGCCTAATGGCGTTATGTCTTTTTTGCAAGGCTTTCAAAGACAGTTGGGTCGTCGGTCGTTGGTTGCACGCTTTAACTTTGGGCATTTACACGCGATATATATTGAAAATCACGTATGCTAGACAGTAACAGAACATCAGCCACTTAAATTTCAATAATGACTTCGTAGAACGTACGAAATCGTGGTCCAGTGTCGCCAACAGCCATTTTGGTAATGTTCAGCTACCGATAATAAGTGACGCAGAGTAGTCGCCGTTCGTTAAAATCGCAAAGTGGCTTTTAGTACTTTTTTCAGAAAAAAACAACAAATGTCGGATCCAATAAACGTCACAGAAGAAGATAATAACAAAGTGTTTTGTTCGTGTCAAGAATTTACTGCTACCACCTTCTTAAAAGGGGTGGGTTTATAAATATTTCTAAAGAGCAAATTTCTACAAGAAGCGGAAAATCCTTACTGTAAATCACTATCATTTTTCTTTTAGGGCGCAGACATTTAGTGTGCATATGTAAATAAAATCAGTCTTTTTTGGCACGGAATAGTATTAACTCTCCGCATTATTATTACGAGAAAGAGAAAAATTATTAATATAATATATATTTTCTCGATATAATTAATTATATAACTTCTTTTATGTATAAAAAGTTTCCTTTTTATGCCGTTAGTTTGCCAATTTTAATCTTTTTAGACGTATTACACTTAAAATACTTGCCAAAAAGTATAAATCATTCTGTTAACAATCTAACATAGTCTGGGAGTTATCCTTATATGATAATTTTAACCCCACATAAGTAGACTACATCTGTATAACTTCCCTTTCCTTCATAAAGTTTAAATAAAACAACAAAACTTTACGTTACAATCTTTAATGTGTTTAAATTTACAGATTATGGTGATAATGAGGAAGAAGAAATGGAGGGTATGTCGAATTTTTCGGAAACCGACTTTAAATTCGTCGATTTTACGAAACGGTATTAATTGTAATTGTTTAATTGGCAAATTAATTGCGTAATTAAAATTTTTAGACTCGCAAATCCTAGGATTGTGCGCGCTTGTGCGTTGGCTTTAAAAAATTTCGAAAAAAATTCCATTCAAACCAACCACTGCATCGTTAAGTTATTACATCGCATTGCTTGGGATTTAGAAATGTTCGCTATGATATTTCAAGCATCCATCTTTAGGACTTTTCAAAAGATTTATGCCCGAAAAGATGTGCCACAATTTAAAGTATGACTTAACGAAATTAATTGTTATTGTTTATCTTTTTTAATGTCGCTCTTTTATATTGTAGGAATTAGTTAAATTTGCCACTTACGTAATGCGACAATTTTTCGCTTTGGTGCCGTCTAATCCTAAAATTTTTATGGAAACATTATTTTGGAAAAGTACCACCGAAGCTCACGATTTAAGATATGGCTATGGAAGTTATCACGAAAAGTAAGCGTTTTTTTTAAATTTAATGGCGAGTTCACACTGTGTCCATCGATAAGGTCGCTATAGCAGCTTTAGAAAAAAAAGCATAAAACCTTTTATAATATGCAAAAAGTCTTATTGTGTCTCCTATTTTATTGAACAAACACATAAAAAGATCCGATTTTCTTGCCTGTATCACAATTTCTGATGGAAACAAAAATAAGCACCTACAGGGAAAAGTCTCTAATTCTAAGCTCTCAGAATTATCAGTCTTTAATGCTATACGTGGACGTCTAAGTCCAAGTTACTATCGCGTAGCTTGCCGCAAGCTCAAGTTAACCTGCAATTATAGTCCAAAGCGTCTGACAAAAAATGTAGAGATATAATTTGTAGAAAATTTAATGCACTTTATTTTTTTATAGGAACACTTTTTTTTTAAAGTGCGTAGTTTTTGAGTTACAAGCGGAAACTTAAAAAACAGTTTTTGACCGGTTTTGAAATTTTTGTCAAATGTCGACGCTCTCTTGCGCTTAAACTGTTTGTATGAAGAAAAAACTTTTAAGGTATCATTTGTAGAAAATTTAATGCACTTTATTTTTGTATAACCACACTTTTCTCTAAAAGTGCGTAGTTTTTGAGTTATAAGCGTAAAACTAAAAGGCAGTTTTTTAACCAATTTTGAAATGTTTGTCACACTTTGACGCGCTCTAGCGCTTAAAACGTTCAAATGAAAAAGAAACCTTTTAGATATAATTTGTAGAAAATTTTATGTACTTTATCTTTGTATAGCCACACTTTTCTCTAAAAGTGAGTAGTTTTTGAGTTATAAGCGGAAAACCAAAAAAGTTTTTTAACTGCTTTTGAAATTTTTGTGACACTTCAACGCGCTCTAGCGCTTAAACCGTTCAAATGAAGAGAAAACCTTCGAGATATAATTTGTAGGAAATTTAATGCACTTTAGTTTTGTATAGTCACACTTTTCTCTTAAAGTGCGTAGTTTTTGAGTTATAAGCGTAAAACTAAAAGACAGTTTTTTAACCGATTTGGACATTTTTGTCACACTTTAACGCGCTCTAGCGCTTAAACCGTTCGTACGAAGAAAAAACTTAAGAGATATGCGTTGTATGAAATTTAATGCACTTTATTTTTGTATAGCTACCTTTTTCTCTAGAAGTTCGCAGGTTTTAAGTTATAAGTGGAAAACTAAAAAAACAGTTTTTGACAGATTTTGAAATGTTTGTCAAACTTTAACGCGCTTTGGCACTTAAACCGTTTGTATGAAGAAAAGTCTAAGGGCCGATATTTCAATCTTCTATTAAAGTTCCTAATAGCTACTTGCCTAATAATTTATTTAGTTGCTAATTGATTTTAAAAATTAGCCAATTATAAAAAAGGATTTTTGTAGCAACCAAAACTTATTCGCCAAATAGCTATTAGGAACTTTAATAGAAGATTGAAATATCGGCCCTTAGACGTAGACGCCTAAATCGTTCACCTGAGGAAAGAGCCTTAAGAACTGTAATTTGTAGGAAATTTAATGCACTTTATTTGTGTATAGAAACGCTTTTCTCTAGAAGTGCGTAGTCTTGGAGTTATAAGCGGTAAACTAAAAATTAACGCTGCCACTGACGTGACTGTGACTGACGGTCGGTTTTATTACTCATTTGAAATGTTCTTTCAGCTCACATTGTCAAAAATTTTGTACTCATTTTTTTATTATATTTGTACGCTGCTTTCCAGCCAAAACCAACAGGGTTGCCCGCTGCAGGCATCTCGCTCTATCGAGTTACCACTTATGCGTTAAACTGAGATGAAACAATCTTTAACAGCGTCTGCTGCAGAAACGCGCTCGTCTGCCTAAATTCTGTTTTGACAGAACGTTTTGAATTTTATTTTTTTGTCCTTTTTTAATTTAAATTTCAATCTGAATAAATCAGGTAATTTTCCGAAATTTTTTGGAAATTTTAGTGCGTTCTTTACTGTAACGCTGCCAATGTAGCTTTACAGGCGAATGATTTTAGATTAATTGGTTTTGGAAAGTATTTTGAAATAGAAATAATGAATTTTTGGAATAATATCAAGTGGTATGTCTGCTAGCTCTTGGTCTATAGGGCGATATGTTTGTTAGCTAAGAAAGTCAAATAAAAATTAAATGTAAAAGGTCGATCGGCGTAGTGTGAACACTCCATAGTAATACGAACCGTCTCTACTTCAAACGTTTTAGATCTAAAGCAGCTGCAAGAGCTTGGTCTGAACTTGAAGAAGACGAATTGAGACGTTTATTTATGGAACATCAAGAGAAACAACTCACGGAAGGCAAATATATATATTCTTTTTAAATCAATTTTTTTTAAAACTCAATTAAACTCGCGTTTTAGACGTCGTAGATTGGGTCGTAAATAATCTTATTGATAACACAAGAACTCGCAGAGGAGTATTAAAGAAGCTAAAAGAAATGTTTCTTTTGACCGATTACAAAGGACCCCGCAAGTCTGGTATTAGCGGAAAAATCCCTACAGAGTGGGGCGAAGATGAAGAGGAGCAATTGAAAGAATTGTACGAACAATTTAAAGACGCTATGGGTAGTAATTCGCCATTTGAATTATTCGAACTGTTTTTTTTACTTTTGAAAATGTTGCATTTTAGATCCTCTAGACTGTATTATGGAAAGAATGAATGTTCGCAGAGCGAGAATTAGAATCGTGGAGAAATTACTCGTGATGGGACTAATTCGAGATAAGAAAGAAGTTAGAAGAAAGAAAAGTAAAGAGAATAACCAACGATGGGAGAAACGAGGTAAGAAATTGTCAAGTTGTTGTTTGAAATAATTTTAACGAAACTCCTAATTAGTTTTGTTTTAAATTTTATAACGTGGCGCGTTTTCCAATTATTATTTTCCAAAATAATAATACGTAATTGGAGTGAATTTCTGGCAGCAGTTTAGACAATGGTAATGTTAGCTGGCACGCACACCTATAACTAATTGATTGTGTTAGTGGCGAGGGTGCACAGCTACCCTAAACGTAAACCCTTACCAATTCATCACTGCTGCGTATTTAGTGACTAACGATGTAACCTAAAGCCAGCCATATTTGTCTAAAGTTTATTATTTTACATTTTTTCCGACCAACAAAAAATATAGCAATTTTCCTAATACTCTCTCCACATTTTATTTCAAATCAATTCGATGCATTTTTGTCATTTATTTTTACTTAAAGCTTTCAACTTGGCATTTTCCATTTTTCTTGTAACCCCAAAAAGAACTTACTGAAATGGCGTATTTTATACTACTCTTAACGCGTAAAAGAATTGCAATGGAGCTGTCTAAACTGTACACCCCATTGTCAATGCCACCGCTCCACTCCTGATTAATTTAATGACAAGGTAAAATTGCCTTTCACTTAAATCATTTATCTTTTGTCCGTTCTTCAACTACAGTTTTACTTTTAACCCCACAACAATGCGATTGTATTTGTTAAAACACCCAAACTTTATTGTTTGTAAATTGGGGTGCAAAACATTTTGTCAACTATCATAAACATATGACTCGTTTATTATTTTACCCTTACTTTATTAAAACTTTTTTATCGCAAAAAAACTAATTTAATTTCATTGTACGTCGATCCTGCATTTAATGCTGAAAAGCTCAAAAAAAAATTGTAATTTGAAATGATTTACAGACGACGACCTCATACCAACGTCGAGCTCGAGTTCGGACTCTTCCTCGCGCTCTTCTGGAAATCAACGCAATTCCACCAATGTATCCAACAAAAATAGAAGACGTTCAAACAAAAAGGTTGCCAAATCTGTACCTATTGCTCACTTGGTGTCTCTTTTGAGACCTGTTTCGGCAATGACAGAAGCTTTGGAATGGCTAAAAGAGAGTTTAATAGACGTTGTAGATGATCTCAAAAGCAATTCAAATGATGACGAAAATGAGGACGGAATACCGTTGGTTGCCATTACAGACGCAGCTTCGTCAGCTATGGAAAACGTAGACTTTTTAAAGCTTTTGAAGAGTTTTGGCATCAATGAACCAGAAAATGAGCAGGTCAGTACGTAAAACGAGATGCAGACCCAACCATTAACCCTAAAAATTGGATGATTCAAAATTTACTAATTTAACAATTTTTACAGGAAATATATTGGAGGATCCCTAGTCTTTTAACTTTAACCACTCTTGAGCAACATATCCAACTTATTACTAATACCCTTGAAGATAAGCTCGATGACATTCCAACTACTAGTGCAGAGAATGAAATGGATCAAGCTAAAAATGATACCGATACCGATTCATCTGATGAAGACGTTTTTGATAAACTAAGGAACGCAAGTGGCGAAAATGCAGGCAATGGAGCAAAAACAAAAGGTCGTGTTGTAAGTAGTGGCAGTGAAGATGAAAGTGCTAGCAGCTTGACGAAAACGGGCCCAAATAAGTCGCAGGTTAAGAAACCCAACATAAATAGTAATGAAGAAAAAGCTAAAAATGATACGGATACTGATTCATCTGATGGAAAAAGTGGCAAATCTAATACTGTTGATGATAAAAGTAGAGATAGTCCTGCAAGAACAAAAGGTCGTATTGTAAGTAGTGACAGTGAAGATGGAAGTTCTAGTAGTTCGAAAGATAAAAGCAGAAATAAGTCTAGGTTCAAGAAAAGTAATGTAAATAGTGATAGTAGTAGTGGTGAAGGAGAATCTGAAACTGATTCCGATTCATCTGATGAAGACGTAAGGAAAACCATCGTGAGAAATGCGAGTGATGCAGAAAGTGACAAATCTAGCACTGGCAGTCGAGCAAGAACAATCGGTGGTGTTGTTAGTAGTGGCAGTGACGAAGAGAAAAGTCCTAGTAGCTCGACAAAAACTAACCAATCAAGGGTGAAGAAAACTAAGTCAATTATTGGTAGTGAAAGTGAGATTGCAGTCCGCAGATCTGAAAAATTTTTACATAAGAAGACAAAACGTTTAAATGTTATTGTTCATAGTGATAGCGATGAAGAAATCTCACAATTCTCTAAGAATTCCGACTCGGGTGATCATGAACAGGGTAATACCATAACTGAAGTAAATGGCTCTACAATGAAAAATAAACGTCAAAGATTAACATCAGATTCTGATGATCAAACAGTGACTGTTAAACGAAATAAAGTTGTAATTAGTGATGAAGAGGATAGTATTTAAGGTTTCTATGATGTATAAAAATGTTTCTACAATATTCTGGTACAATACACTTGTTCAAACCGTTCAAACTAAAAATTGTTGCCTTATTAGCTCATAATATTCAGTAGTCATTTATTGGTTCTCAAGCATACTGTAGGCGTTTTTACGTTTGACCAAAATAAATTTTTTAATGCCTATTTAATTTTGATTGACCACGATTTGCGATTTGCATCTAATAGTATGAAGAAAAATAATTGTGGTCAAAATGGGGCAGTTGGTGCCATCTATGAACAGAATGGTGTAATGTTTGAGTACAGTTTTCTTTGTCGAAATGTGTGGTTATAAGTGACTTAACCTCACTCAGGTAGGGGACATTAAGATATAAAATTAAGAACAGCGTGGCAGCCAATATGAGATGGCGCTGAGTGTCACTAATTTCTAGAGTTCTACTATATCTGCTGTCAGTGATTGTCAGAATGACAGAAAATCAAAAATTTCAAGTGACAACTAAAATCCCCCTACTCGATTTTCAAATTTAAAAGAACGCCAATTTTCTAATTATGTAAATAAAACATTTTAGGGACTTTGTTAATAAATAAGTAAGTTAGTTTTAAATAAAAACCTAAAAATGATTATGTAGATCATTGTAACAAATTTTATACGATAATAATTATTGTTAACAGGATTTAATAATGTACGCATCCCAACTAAAAATTGTTCATTATTATTGTTAATAAAAGCTTAATAAGATGGAGATGACTTTTATTTTGCATTCAACACTGAAAGATTTCTACAACTCGTTAATTTTTATTAAAAACACAAAATTCTCTTATTATTCATAATTATTACCATAAGTTAAATGAAAATAATTCTTAAATATGTATCCTAAAGTTGATTTTATTCAGTTACATGAGCCAGCCGTATGTACCTATAATATTATTTTATTTTTTAAACCCGAAGAAAGAATTTCCAAAAAACACCAATTATTTAAAAATTATTAATAATTCAGACTTCGAAATTCCTAAATATATACGGGCGGCGTTGGTCGACTTTTTTGTTTTTACTTATTAGTGCTTATTACTTCTGTCAGTTATATAAGTCCTGAAAAAGAATAATACTTAATTTTTAAATATGCCAAAACAGTATAATAAATGCGCAGTGGTGGGATGTGACAATGCCCAACCGCGAGAAAATATTAGGTACCACTTATTCCCGAGGAGAAAATCTTTGAGGGATAAGTGGTTCCAAAATATTAATATTTTGCCAGAAGCTCAAGCAGCCGAATATTCGTCTATTCGGCATCTTTATAGTGTGTGCGGCCTGCATTTCGATGTATCTCAGTACCAAACTGCTGAGAAAAAAGCGTTAAATCGAAATGCAGTGCCAGGTGTTAAAGCACCTATATTAATGCAAGGTAAGAAATAAGACCGCTAAAATTGTCAACTTTATTTAACAATATCTTATCGTATAGAAGAACCATTGCCACTATTGGAGGAAGGTCCACAACATTCTAGTGATGAAGAGTTGCAAAAACGTAAGTAATGTTTATTTTATGATACCTACATTTTTTTTAACTACGGGGTTTTAGAAGAATCGTCAATTACTCCATCAGGGTATTCCTTGAAGGAATTGGGCTTCACTAGAAAGAATCAAATGAGCCCAATCAAAAGAAAATTATTTATACGTAATAAAAAATTGGAGCGTATCGCGACTAGATTGAAAAAATGTAAGTTAAGTTTAGGTTTAAGAAAATTTAATAGGTTATTGTCGAAGGGTAATACTAAGGAACTGTTGTCAAACAAAAATTTTAAAGCTTTAGGAAATTTATCTCCTGTTGCTGAAGTTTTTATTCGCTCTCAGCTAAGAACTAGCAGTGTAAAGAAACGCATCAGATGGACGACAGAAGAAAAAAAGTTTTTTCTTGCCGTATATAAATCATCACCACGATGCTACAGATTTCTTAGCACAATTTTTAACTTGCCGTCGAAGAAAACCCTGCAAAGAATGTTGGCAGCTATAAACATTAGTGCAGGTATAAATGACAACATTTTTAAGGCTTTAAATAGGATGTCACGTACTATGAAACCTCTAGAAAAGTACTGTACACTTTTATTCGATGAAGTTTATCTTCAGCCCAATTTGAGTATGAATGCATCTTATAAAAGTGTGGATGGGTTGGAAGACTTTGGGGAAGGCTTAACAAAAAATGTAGCTGATCATTCTTTGGTTTTTATGTTAAGAGGAATTAATGTCAGGTGGAAACAGCCTCTCGCCTTTTATTTTGTTAAGTCTGCCACCAAAACTCCTCAGTTGAAGCGATTGATTAAATGTATAGTTAAGAAGGTCCATGAGGTAACAGAACTACGAATTGTAGCTTCCGTTTCCGATCAAGGCTCCGCAAATGTGGCTGCAGTTTCACAACTCAGCCACGAAAGTGGTTTTGATGGTGATTGTATTTACAAAGTGGATGATTTCAAAATTTATCACATCTTTGATCCACCTCATCTTTTAAAATGTTTCAGAAATAACTTTTTGACTAAAAACATCCACTTCGGAAATAAAGTTGCTAAATGGGCCGATATTGAACAGCTGTATAAACTAGATGGAGGTAATCCAGATAGTAAAATCTGCTCAAAACTGACAGATAGCCACATGAACCCGCAGGGTAAACAAAAAATGAAAGTAAAGCTAGCATCACAGGTGTTCAGTCGCTCTGTATATGCTGCACTTTTATTTGCGGATACCTGTACGGCTCTAGATAGTAAAGGAACGGCACAGCTGGTTTTGTTTATGGACAAAATATTTGATAGTATGAACTCCGTCAGAAAGTCCTCAAAACCACTGTGCCGCCCACTATCGAAAAATTCTGAGCATATGGGATTTTGGGCTGAAGCTAAAATGTTTCTTTCAACTGTGGAATTTTTTAAAGACGAGAAAAAAATTCCTGCCCCTCCATCTTTAAAAAATTTCATTGTAAGTTTGAAAAACATCGAGCGATTGTGGGTAGATTTACAAAGGTTCGGATTCAAATTTTTAACAACTAGAAGTTTGAATCAAGATCCTTTGGAAAACTTTTTTGGCATTATAAGAGGTCTTTGTGGAAATAACACCAGACCAACTTGTTCACAATTTGTTGCAGCTTTTAAAACCTGTCTAGTCAATAATTTTATTTCAAATTCAGATACAACAAATTGTGAACAAGATGGAACTGAAGCTTTATTATCATTTTCTCCTTTTGCTACACCTTCTTCTTCATCTTTCCATGAAAGTCAACTTCTCACATCACCTCTTAATTATTCTACTAAATTTATAAATCAAATTCGTTTTAGTACTAGTTCATATATAGCAGGTTTTATTTGTAAAAAGTTTTTAAAAAATAATTGTTCTGTTTGTCGTGCACATTTTCTTTCTCATGAATCGCCGTGTGAACATTCATTTACGTTCCTTAAAGATTATGGAGGTAAATTAATGTATCCTTCAAATTCATTTATTATAGAAATAGATAAAATGAAGGCTCGTATTTTTGATTTATTTTTCCAAAATATTGATAACAGTAATCTGTACAGTTTTATTTTTGATCAGTTAAAATTTCGAATAAAGATTTGTAAATTTCATGATAAAGTTAATGCTGTATTAATCAAACGTACAATTATTTTAATCATGTTTCGTTATATTATCACTTCCATTAATAGAAAAATTAAGAATGTCGATCGCCGACCAAATTTTGTTTTAGATAATTTTATTAAATTGCATACGTCTGCTTCAAATAAGTGACCCTAATTTACAAATCAAACCACTATAATATATAGGGCGATTTTTTCTAGTGCTGGTTTTCACCAACGTTTCGTAACAGTAGAGTAAGAATTACCTAAACTGCATACATGTTAATCTCTTAAAGTTATGGCAATCGCCCTGTAACGTTGTAGGCATCAAAACTGAATGCATCAGTTTAGGCAATGGTTACTTATACCGGTACGAAGCGGTGGAGAAAACCAGCATGAGTAATACCTATCAGTTCTATTAGTCTCTTATAATGCCAAAAAAGAATAAGTACTATAGTATTATTCAGAGATCTTGGCGCGTAATTTATGAGTTATAGTATTTATTGTTTTTACTCTCATCCCAGCGTTATTTATCATTCGAAGTACGTTGATGTAAAAAATGACAAAATGATGTTTTTGATTTTATGTGTCAGGTACCTTTATTTCTCTGTATTTTACCAATAACGTACGATAACATAATATAATGAGATAATGACGCACACGCCAACAACGCTGAATAATACTATGACTCGGTATTTCAGTTGCTGGTTAAAGTCCTAGTTACCTTAATCACGATTATTTTCGTGATTAAACATCAAATTTTTGTAACTTCTACGTTTAATCACAAAAATATGATGTTTAACCACTAAAGTAATTGTGATTAAGGTAACCACGACTTTAACCAGCAACTAAAATACCGGGTCTATATAAGTGCGATTTATAAACTTTGACTTTCCTGTTCTCGTTCATTGTTATCAAGCAGTTGGTCATTTATAAACTTTCGGCTGCAGTGATGCAGTAAATTAAGGTACAAAACTTTAAATGTGTCAATCAAAGGCAACCAGTGCCATCTTGGCTTGGTCATGTATTTGTGATAGTTTCAACACTTCAACTGCAGTGGCAAATTATATTTTAAGCGATTCAATATACACACTTCAACTTTCGACGAGAACGGTAATTACTAACGAGAATAAAAAATTCAAAGTTTAAAAATCGCCCTTAAGTTGCCTGGACACATCAAGTCATAAGAAATTTTCTTCTACTGTTTATATTTTTGTAGTTACCGAATAATTAATAATATATTCGTTAATTGATTGAAACTGGCTCTCTAGGCTCTAGATACAGCGCCAAAAAATTCAATGGCTTTCAGTTATTCATCAAGGTTATGTTTTTTGGAACTATGTAAATATAAGTACCTGTATCTGGTTTCTTTATAATTTTAATTGAACAGTGTCCAGGCAGCTTCAGAGGTTGCATTAAGTATGTACGCAGTTCTTGCAAAAATTTAGTGTGGCAAATGTTGAAATTCTGGTATAAATTGGTGAGTGACAGTAATCTGCAAATTTTAATCTATTATAGATTATAGTCTTGCTGTTTTTGAGTGGGCGCATTCGCGAGTCCTCTTTATACAAGATTTTCAACATTTACCACTACTAAACTTTTGTAAGAACTTTCCTTATTTTTGGTTGACAACAGTTCTCCTTTTTCTAGTTTAATAAAAGTTCGTACGAATTTATCAAGTTAAATTTGACTAATAATAGATAAGTATTAATGTAAGTAATGTGTTTATCAATTGGGGATAACTATTAGTTTGTTAGTCCAACCCTTATACATTTAATTAGAAAGTTACTTTGTAGCTTTTAGTAAGCAGTTCTAACTGAGTATTGATAAACCAGTATATGTCTCTTATAGGCACAACATGTCGTCGTACGTTAGTACCATTTTGTCAAGCATTTTTGTAATTAGGAAGTAATTAGATATTAGTATAAATTTATTATTCCAATCTACGGTTTTATAATGCACATTTAACTGGAGAATAAATTTATACTTGATGTAAATCCAAAATTAAATTCACTTAACTCTCAAATAAATGAAATATTGGTATCAGTTATTATACCAACATTTTTCCAAATCCAAAATTCTACACATTTCCTCTTCAGTTTGAAGGCGCATTGTTAAACCAGCACTTACTCATATATACTGTGACGGGCTTACTTACCGATTTACTTAAATTGGAAATAACGTTAGCAACGTATTAATTTATACAACAGAAAGTTATTACAAAAGAGCCCTTTGCGCATCACTAAAAACTTAGTAAATAAATGCAGTGGCCTCTTTTTATGGATAGTAAATTAATTAATATGGGATAATTATTATACACGCAAGTAGCTACCTACTAATTTTAACAAAAGATTGCAACTTAATCGTTTATAAGAGCTTATATTATCATTTTAAGTTTTAGTATTACCCTTAAAAGACAAACCATTTGGGATTGAGATTTGAGACTGAATGAATGAATATGTACAAATTATAATTATTACGACTATTTTTTTAAGTTTGCGTAAGTTTATAATGTTTTACTGTTAGTGCTGTGATTAGTATATTAAATATTTAGTTATTATTATTAGATTGTAAATAATTTCTAAAATTAATTACTTATTATCGAAATTGTTAAACAAATGCGTAATCGATAAAAAATAAAAGCTATTAATAATTAAAAATCTGTTTTATTTAAATTATTTTAAGTTAATTAAATAAAAATGAAATATCATTGTTTCAAATTTGCCGCGCACACGTATTTATTTCGGCAGCCAATACCAGGGGGCGCTAAAAGACGGTAAATTAAAAATAGCTGGCTTTGTCTCTTCCTCATATATATATATATTGGGATGTTCCGTGACCTCACTTAATAAATTTAATTTACAAAAGTATTGTTGAAAGTTGAGTAAAGATTGGTATCACGAAACTGTTGTTTGAGAAAATATTAGGATAACGGAATGTTAGCACGTAGCGTTTGCTCTGATAAAAAAGAGGTACCTATTTTTGTATTTGCTTTGTAGCCAAATATCAAATTCATATTTTATATTACAGAGGGTTTTTGCCAGTCCGATTGTCGGATAAGTAATAAGTGTGTGCAGTCAGAAAGTTGAGGAAGACCAAGTGTTCCAATGGGCGTCTGAGAAGAGCTCAATTTGTATACTAAAAGTAGACGACTGTATCAAAAAATGTTACAACTTACTAACAATATTTTGAAGAAAATAGCACGTTGAAGAAAGGTAATTTTCTACATTTTGTTATTGTTTGGGGCGGGGCTTTATAGTAGTTGTCTACTGTCTAGTTATGTTATTTAAAGTTTATTTGGTAGACTCGCAATATAGTGAACAAAAAAAGAATGGAGCGATTCACTATGTTGGGACTGTTCATTATTTCGAAATGGTCTATATCACCATATCAGATTTTGTGCCATGTTAAAACATGAACGAGGCGGCACCGTTATCTGGCCAGTGTTCTATCATAGATCGGCATACAGTTCATACGTCTTGATTGACATTCATGTTTCTATATGGCATGAAGTCTAATAGCAACTGAAACCGTCTTCATCTGACTATTTTCCATCCCAACATAATTTCCCACTGTCAGAACCTGGATATATTTTCAGTTTCATAATTTTCTAGTATTGATTGGCCATTTTGTAAAATAATATTAGTTCAGTAAAGGGAGCTGTTACCTATATTGATGCCTTATGTCATACCTCGAGTCTACTGTATGAAACATCTATCTATCTTGAATCTTGACATGCTTGCTTGAGGCAAATTGGTTCCGTATAGTACTAAAGTGATAGTTGGCAATAAAAACTGGCGTTTGGATATTTTGATTAGTCGAATGCAAAACTTAATTACCAATTTATTAAGGAGTTAATTGTTACAGGAAATTACTTCAGAAAAAGAAGAACAAAAATGAAAGATTGGAACATGATATGCTTTAATAGAGAACACGCAGAAAACCATTTACCTTTTTTAGAAGCTTACACATTCTAGAGTAATTAATTATAAGTCATTACTTGAGACTAGACTATTCTCGATTTAAATTTAATTAATTTTTTGTCATTTTTTTTTTACTAGAAATCGGTATTGTTTATGCATTAAAATTTATAATTATAACATGAGTTTATTAATCAGTTAAAACTATTATGTATTTTTTGAGCAAATTGGCCACTTTCTAAGTTTAAATGTACAAATCTAAAGATTTTTTAAATTCCAATTTTGTACGCCTAATATATAGGCAACACTTTTAACTCTCCCACTATGCAAATTTTGTATTCGCCTTCGAAATTTTGTAAAGTGGGGTGGTCACGTGATCATCCAAAGTTAATATAATGCCGAGTTTCGGCAGTCGCTTAAAAGCTTATCAACGGTTAAAATCAGCTTTGGAGACATAATTTTAGGTTTGCTCTTGTGAAAATTCAACTTCAACTTTTGGAGTTTTTTTTTCTTGGAAGTTGTTAGTGGCATTGTTCTGAATATGTGTAGCGACTTTTAAATCATTTTGTCGAATGTTAAATGCAGGAAATTAAGTTTTGAACGAACAATTATGTATTTGTCTCACAACAATACAACCATTAACTTCGTGAGGAAGACTCTTATGTTATGCCAGTTTAAATTGTACCATAAATATTAAATGTACCTATTTTTTTATATTAGATAGATTAAGTTTACAACATTTTGTTAGACCTGTTAACCCAATAGTTTGTATTTGAAAATTTTTTAAAATTTATTTTTGTCATAATAATTAAATAATTTTGTATGTATATTACGTTGAAAAAAATATACGCAAAAAATAATTAATAATTTCTTTTATTTAAAAGTTGTCCAATTTATTACAAGCAAAGTCCTCCTGTTCTGTTCAAGTTTACATCTTGCAATTCATCTTAAAATTTGAAAAATTATACTCACTACAAAGAACTTTAATATCAAATATCTTCAAAACTTGAGGGCCAGAAGCGCCCAAACTGTACGAGAATATCTGCTGCTATTAGGGCTAAAGAATCGCACCCTCCAAATTACATAATTTTTTTCTTTAAAAAAATATTTGTACAAAAATTGCTATTAAAGTTTACAATTTTCGGCCCACGTAGTAGGAGAGCAGAAAGGCGATAAGGTTGTCTAAACAAATTAAACAGAAATATTTATTTAAAGGAATTATTTAAAAGCACTTGCCATTATGTTATGAAACGAGGTATTATAGCTTATGCGATAAGTGTGTGATTTTAAATTCTTTAATATTAATTTAAAATTTGGTTTGAACACCTTATCGCTCTTCTGCTCTCCTACTACCAAGTCCGAAAATCGTAAAATTTGAGAGAGATTTTAGAAAAAATATACTTTAAAAGTGGGAATAACGCAATTTTGAGGGTGCGATTCTTTAGTCCTATTAGCAGCAAATATTCTTGTATAGTTTGTGCGCTCCTGCTCCTCTAGTTTAGAAGATATTCGACTTTTAAATTATTTATAGTGTTTTCATTTTTACAATTTTCTGCTTTATGTCGAATATCTTCTAAACTAGAGGAGCAGGAGCGCCCAAATTTTACAAGAGTATTTGTTGCTAGTAGGGCTAAAGAATCGCACCCTCAAAATTGCGTAATTCCGCCTTTTAAAAAACCCATTTTTAAAAACTTCTTTCAAATTTTACAATTTTCGGGCTAGGTAGTAGGAGAGCAGAAGGGCGATAAGGTGGCCAAAATAAATTAAAGAGAAATATTTATTTAAATGCTCGTGCTATTATGTTACACAACGAGGCGTTATCGCATAAAAGATAAGCGTTTTAATATTCAAAAATATTGGTATTTTAATTTAAAATTTGTTTCGAACACCTAATCGCCCTTCTGCTCTCCTAGTACCTAGCCCGAAAATTGTAAAATTTGAAAGAAATTTTTAAAAATGGGTTTTTTAAAACGCGGAATTACGCAATTTTGAGGGTGCGATTCTTTAGCCCTACTAGCAACAAATATTCTTGTAAAATTTGGTCGCTCCTGCTCCTCTAGTTTAGAAGACATTCGACTTTTAAATTATTTTTAATGTTTTAATTTTTACAATTTTCTGCTTTATGTCGAATATCTTCTAAACTAGAGGAGCAGGAACGCCCAAATTTTACAAGAGTATTTGTTGCTAATAGGGCTAAAGAATCGCACCCTCAAAATTGCGTAATTCCGCCTTTTAAAAAAACCATTTTTAAAAATTTCTTTTAAATTTTACAATTTTCGGGCTAGGTAGTAGGAGAGCAGAAGGGCGATAAGGTGGCCAAAATAAATTAACGAGATATATTTATTTAAATGCTCGTGCTATTATGTTACACAACGAGGCGTTATCGCATAAAAGATAAGCGTTTCAATATTCAAAAATATTGGTATTTTAATTTAAAATTTGTTTCGAACACCTAATCGCCCTTCTGCTCTCCTAGTACCTAGCCCGAAAATTGTAAAATTTGAAAGAAATGTTTAAAAGTAGGTTTTTTAAAACGCGGAATTACGCAATTTTGAGGGTGCGATTCTTTAGCCCTACTAGCAACAAATATTCTTGTAAAATTTGGTCGCTCCTGCTCCTCTAGTTTAGAAGATATTCGACTTTTAAATTATTTTTAATGTTTTAATTTTTACAATTTTCTGCTTTATGTCGAATATCTTCTAAACTAGAGGAGCAGGAGCGCCCAAATTTCACAAGAGTATTTGTTGCTAGTAGGGCTAAAGAATCGCACCCTCAAAATTGCGTAATTCCGCCTTTTAAAAAAACCATTTTTAAAAATTTCTTTCAAATTTTACAATTTTCGGGCTAGGTAGTAGGAGAGCAGAAGGGCGATAAGGTGGCCAAAATAAATTAAAGAGATATATTTATTTAAATGCTCGTGCTATTATGTTACACAACGAGGCGTTATCGCATAAAAGATAAGCGTTTCAATATTCAAAAATATTGGTATTTTAATTTAAAATTTGTTTCGAACACCTAATCGCCCTTCTGCTCTCCTAGTACCTAGCCCGAAAATTGTAAAATTTGAAAGAAATGTTTAAAAGTAGGTTTTTTAAAACGCGGAATTACGCAATTTTGAGGGTGCGATTCTTTAGCCCTACTAGCAACAAATATTCTTGTAAAATTTGGTCGCTCCTGCTCCTCTAGTTTAGAAGATATTCGACTTTTAAATTATTTTTAATGTTTTAATTTTTACAATTTTCTGCTTTATGTCGAATATTTTCTAAACTAGAGGAGCAGGAGCGCCCAAATTTCACAAGAGTATTTGTTGCTAGTAGGGCTAAAGAATCGCACCCTCAAAATTGCGTAATTCCGTCTTTTAAAAAAACCATTTTTAAAAATTTCTTTCAAATTTTACAATTTTCGGGCTAGGTAGTAGGAGAGCAGAAGGGCGATAAGGTGGCCAAAATAAATTAAAGAGAAATATTTATTTAAATGCTCGTGCTATTATGTTACACAACGAGGCGTTATCGCATAAAAGATAAGCGTTTTAATATTCAAAAATATTGGTATTTTAATTTAAAATTTGTTTCGAACACCTAATCGCCCTTCTGCTCTCCTAGTACCTAGCCCGAAAATTGTAAAATTTGAAAGAAATTTTTAAAAGTGGGTTTTTTAAAACGCGGAATTACGCAATTTTGAGGGTGCGATTCTTTAGCCCTACTAGCAACAAATATTCTTGTAAAATTTGGTCGCTCCTGCTCCTCTAGTTTAGAAGATATTCGACTTTTAAATTATTTTTAATGTTTTAATTTTTACAATTTTCTGCTTTATGTCGAATATCTTCTAAACTAGAGGAGCAGGAGCGCCCAAATTTCACAAGAGTATTTGTTGCTAGTAGGGCTAAAGAATCGCACCCTCAAAATTGCGTAATTCCGCCTTTTAAAAAAACCATTTTTAAAAGTTTCTTTCAAATTTTACAATTTTCGGGCTAGGTAGTAGGAAAGCAGAAGGGCGATAAGGTGGCCAAAATAAATTTAAGAGAAATATTTATTTAAATGCTCGTGCTATTATGTTACACAACGAGGCGTTATCGCATAAAAGATAAGCGTTTTAATATTCAAAAAGATTGGTATTTTAATTTTAAATTTGTTTCGAACACCTAATCGCCCTTCTGCTCTCCTAGTACCTAGCCCGAAAATTGTAAAATTTGAAAGAAATTTTTAATAGTAGGTTTTTTAAAACGCGGAATTACGCAATTTTGAGGGTGCGATTCTTTAGCCCTACTAGCAACAAATATTCTTGTAAAATTTGGTCGCTCCTGCTCCTCTAGTTTAGAAGACATTCGACTTTTAAATTATTTTTAATGTTTTAATTTTTACAATTTTCTGCTTTATGTCGAATATCTTCTAAACTAGAGGAGCAGGAGCGCCCAAATTTCACAAGAGTATTTGTTGCTAGTAGGGCTAAAGAATCGCACCCTCAAAATTGCGTAATTCCGCCTTTTAAAAAAACCATTTTTAAAAATTTCTTTTAAATTTTACAATTTTCGGGCTAGGTAGTAGGAGAGCAGAAGGGCGATAAGGTGGCCAAAATAAATTAAAGAGATATATTTATTTAAATGCTCGTGCTATTATGTTACACAACGAGGCGTTATCGCATAAAAGATAAGCGTTTCAATATTCAAAAATATTGGTATTTTAATTTAAAATTTGTTTCGAACACCTAATCGCCCTTCTGCTCTCCTAGTACCTAGCCCGAAAATTGTAAAATTTGAAAGAAATGTTTAAAAGTAGGTTTTTTAAAACGCGGAATTACGCAATTTTGAGGGTGCGATTCTTTAGCCCTACTAGCAACAAATATTCTTGTAAAATTTGGTCGCTCCTGCTCCTCTAGTTTAGAAGATATTCGACTTTTAAATTATTTTTAATGTTTTAATTTTTACAATTTTCTGCTTTATGTCGAATATCTTCTAAACTAGAGGAGCAGGAGCGCCCAAATTTCACAAGAGTATTTGTTGCTAGTAGGGCTAAAGAATCGCACCCTCAAAATTGCGTAATTCCGCCTTTTAAAAAAACCATTTTTAAAAATTTCTTTCAAATTTTACAATTTTCGGGCTAGGTAGTAGGAGAGCAGAAGGGCGATAAGGTGGCCAAAATAAATTAAAGAGATATATTTATTTAAATGCTCGTGCTATTATGTTACACAACGAGGCGTTATCGCATAAAAGATAAGCGTTTCAATATTCAAAAATATTGGTATTTTAATTTAAAATTTGTTTCGAACACCTAATCGCCCTTCTGCTCTCCTAGTACCTAGCCCGAAAATTGTAAAATTTGAAAGAAATGTTTAAAAGTAGGTTTTTTAAAACGCGGAATTACGCAATTTTGAGGGTGCGATTCTTTAGCCCTACTAGCAACAAATATTCTTGTAAAATTTGGTCGCTCCTGCTCCTCTAGTTTAGAAGATATTCGACTTTTAAATTATTTTTAATGTTTTAATTTTTACAATTTTCTGCTTTATGTCGAATATTTTCTAAACTAGAGGAGCAGGAGCGCCCAAATTTCACAAGAGTATTTGTTGCTAGTAGGGCTAAAGAATCGCACCCTCAAAATTGCGTAATTCCGTCTTTTAAAAAAACCATTTTTAAAAATTTCTTTCAAATTTTACAATTTTCGGGCTAGGTAGTAGGAGAGCAGAAGGGCGATAAGGTGGCCAAAATAAATTAAAGAGAAATATTTATTTAAATGCTCGTGCTATTATGTTACACAACGAGGCGTTATCGCATAAAAGATAAGCGTTTTAATATTCAAAAATATTGGTATTTTAATTTAAAATTTGTTTCGAACACCTAATCGCCCTTCTGCTCTCCTAGTACCTAGCCCGAAAATTGTAAAATTTGAAAGAAATTTTTAAAAGTGGGTTTTTTAAAACGCGGAATTACGCAATTTTGAGGGTGCGATTCTTTAGCCCTACTAGCAACAAATATTCTTGTAAAATTTGGTCGCTCCTGCTCCTCTAGTTTAGAAGATATTCGACTTTTAAATTATTTTTAATGTTTTAATTTTTACAATTTTCTGCTTTATGTCGAATATCTTCTAAACTAGAGGAGCAGGAGCGCCCAAATTTCACAAGAGTATTTGTTGCTAGTAGGGCTAAAGAATCGCACCCTCAAAATTGCGTAATTCCGCCTTTTAAAAAAACCATTTTTAAAAGTTTCTTTCAAATTTTACAATTTTCGGGCTAGGTAGTAGGAAAGCAGAAGGGCGATAAGGTGGCCAAAATAAATTTAAGAGAAATATTTATTTAAATGCTCGTGCTATTATGTTACACAACGAGGCGTTATCGCATAAAAGATAAGCGTTTTAATATTCAAAAAGATTGGTATTTTAATTTTAAATTTGTTTCGAACACCTAATCGCCCTTCTGCTCTCCTAGTACCTAGCCCGAAAATTGTAAAATTTGAAAGAAATTTTTAATAGTAGGTTTTTTAAAACGCGGAATTACGCAATTTTGAGGGTGCGATTCTTTAGCCCTACTAGCAACAAATATTCTTGTAAAATTTGGTCGCTCCTGCTCCTCTAGTTTAGAAGACATTCGACTTTTAAATTATTTTTAATGTTTTAATTTTTACAATTTTCTGCTTTATGTCGAATATCTTCTAAACTAGAGGAGCAGGAGCGCCCAAATTTTACAAGAGTATTTGTTGCTAATAGGGCTAAAGAATCGCACCATCAAAATTGCGTAATTCCGCCTTTTAAAAAAACCATTTTTAAAAATTTCTTTCAAATTTTACAATTTTCGGGCTAGGTAGTAGGAGAGCAGAAGGGCGATAAGGTGGCCAAAATAAATTAAAGAGAAATATTTATTTAAATGCTCGTGCTATTATGTTACACAACGAGGCGTTATCGCATAAAAGATAAGCGTTTTAATATTCAAAAAGATTGGTATTTTAATTTAAAATTTGTTTCGAACACCTAATCGCCCTTCTGCTCTCCTAGTACCTAGCCCGAAAATTGTAAAATTTGAAAGAAATGTTTAAAAGTAGGTTTTTTAAAACGCGGAATTACGCAATTTTGAAGGTGGGATTCTTTAGTCCTATTAGCAGCATATATTCTTGTATAGTTTGGGTGCTCCTGCTCCTCTAGTTTAGAAGATATTCGACTTTTAAATTATTTTTAATTTTTAAAATTTTATGCTTTATGTCGAATATCTTGTAAACTAGGGGAGCAGGAGCGCCCAAACTATACAAGAATATTTGCTGCTAATATCACTAAAGAATCGCACCCTCATAATTGCGTAATTTCGCCTTTTAAAAAACCCATTTTTAAAAATTTCTTTTAAATTTTGCAATATTCGGACTGGGTAGTAAGAGAACAGAAGGGCGATAAGGTGTTGGAAACAAATTTTATATTAAAATAACAATTTTGACGAATTTAAATTTACACGCTTATTATATAAGCGATAACGCTTCGTTTCAATACATAATCCCAGGTAGTAGGTACCTACCTACTTTAAAATTCTTTTAAATAAAAATTTTAATTTAATTTATTTTGATAACCTTAAAGTCTTTTTGTACTCTTATTACTTATCCCAAAAGAGCTGCTTGCAAAAACACTACAATAATTTAAAAATACTTTTTTATTCTTTATAAATAAATACAATTTATGGTGGTAACATAGTCTTTAGAATATAGAGTATACATATTAATCCATTGTATAGTACAGTTTAAATAATAAACATAATACAATAATAAAATTAAAGTACAATTTATACTGGTATACGATTTTCATTTCTCTTTTTATTTCTAACAGAAGGGAAATATAATTGACAGAGTTGTAAGTGCCATCCAAGAAGATTCAAACGAAACTACTGGGTTAGAAATTGTTGTGGTATAAATAAATAATAGTTCTTTCAAATATGATTTCCTGCATTTAATATTCGACAAAATGATTCAAAAGTCGCTATAGATATTCAGCACAATGTCACTAACAACTTCCAAGAAAAAAAAATTCAAAAAGTTGAAGTTGTTTTTTCACACGAGTATCCTTAAAATTTGTGCTAAGAGCAAGATGTTAACCGTTGATAACGATCTAAATTATGGTCGAAACTCGGCCTTATATTACCTCTTTCCCTACCTATAAAATCAAACGACCAATCATATACAAACATTAATAACATGTAACTTGGTAAAGAAATGGGTAAATCGTATGCGCTGGTGTATGATGGGTTGCATGAATGTTAGGCGTAATTTTATATTTAATCATTAATACTCACGAAACTTAAAATTATACCAATAAATTTGATTTTTAAATTCTTATACAGTATTACAGGGTGTAACTGAATACGCAGAACACACTTTGGTAAGCCTTTCCTACACGGTGTAAGTAAGAAAGTTTTCATAAGCAAGTTGTTACCCTCTAACTCTAAAGAGTAGTAATCAATTGATAAATATTATAACAAAAAGCACATCGATTTATTAATTCTCAATTTTGTCAATGAAGGTTGACAAGCAAAATTTTGTGTTAAAATGAATCCGAAAATATGAAAGTCAGTTTTAGAGAAACTTTCAATTATTCTAAATTTAATAGGGACATTAAAGTTATTTTCAAAAGAACTAATTAGTCTGCAATTGGGGTTTTAAAATTAAACTTAAAACATTTAAAATTAAATCGGACATTAGATAAAGCTATAGGTACTACTACATAATATTTCTTAAAATACTAATTTTCATCCCACTGGTAGTTCATCATACAGTTAGTCTGAGTCTGGAGTATATTTCTTTAGGGGTAGGTTTCCATTTGAAGCGATGGCATGATACGCCCAGAGAGTCATTTGGGTCAAATCTACAAAAAATGACGAATACAATTAATTATTTTAATAAAATTCGAAATTAAAATTAAGGGGATCAATCACAATAGAAGAAACTTATTGTAGGTATCTTATATGGCGTTTTTAGGCGTTTTAATTAGTGACACATTGCCGAAAAATTATTACTAAGTAGATTACGTAAGGAAAGAGAAGCCCATCTTGAGTAACTAGCAATTTTTTAGAAATTTGTAAATTCATTTCATTAAAAATTTAATACTGGTTTAATACTTTGAGAACGATTTCAATTGTTTATGTAATTGGTATACAGTATCAACTTATAGTATAAGTTAAATTATAAAATTAAATCCAAGTCATCGGAAGCTAGAACATCATCTACAAAACAATATAATACGGCTTACTATCAGACAGTTTGCACACCCGCTTGTATGGTTGCCTATAGCTTAGGCGTATATTTACTACATAAAGCTGTTTTAATTTTTCAATCGTATCACTTACTATGTACTTACTTCCAATTCCAATTAATTTCTGCAATTAAAAACTACAAATGTGTACTTCATTTAATGATAATAGGACATTAAAACAAAGTTCTAGTAAAATACACGGTTCTTAAAATGGATAATAACACAAAATCTAATTAACCGAATAATTTGATTCCGGACGAGTTCAAAGATGAAAGACTACTACTTGTTCAATTTAAAGAGCACATTTTCTAGTTGTTGTCCGCCTTAAGTGACTAGTTAAATCCACAGGGCTTGCGGTTATTAAAACAGGTCGAAAAGCTAAATCTCATTAACCGAATAATTTTGAATTGGAGGAGATCAAAGCTAATGAGCTACTATTTCTTGTCTAACAATTTCAAACGTTTTGTAATGCCTCAATTAGTTATACTCTTCTTGCTGATAAGAGATTACTCATAATGTTTGTTACATTGCAGTAAGAACAAAATTGCATTCGACCCCCAAAAATTCGAAACATTTGAGAAACATGAGAAAAATGTAAGGCCGTTTTCTCCAAAACTACCCAACTGTTTAAGCGTATAGAAAATAAATATTTTGCCCCAATTTTTAGAATTTACCTTTTTCCTTTGTAGTTGGCATTCAAAATTGCGTTTTTCTCATAGTAAGCTGGAACTTCCACCCAACAGTATATTATGCTTGTAATTGATGGAAATCTGCTACGTTTTCTTGTTTTTAGCTTCCAAAATCTGCAATACTTATAAATGAGTTTTCAAAATTACAAAATTCACTTTTAGAGAGGCGCAAATCATCACCTCAAGTTGTATAAAGTGCTAAAATATTACAAGTAATGAGTAATGAATAATAATTTAATAAACAAATGCGTACCTATCTTCTAATTTCTTCACTATTCGAATTCTTGGTTCCCTTAAACGAGAGTGTTGGGTGGATTTAAAAAACTATATTTGAGCATTTAAAAACCACGGACATGCTGTAACTGTTAATAATCAATAATATCTTGCGCAATACTTAAAAGTTCTTGAATTTGTTCCTGTCCCCTGTCATATAGGCAACACATCGTACAGCAAAATCTAAAAGTGCCCGCTGCATTTGAAAGAAAACCCCCGGATCTGAAGAATTCGGACGTTCTTAGCCTCTCGACTACTAAATTTCAATCTTTTATTTTCGCACCCTTCTCTCTTCGCGTTTTTTCGCATCGTCGTTGGCATTGCTTTATTCGACGAGCGCTTTATATGTCCTCGGGTCTTCGCTATTTTGTATAACTAACTGTAAACTGTAGGTATGTCATGAGCGTCTCGATCTGTAGTAAAAGACCAGCTGACCAGCCTACTTCAACATAGTAACTCGATTTTATTACTTTTTATGTTCCTAACAATTGATTAAGCCTATCAGTAGCACTCAAGCAAGTAGCTGAAAAGTTAAAGTTTCAAGCAGATTTTTTAATTATTGCAAACTTAATCAAACTTACCATTTTAAACATCTACTACATAAATCGTCAAGTCCGTATTTGGAGTTACGCCTTACTACAGGCCTATTATACATTTTAAAATGCAAAATTTTACAGCTGTGTATTAACTCTTTTCTATCACTGCGAGATGGCGCTTAGTGTACCGCAAAAGCAAACTTTGGAAATTTATACAAAAGCACTTGAAGGAAGGAATAACATACCGAAAGTCCCGCAATGTCACGTGGGCGCATCTTGTATTTTTGTGCTCTCATGTAATCAATCTTATGGTACCTACTAGTGCGGTAATTCCTCTAGCAGTTTCTTAAATTTTAGTCTAGAACAATATACTCGGTTAGCGACGGAGTCGACAGGGCCCTTTCTCTGGAAACTTAACTTTAATTTTTGACTAACCCCATTCATTCATTCCACCACGAAAAGTTGTATTCAATGACGTGCTCGAGATGCGAGAGAGTCCTTTCTTTTGACGAGTCTGATCTGTATCTCCCGTGACCACGCTGAATATTATTTAGCCTCCAATTTGTTCACAGTAAAACTCTAAAATACCTCCTGTTATTTTTATCCAATAATTCTAATCAATTTTAGCTTACTGCAAATTAAATACATAATAAAACTATCAGGAGTTATATTAATTCTTCTTACCTTAACGTTAGTCTTATAGTCGTTCGTACATTCAGAACGTATTGTTCCCTCATTTTGGAACTGTTCTCCGTCGTCTTTCTGGTTAATTCCAAGTCTTCGAATTCACTTGGGTCAGCTTGTCCCGAAACTGGAAATTCGAAAAAGTATTAGATCGTTATTGGAGCACAATTTAATAAATTAAGAAGTTTTCAAAGAAAACATTAAAACTGGACAGTAAAAGAAAACTGTTTTACTTCAAATAGATGTTGGAAAAATTTTGTGCAAACAGAAAACTTCATATACCAACAAACTCAGCTAACAGATGCTCTTTTAGTGTACCTTTTGAATTTATTTAAATTTATTTTAAAATTAATTTAAGTTTTCGAACAGTCGTCAGTGATTTGAAATTTTCAATGTTTACATTTTGTTTAAATGTCGCTCTCATTGTGTAAATTGGGCACTTGAAAAAATTTGTAACCGTAAAATTTAGTTAATGGAGGTACCTATGTGACGTGTCTCAATTTTCAATTTCCAGCTTAGCTTGGGTGGTCATAAAAACGTAAACTTGACCTTCGCGAGAAATTGGATAAAGCCTTAACGCAATTTGCGCTTAGGCCAACTCTTTTATTTAACTTTTTTACCATTGATTTTTGTTTCGTTTACATTCGAGAAAGGAGGCTCTTGCGTAGATTATCACATAAACCACCGTAAACGTCAGGATAATGGAGTTTTCCATATTTTAAAGCTTGCGATTCTTAGTTTTTGTTTTTTCTTTTCTTCATAACTGATTTGCGCTATTTTCAACATGAAGTATACAAATTATTTCGACGTTTACTTAAATATTACAACACTCCTCGGTACATCCCCAATTGGTATTACTTCTATTTTCATCTTCGAGCGAAGTTAACATTTTTGCAAACTTAATTTATTACTCTCCATCGCTACAAACGCCGTCGTTTCCGAAAGGCCATTTATACCAATTACTCGTAATTACATTTTTTTTAAAATGTATTTTGAAAATATGTAGTTTCAAAAGTAAATAAACAATGAAAGATATCGACGATAGTATTGAATAGGGAAATAAATAAATTATTCAATGAAAAATAAGAACAACAGGTCTATAAGGGAAACGCGAATGTGAACCAAAACGTAATCGAAGAAATAAAAAAATATGAACTGCCCAGGTCTAACCTAAACGGAAAAATTTTCTCGAGTAAATCTAAATTTATTTTTCATGAGATGGGGAAGGATGCAGTCCTTCAAAGTTCTTTTAAAGTACAGTTAAGCTATTCAACGTCTATTCGAAGAAGTGGGTACTTTTAAAACGTATTAGACTTCGAAAGGAAACCGTGTTTCTCACAAATTAGCCGAAAGTGAGGTTTAGAAATTAACGACTAAGATGTCAAAGTCGTTCGTCTTTCGATGGTGCCGTTTGAAGTCCAAAAAATCGCTCGATGATACCGCTGTATGGGGCTCCTTTTTGAAATTGTAAAATCCTGAATTTAAAAAAAATTTATTTTTACGTAGATCTAATACGTTGTAAATGAACCCCAACATACACACATAAGTGAACAAACTTTATATGAGAAAATTTGTTTTCCACCAAACGCCTCGGGAGTCGGACCCAAGACCTTGCTATTTCCAGTAGCACGCCTATACCTATGTTTTTTGGTGGAAAACAAATTTTCTCATTTAAAGTTTTTTCACTTATGGGTGTATGTTGGGGTTCATTTACAACGTATTAGATCAATTTAACTAATTAACCCAAAATATTTAGAAATTTGTAATTTATTTTTACGAATTTTGTTATTAAAATTGTGACGCTATACGTAGACTGCCAAATGTCCAAGAATGGAAGCCCGAAGGGCCGGCCTATATGTATACTAGAACCCAATTCCATAAATAAAATGTAACAATAAACGATAATTCCAATTTAGCCAAAGTCATCTACGTTCTCTCTTCCTCTCTCTAGTATCGAAGGCTTACCCTCAGGCTACACCGGGTCTACTTATTATTAAATTGCAAATGGGTCCCATTAATAATTGTTAATTCAATCTTTTTCTATTCTCTCATGTCGATTTTATTTATTTGTACATAAAAATCCACAAAAACTAGAAGAATTTTTAAATAAATAAAAATTGAACTTTTGACCAATTTTATAGCAACTTCCGAGATTTTTATGACACGAACGTATAGTAAACATATCAAACATAATATATAAATTTTTAGGTTTACTGTATTGAGAACTGTTATTTTTATTTGCTGGTTTTATTTTATTTGTTTAACACCGACTTTTTGGCAATTTTGTCTAAGCCGAAACCGTATCAAAACCAAGAGCGTACAATTGTTTTGTTTCGCGAAATGTTGGAAATATTTTTTTTCATCCAAACGTTACTACTTTATAATAAGTAAAGTTATAGTTTAAAGTTTCTCTAAGTTTGGCCTAAAGCTACCATCTGTCTAAATGCGTTATGTGTATTCAGGATAATCCACTTGTCGTCTTCAGAAACTGGGTCTGATCCCGTAAAATAGTTCGTGCTTTTACATTTTAGCTTTACTTCTCAAATTTTTAGTAGAAAATGTACGACCTATGTAAGTCGTTTTAAGTTAGTTTCTTTTTTACTCGAATAACACGAAAATAAGAAAAAAGAATAGACTAAAGAGTAGAGTTGCATTTGTTGGTATTTTAAGGATATTTTAAGCAATAAAGTTTTGCACGTTCCACGACGAAACCTTTAAGCAAAATCCTTAAACTTATAAAAGAATATAACGCGCTTGTCAGCTACGTGGCAAGCAACTTGCTAAAAGCATTTTTAGTTCTGGCGATCTCCTATTTTTCCACGGCTTTTCTTCTGCTTGTAAAGTAATTTATTGCCTACAGGGAAAAAGAAACTTGATGATGGACAAGTTTTCTTTGCAAAAGTAAAAATTAAAGGGAGCAAACGGAATTAAATAGTTTGTTTTGTACATTTTTGATTTGTTGTAAAAGTGACGGATTTATTATACGCAATTGTTTCAAACTTAAACGAACCGCACTATACAAATCACATTTTTTGCTTGTACAAACGTCGAGTTGGTGCCGAAAGTGTCTTTTGAGTCGTGGCAGCTTCGTTTCACCGTTGTTGAATGCTTTTATTGTTCTCTCATCGCGGCTAAATTACTAACACGTTGTAATTGGTGAGACTGCAAATATGTTTGCTTCCGGTTAAAGTTCATGCAAATGTATGCGAACCGTACCCATTCGGCATCTGTATCGTATCCGTGTCCGATCAATGTTGCTTATTTTGGGACTGTTTGATGTTGACAATCGTTGTCCTCTGTTGTACCAGAGTTAAATCCGCATTGCTTGGCAAGAATGTCTCTTGAATTACTCAATAACTTTTGACAATGCTTGGTGGGGGGGGGGGGGCTTGCTTGCTAGAGGATGTGTATTTGTGTATGACTTCGAACATTCTTTTTAAGAGCGTTTCATAGATGTTCGATATGATTTAAGTCGGGTCTCTTATAAATAGTCAGGGACAGCGAACACTTTAACTAAACCATACAGTACAAAATTTTTTAAATTGCAAAAAAGTAACCGACCGTCTGCCTATTAAAAGTGGCAGTATTAACTTGAGGGAGGCTCGAAAAAGGTCGATTTTGTCTCTTTTTCTCGAGAAAAATTATTGTATACAAAAATAAAATATTTTAAATTTTCTGTAAATGATATTTCTTAAGTTTTTTTCCTCAAGTAAACGATTTAGACGCTAGCGAGCGTTAAATATAAAAAAGCTTCCCAAATTGGACGAAATTTTTTTATCGCTCATAACTCGAAAACTACGCACTTTTAAAAAAAAATGCTTCTATATAAAAATAAAATAAATTAAATTTCCTACAAATTATGTCTCTTGAAGTTTTTCCGTCAAATAGACAGTTGAAGTGGTAGGGACAAAAAGCGATTCTTTAACGCTCTCTAGTGGTTAAACCGTTTTATGACGAAAAAATCAAAGAAGTAAAATTTGTAAGGTATACTTTGTAGGAAATTTAATACACTTTATTTTTGTATAGCAATACTTTTTTCTAAAAGTGCGTATATTTTTAGTTACAACACTAAAAGACAGTCTTTTGACCGATTTTGAAATTTTTGTCAAACTTCAACGCTCTCTAGCGCTTTAACCGTTTGTATGGAGAGAAAACCTTTACCAATATAATTTAGAAGAAATTTAAAGCCCTTTGTTTTTGTACGGCAACACTTTTTTTAAAAGTGCGTATTTTTGGAGTTACAAGCGAGAAATTAAAAAACCAGTTTTTTGGACCGATTTTGAAATTTTTGTCAAACTTCAACGCTCTCTAGAGCATAAACTGTTTGTATAATAAAAAGACGTAATAAATATAATTTGTAGGAAATTTATATGCACTTTATTTTTACATAGTAACAGTTTTCTATAAAAGTGTGTAGTTTTTGAGTTACAAGCGAAAAATTGAAAAAACAGTTTTTTAAACCGATTTTGAAATTTTTGTCAAACTTCAACGCTTTCTAGCACTTTAACCGTTCATATGGAGAAAAAATCTAACCAATATAATTTATAGGAAATCTAATGCACTTTATTTTCGTATAGCAACACTTTTCTCTAAAAGTGCGTATTTTTTGAGTTACAAGCGGAACACTAAAAAGACCGATTTTGAAATTTTTGTCAAACCTCAAAGCTCTTTAGCGCTTGAACCGTTTATAAAAAGAAAAAACGTAAAAAATATAATTTTGAGGAAATTTAAAGCCCTTTGTTTTTGTACAGCAACATTTTTCACTAAAAGTGCGTATTTCTTGAGTTACAAGCGAAACATTTAAAAAACAATTTTTTGAACCGATTTTAAAATTTTAGTCAAAGTTCAACGCTCTCTAGCGCTTGAACCGTTTATATGAAGCAAAAAACCTAATCAATATAATTTGGAGAAAATTTAAAGCCCTTTGTTCTTGTATAGCAACACTTTTCTCTAAAAGTGCGTATTTTTTGAGTTACAAGCGAAAAATTAAAAAAACAGTTTTTTGGACCGATTTTAAAATTTTTGTCAAACTCCAACGCTTAAAAGATAGAATTTGTAGAAAAGTTAGTGCAATTTATTTTTGTATAGTAACACTTTTTTCTAAAAGTGCGTAGTTTTGAGTTAGTAGTGGAAAACTAAAAAGACAGTTTTATGACTAATTTTGTGATTTTTTTCAAATTTTAACTCTAGCGCCTAAAGGTGTGATTTCGTTGCGACGTCCAGCGGTCGCGTCCGGCCGCGACGTCCAGCAGTCGCGACCCGTCCCAGCAGTCGCGGCCCGACGCGACGTCCAGCAGTCGAGCACACGGCCGAGCACTGCTACAATTCACTTTGATGTAAGTAAAGAGAGAAGCAGTGCTCGACCGTGGGTTCAACTTCTGGACGTCGCGGCCGGCCGCGAGATTTTACATTGATGATTTTTCAAAAAGCGAGAAACTGAAAAAGGAGCAAAAACCCACCCTTCTCGAGCCGCCCTCAAGTTAATGCTGTCACTTTTAAGAGGCAGACAACTAAACTTCAATGCGCTCTACCACCTGAACTGTTTGTTTGACAATAAAAAATTAAGAGACTTAAGTGGTAGGAAATGAATTGTTACGTATTTTTTATAAAAAAGACTTTTTTTCCAAAATGCGTAGTTTTCGAGTTATGACCAATGAAACCTTTTTTGACCAAATTTGGCCCTTTTTAACTTTAACGCGCGCTAGCGCCTAAATCGTTCACCTGAGAAAAAAAACTTTAGGAGATATCATTTATTTAAAATTTAATTTACTTTATTTTTGTATAGAAATGCTGTTCTCATAAAGTGCGTAGCTTTTGAGTTGCAATCGAAAAACCGAAGAGCAAAAATCCGCCCTTCTCGAGCCTCCCCCAAGTTAATGCTGCCACCTTTAACAGGCAGACGGTCGGTTTTATTACTCATTTGAAATGTTTGTTTAGAAAGTAATTTCCAACATATTCGGTATTCATTGTAAACATAATACGCTTTCAATACATTTTGTTGACAGATTTTATGAATAAACCTCTTCCTGTATAAGTCCTTCGTCATTGTTTTAAAGGAGGAGACAAGTAGGGAGAAAGAGAGACGTATTGATTACTCGATTATTTGTTCGCCATTTCGCTTATAAAACAATTGGGGAATCACAATATTTTTTTATTAAATTATATTCGACATTTAGCTGTTTTTTTGGGGGTTTTTAATATCAATTTAAAAAGTTTGAAATGTTTAATTGGCGAGGAATAATTTATACTTGACGTAAAAAGTATTTAATCTTGCAAGCGCTTTGACGCCGTTAATTTGTTCTTTAAAATCTATTAAATTATTTTGTTAAATGATATTGATTTTTAAACTTTCAATAAGACGTAATTTGGCCTAATTTGTTATTAAAATGTAAAGAGACTTTCAAAGCGACTCTTGGAATAAGTGCTCTAGCAAACAAAACTTGTAATTTCATGAATATCCTTTTGATGTAGGTATTAATAAACTTTATTGCAGGCTCTTATGAAGTGCATTAAAAATACATTACTGAAATTAAAATTTTTCTTATTAAAATGTTAGTGGTTATAAGACAAATAAATATATTTATATCGGTCTCGTTATAAAAGTAAAATACTTTTCGACCAACTTTTATTTTTATCAATTTACTTTTCAATCGCCTCATTTATTACTCACTTTTTTAATAAATGAAATGCCTTTGGCATTTGCTCGTTACATTTAGCAATTTTAATTAAAAGGTAATTTAAAAAAAAATTAATATAGTTTTTAGTAGGTGGGTTGGTGGGTACAATGATAAATTTCAAAAACAATTCAATTCGATCATAACGTTAAATATCGTAAATCAACCAATGATGTGCGAGTGTTTAATTTCGACGAATTAAAAAGAATTATACCGATAATCTCCGCATCTATTGGAGTAGCGCAATAATTTGCCACAACATTAGCATTTAACATTAGTAGCGCCAACCTAAAAAATGCACCGATCTTAGCTCTGTTATCAACAGTTATCACCCGCCCCTAGTAATGGGGTCAACTAATGTCCTTGTCAACTAACACTCTCAGCTTTAAAATGGCGAAAAGACCGTAAGTTACTGTTGAGAAAGCAATCCGTGGAATAGTTAATAAGGCTTATAGCGCGATGGAGCCATGTTTAGACTATGTAAATATTTGAAAGCACTCCTCACTCCTCATGTATAGCACACCACCTGTAGAATAGATTGATACAGTAGGGATTCCTGTTCTGGCCTTTGATCTATAATCTACAGCTTCTAGGTATTGCTGAACGTTGAATATATTGAAAGTGCCCGGAAGGCTACAAATACACCATTGCACATGATATTATATTATTTTGATGCATAATAATTATTATCCGAAGTTTTTATTGCGTCGTTCTGTTGTTCAAATTTGACGTTTAATTGCCATTTCTTAATTACTTAGGTAAATTATACGCCGAATTATGCTGTGCCACTTCGAAAAATGATGGAATGTTGCTGAGCAATTTCACGTTCTCAACAAGCTTATCGGCGAAGGAGCTATACGCGAATGGGCATGCCGAGAGGAGCTTCAATAATGATGATACCAGTTTAGAAGACAAGTTAAGAAAAAGTCGATTTTCGGATATTAATGATTAGTCTCTTCTGATGGCCGTGGAAGAGGACGAAAGTGCACCACCAGAACACTGAATGAGAACTTCAACATCGACCAGTCCATGATTGTTCGTGATTTTAGAAAACTCGGCCAGGTGGGCAAATTTACCGGATAGATTCCGCATAAGCTCTCAGACAACAACAAGGCTGCTCGAGTCCGAATTTTTACCGATTTGCTCCAGAGAAATGGGCAAAATCTGTTTCTCAATAAACTTGTTGCAGAAGACGAGTTTCGATTCCTCTATAAAACCGTAAAGCGAAAGAAACTTTTGACCAAACTCATAAGTGTATAGTCAAAACCAGGAGAGGTGCCTTATAACTCATTACAAAAACTACGTAACTTGAATCACGCTATCCTTGTTTATAAGTTTGTTTTTACTTTGTGGGAATGCAACATAATATTTTAAAACGTCATTTTTAAGTCATTTTAGGGATAAGTCATAAGACACCTCTCCTGGTTTTGACTATATTCCAAAGTTTGTGCACTGAAAGGAGGTTATGTAGTGTGTCTGGTATGGAGCGGAAACATTCATAGGCTGATTGTCGTCTACAGCCACTGCTGCTGGAGGAATGAGCATCAGGAGTAGCGAATCCCGGACAGAAATGACCAAAGACAGTACAACATCAACAGCGACGTGTACCTGACCCAGCTTGATCGTCTTTATACTGCCATTCAGCTGAAAAGACCGAACAAAAGTAATCAAATTGTTTTCCTCCTCGACTATTCTGGCTTGCTGGCCCTCATATCGAACGCCATGTGAACGAATTCATCGCTAGCGGTTAATATGTGGCATTCTCTACATTACGACGTTTATTGGAATTTTTTTTCTACAGCTTTGTTATTTATGAAATGCTACAAACTTTAATTTTTAACTTATTCGAACCACCGCGATATTGAACTCTGACTTATAAAATTTTATTGATTTCAAAAATTACTTTTTTATACAACTAATTCATATTTAATGCAATCGCGAATAATAAAAATATACCGGACGTCCTGTTTAAAAATTAAAGCATTGGCCAATTTTCGGTAAAGCTAAAACTTAAAAAATAGAGCAAAAAACTGCAATTTGTTTCACTGTTATTGGTTACCGGGGTAAAACTTGGCCGCGTTGGTGTCTTAACATTATAAGGGGCCCAAATACAAAAGTGTACCAAGAAGTCCCCAAGTCTCGAAGTAGACGAAGAAACAAGCAGAGGCTAAAAGAGGCGACTAATAAACAACTAGTAGATCCGAAAAGATAGATGGGGACAGTTCAACATACAAACGACAGTGGACATTAGCTAAGGGTGGTTTTAAAAATTCTTCAAGAGGGGAAAGTTCTAAAGAATTATCTTATCGGTGGCGACACTTTAACAATTTCTTTTAATGAAGTGGGCCGTGGTACCACTTTTGAAAGACGTGTAGTTGAATAATAGAGAGAGAATCGTTCTCATGGCCCCCTCCTGATGGACCAACCAAAGAGCAAATTTGATTTTTATCAAACATAAATTTTTTCCAATAATTAGTCGAGTTACTTTCGATTGTGTGCATTCGGCATATTTATTATAACAATGACAGCCCACTAACAATGCGCAATGTCAAAACCTACTCGAAAAGCTACTAATAACAAATTTGGATTGCCTCGAAAATTCGCCTTTACTACTTTCGCTTCAGAAATTTAAAAAAATGCAACATTTTTTATTTAAATTATCCAAATATTAGGTTTAGTTGGCAGTTAAAATCAAATTATTTGTCTTCTTTTCGCATTCAATACTAAATAATTATTTTTCAATCAAATTTTCTCGATATTAGGGGAAAAATTCCTTTTTTTTATATTTTTATTTCTTTTTTGCCATGGCACGAATTGAAAATTGATAAAGAAACAAAACTTAGTTACCGAACATCACGCACTTCATCTTCAACGTTTCTTGTCGAAAAAGAATTGAGTAGAGAGGTACTAAAAAATTAACAATTTCCCTATAAGTAGGTATAACTATTTCACCCAAAAGTAAAGTTTGTCTCTTTCTAAATACTTTTGAATTAATTGTGTACTTACATCATCGGTTGAATTGGTTAGAATTCCACTCGAGTAATGCTTTTAGATAATTCTCTGTAGACTTAGTAAATGCTCGTAAGTAAACTTTGATAGTTTTGTTTAGATAATTGTGATAATTCCAGTTTCTACTTATGAGCTGAGCTGGATTGATCGACTTAGCAATAAACTGGGTGTCAACCAGTGGCGGCCCATTAATTTCTAAATTGAGGAGGTTAAGGAAAACCCGCCGAGCGGAGCGAGGCAAAAAGGGGCGTGGTCTAATTTAGTTTATGTGAAAATAGTCGTTGGTTGTTGTTTTTTGTTGATTTTTAATTTCAAATAACACTGCTCACTGTGCTTTCTCGCTCTTCCTCTGTAGGGAGGCAGAGCCTTCCTAATCTCCTCTGAGAAGCCGCCACTGTCAGTAATGACCCATTAATTTTAAATTTGAGAATACTAAAGAAAACCCGCCGAGCGGAGCGAAGCAAAGGGTGCGCCGCAGGTAAAAAGGGGCGTAGCCTCATTTAGTTTGGTGAAAATAGTTAAGTTGGTTTTTAATTTCAATAACACTGCTCACTATTTTCACAAAAACTAAATTAGACTACGGCCCCTTTTACCTGCGGCGCAACCTTTGCCTCGCTACGCTTGGCGGGTTTTCTTTAGCATCCTCAATTTTGAAATTGATGGGCCACCACTGACAGTAGCGGCTTTTCAGAGGAGATTAGAAAGACTCAGACTCCCAAACCAAAATCAGAAGAAGAAAAAGAAAACATAAAATTTACAGTGAGCAGTGTTGTTCGAAATTTAAAACGAACTTGACTTTTTTCACAAAAACTAAATTAGGGGATGCCCCGTTTTACCTGCGGCTCACCCTTTGCCTCGCTCCGCTCGGCGGGAGTTCTTTAGCATCCTAAAATTTAAAATTGAGGTGGCTGAGCCGTCCTAATCTCCTCCGAGAAGCCGCCACTGTCAGTGGTGGTCTATCAATTTCCAATTTAAGGAAGCTAAAGAAAACCCGCTTAGCGAAGCGAGGCAAAGGGTGCGCCGCTGGTAAAAGGGGGCGTAGCCTAATTTAGTTTTTGTGAAAATAGCCAAGGTAGTTTTTAATTTCAAATAACACTGCTCATGCTCACTGTGTTTTCTCGTTCTTCTTCTGCTTTTGGTTAGGGAGCCTGAGCCTTTTTAATCTCTTCTGAGAGCCACTTTTCTCAGTGGTGGCTCATCAATTTTAAAATTGAGGATACTAAAAAAACGCGGAGCGGAGCGAGGCAAAGGGTGCGCCGCAGGTAAAAGGGGGCGTAGCCTAATTTAGTTTTTGTAAAAATAGTCAAGGTAGTTTTTAATTTCAAACAACATTACTCACTGTAAGTTTTCGATTTTCTCTTTCTTCTTCTGTTTTTAGTTAGGGAGGCTGAGTCTTCCTAATTTCCTCGGAAAGCCGCTACTGTCAGTGGGGCCCATCAATTTTAAAATTGTGAATGCTAAAGAAAATCTACCGAGCGGAGCGAGGCATGGGCTCACCACAGGCAAAAGAGGGTGTGGCCTAATTTGGTTTTTGTGAAAAGGCGCCACTGGTGTCAATCCAGTTTCGTTTTAGTTCGAAAGCAGTGCACTCACTGTCTGTATTAAAAATCTGCTTCTGCTTATTAGACGTCATTACTCATTACCGTCTACATTCTAGTATACAGGGTGTTTAAAAGCATGTATCACAAACTTAAAGGAAAAATAGACAGTATGGCTCACAATATCCTGAAAAGTCTTAAAGAACATGAATGCGCAAATGGCCGATTTCAGAGATACGGAGGATTAATCCACCACAATGGTGCTCCAATTCATTTTTCGACTGCCGTTAGAGAGCATTTACACGAAACTTTTGGACGAAGATGGGTAGGAAAGGGCGTTCGATTTAAACTTTCTAGAATTTTATCCTTTGTCGATATTTGAAAATTTAATAGTGCACGCTACGCGTGTAAATGAAAGATGAAGGATGTCAAAGAATCTGAGGCAATGCTGGAGCTTCCAAAATAGTTTGAAAGTTCTTGTGGCAGAAATGTCGGAGTTTCTTGAAATGGAGAAGAGCCCTTTGTGCATCTTATTTGACTTTTTACTGACTGTAAACTCAAAATGTTTCTTATCTTCGGAACCAGCCACTTGCGGACAAATGTTCATTAAGATTTTTCTGCATCTTTTGAGACATACTATTCCCACTTCAAGCTTGTGACACATGTTTCTAACACCCTGTATAGAAGTTGCACTGTATGATTTCTCAGTAGGGCTGTGTGTAGGTAATAGAATTCCATTGTTGCTTATTAAATCATTTTAGCTCCCCCTGTATCGTAAATGAATAATTTATTTATTGATTACTCAAACGGTTCGAGTTGTTTTTTATATCTTTTCTAGTTTTAGGCACATCACTCATTGTAGGTTTTCAAACTGTCACACTGTATATGTGAGTAGAAGGGCAAAAACTCCCCGAGTGAGGAGTGAGGTTTAATCGAGGAATTAATACTTGATCAGATTTCCTTTCATTGACACGAAAGTCAATTTAAATAATTTATCGTTAATTAAACAATTAACAAGACGCGTCTCATATACGAATACATTTAAAATTCTGTATCTTTTTTACTAAAAAGTAAAATAATTTCTACGAGCACTTTATTTAAAAGTAGAAAGCAGATTGAGTTTTCTTGATAAAGGATTACAAAACTAGTTAGAAATCCTAGGCGTTATGAGTTGTAACGTCAATATTCTAGACACGATTCTGTCTCTTAACCATGTTACGTTGTGAAAATTGAATCCAGTAACGATAGCATCGTCGGAAAGCTCATTTCAGGACGCAAACGGGGGCTTCTAGTGAGACGCCCCGTCGAGTGCGGACGAATATTGCAAACTAAACAAGCTACGCGACGCCTTGCATCGTATCATAAATAATGTACAGAATGTGACGCGTAAATTTTCCATGGTTTACAGCTTAGACTTATGGTCGCTGAAAGTATTAAACAATTCAGGTTTCATTTAAATAAACGGTTCTCTTATGACCTTTTTTATACTTATAAAAAAGCATCGCTTTTATACGTTTTCAATTTTTTTTTAAATAAAAACGTAAACTCGTATATATTTTTTTGGTAAGCTTTAATGATATTTTCTTTAACACTTTACAATTCAAATTTCTATATGTGAATTTTTGAAGCTGTCAACAAAATCTTCCTTTTCCGATCTTCTCTAGGGTGTGTGTGTTAAGAAAGGAAAGTTTAACTATTCAACTATGATGGCTAGAACCTCAACTATTTTTCGCACAATTTTAGAAAGAAAATTTTTTAATTAAAAAAATCGTATAATTTCTCCCAGATTCGATAATTCTCATGAAAAATACAATGGTTTCGCTGTTTAAAATTCAAAACGAATGTATAAGGCGGAATGAATGATGAAATCAGTTATTGATGAAATTCGACGAGGAAGAGCGAGTATAAAAAGCATCGAGGTCTTACAAAATTAATTAAAATTATCAAACAAATTATCGGCAATGTCTTTTAAAGCTCTAGTTATAATATAGAAATTTATTAAAACTCTTTAATGTAAAATAGTAAATTAATTATTTACTGTTTCGTAATATAAACTGTGGGTAGCACTGGAAATAATTAATGGCGATACTAAATTTAATGAAAATAATAATGCAATATGTACTCAAAATGCACAATTAATGCAGTGGCGTGCAAATTAAATGCAACGCCGAGTACAAGGCTACCCTAAAATATATTATTTTATTATTTGTTTCTACCCGAAATAGTACCTACTGCTTTTTAATAAAACGCAAAACAAATTTCCCAGGTAGCTTTGTAATCAAATGTTCTCACTCTAAAACCCAGCAACAACATATTTTTCAAGCAAAATCTTTTTTCAGATTTTCCTTTTTTTGCCCCCTCCCTTCCCCTCAAAGATAGTAGTTTTGTATAAAAAATTTTTTTTTACACACAAACAACCAGGCTGCCCAAAGGGTTTTTCTGAATTAAAAAAAGAAACTCTGACTTAGTTCTAGAATATTGGCAGAGCTTGCAAGTCTTTTAGGCCCACAGATCTGCGACACCAGTAGATAGTCATTCATGAACGAGATTGCTGACGATCTAGCTATGCGAAACTTTCAGAGCATCTTCAGCGATTCCGAATCCGCTGTTGGAGTTGTATCTAAAGAAATTATGCGTAATGACTCCTAAAGAGATGCATAGAAGGCCTGACATGCGCCCTTCTCTTTAATTGGAGCACCACGCTCTGGTAAAACAAGAACATTACTAAAGTTGAGCAGAACACACCCTAAAAACGAAGATAGATCTACTGGCAGGCCACTTCTAATTCAATAAAATCAGTTTAGTATAGAAATAGTTCTGGAATATTGTGTTTTAGGCCCACAGATCTGGGTCACCAGTGGATACCCAGTACCTAGTCATTCATGAACAAGATTGCTGACGATCTAGCTATACGAAACTATCAGAGCATCTTCAGCGATCCCAAATCCGCTGTTGGAGTTGTATCTAAAGAAATTATGCGTAATGGCTCCTAAAGAGCTGCAAAGAGGGCCTGACGTGCGCCCTTCTCTTTAATTGGAGCACCACGCTCTGGTAAAACAAGAACATTACTAAAATTGAGCAGAACACATCCTAAAAACGATGATAGGTCTACTGGCAGGCCTTTTCTAATTCAATAAAATCAGTTTAGTATAGAAATAGTTCTGGAATATTGTGTTTTAGGCCCACAGATCTGGGACACCGGTGGATACCTAGAGCCCAGTGATTCATGAACGAGATTGCTGACGATCTAGCTATACGAAACTATCAGAGCATCTTCAGCGATCCCAAATCCGCTGTTGGAGTTGTATCTAAAGAAATTATGCGTAATGGCTCCTAAAGAGCTGCAAAGAGGGCCTGACGTGCGCCCTTCTCTTTAATTGGAGCACCACGCTCTGGTAAAACAAGAACATTACTAAAATTGAGCAGAACACATCCTAAAAACGATGATAGGTCTACTGGCAGGCCTTTTCTAATTCAATAAAATCAGTTTAGTATAGAAATAGTTCTGGAATATTGTGTTTTAGGCCCACAGATCTGGGACACCGGTGGATACCTAGAGCCCAGTGATTCATGAACGAGATTGCTGACGATCTAGCTATACGAAACTTTCAGAGCATCTTCAGCGATCCCGAATCAGCTGTTGGAGTTGTATCTAAAGAAATTATGCGTAATGGCTCCTAAAGAGATGCAAAGAGGGCCTGACGTGCGCCCTTCTCTTTAATTGGAGCACCACGTTCTGGTAAAACAAGAACATTACTAAAATTGAGCAGAACACATCCTAAAAACGATGATAGGTCTACTGGCAGGCCTTTTCTAATTCAATAAAATCAGTTTAGTATAGAAATAGTTCTGGAATATTGTGTTTTAGGCCCACAGATCTGGGACACCGGTGGATACCTAGAGCCCAGTGATTCATGAACGAGATTGCTGACTATCTAGCTATACGAAACTTTCAGAGCATCTTCAGCGATCCCGAATCAGCTGTTGGAGTTGTATCTAAAGAAATTATGCGTAATGGCTCCTAAAGAGATGCAAAGAGGGCCTGACGTGCGCCCTTCTCTTTAATTGGAGCACCACGTTCTGGTAAAACAAGAACATTACTAAAATTGAGCAGAACACATCCTAAAAACGATGATAGGTCTACTGGCAGGCCTTTTCTAATTCAATAAAATCAGTTTAGTATAGAAATAGTTCTGGAATATTGTGTTTTAGGCCCACAGATCTGGGACACCGGTGGATACCTAGAGCCCAGTGATTCATGAACGAGATTGCTGACGATCTAGCTATACGGAACTTTCAGAGCATCTTCAGCGATCCCGAATCAGCTGTTGGAGTTGTATCTAAAGAAATTATGCGTAATGGCTCCTAAAGAGATGCAAAGAGGGCCTGACGTGCGCCCTTCTCTTTAATTGGAGCACCACGTTCTGGTAAAACAAGAACATTACTAAAATTGAGCAGAACACATCCTAAAAACGATGATAGGTCTACTGGCAGGCCTTTTCTAATATAATAAAATCAGTTTAGTATAGAAATAGTTCTGGAATATTGTGTTTTAGGCCCACAGATCTGGGACACCGGTGGATACCTAGAGCCCAGTGATTCATGAACGAGATTGCTGACGATCTAGCTATACGAAACTTTCAGAGCATCTTCAGCGATCCCGAATCAGCTGTTGGAGTTGTATCTAAAGAAATTATGCGTAATGACTCCTAAAGAGATGCATAAAAAGCCTCTCTTTAATTGGAGCACCACGCTCTGGAAAATTGAACGAATCACAACCTAAAAACCATGATAGGTCTACTGGTAGACCATTTCTATTTCAATAAAATTGTACATTATCTCTCACAGTAGTCTGGGAGGACCTCAGGTATAAAGCTTGGCTACTATGAGAAGAGCAAATCCTCTCAGCACATTTTAGAACTGTGGTCAGATTTAGTGGCACTGAGACACTCGACCAAGACGGTTTCTCCCTGTTCTAAATTAAAGAATACTGAAACTATCAGCCATTTTAGAGAAGTCAACACTACGAGCGGGCCCATAACTCATCTGAGAAGTAAGAAACAAAGCATCCCCTAAGATGCACCAAAAAATCGTATATTTTCAGATTCTTAATTCAATCTTCCCATCCTCAAATCCGTACACGTAACTTCAACCTGAACTATCTCCACTCCTGATGAATAATTGAATTTAAAGTGTAAACCCACTCAAGAAATTTTAAGTTGCGCATTTGCTACGCTTCAGTTTAATTCGGCAAAAAATAAAAATTTTATACCGACTTACAATTAAGAAATATACGAGCACTAAAATTATTAATGTTTGAATTCACAGAGAGGGCCGTAATTAACTACTGTAAAGAAGTCTAAGAAACCGCAAAACTTGTGCTTCGCAAGTGCGAGGATATTACATGCAAAATACTACTTACGAGCGCCTCAACTAGAAGAATCGACCACCAGAACGATTCTCGACTACATTATACGAGCTCTAAATCGCGGGAGCGGGCAACTTGCCAAATAGCAGAATGACTAAAGATCTAAACAAGTCGCAGAATTTAATTATCTGCACAAAGATCCAAATTTAAGTCACACTCGATGTTCTTAGATTTACAAGTTACGAGACCCTTAGATAAGAGAAAGTAATTTGATTTTGTTTAAATTAGTAACCAGTTACCGAGAGGAAAATGTTTGTGTTTACATGGTGAGCCTGAATAGAGAATAGAGGGCCTATTTAGGTCGAATTGGAGTTGTGTAAGACGTACATAAAACTCTTTTTAGACAAAAGCTGTTGTTGCTGTTGTGGCACGTTCGCAAGTTTTAGAACGTAAGAATGTTTTGCATCAATATACGGCGTGTTTCGTTTAACAGACACTTAACCCAAATTTTGTGAGATTCGTAAGAAAATTATTTTAACATAAATGGTAAAAAGGTATCCCAGTAGCCCCCGACTACGCTACTTATTAGCAAAAAATCAATAATTACGTGCAAGTGTGGACGTGTGGACTAAGTTTCATTTATTTATTTTGGAGTCAATATGTACCATGTACCATCAATATCTAAACTAAAGAGGTATTGTTTTTCACATTGTTTACATCAAAACCGCAGCGAAACCGTTGTTGATTGTATCAACTTTTAATTATTTCTCGAAATAGAAATCTAAAAGTAATTTAGATAACTTTCAATGTTTTTCCATTCTATTATAAGGATTTTTATTATTTTTTATTTTTACGCCTAGAGTACACGCTATAATTATCTAGCAACTGTCACAGAATTTGCACGCTTCTCGCTTACGATACAATAAATGCACTAATCTCCTACGTAGTAATAAATAAATAATTAATTAATGTTTCTCACAGAAAACGAAAATTTTCATAGAAAAAGAGGCCCACAAAATTATTTTAAGAGAAAATTTGGAGGTATAGTACGTACTAACAGCACACGTAGTAGTCTGGGATGCAGTAAACGCGTTTACTATACCATAAGTACAAAATGTTTGACTATGCACGATGTAAATGAGTAGATAATAAAACCGACTCATAACTCGAGAACTAAGCACTTTATGAAAAAAAGTTTCCTATACAAAAATAAAGTACATTCAATTTCCTACAAATTATATTATTACATTTTTTTCCTCAAAAGGGGACGATTTAGGCGCTAGTGCGCGATAAAGTTACAAAAACTTTCAAAATCAGCCAAAATATTGTTTTATCGCTCATAACTCGGAAATTACTCACTTTATGAAAAAAGGTTTTCTATACAAAAAAAAGCACATTCAATTTCCTACAAGTTAAGTCTCTACAATTTGTTTCATTTAACAAACAGACAAACATAGAAACGCCTAGAGTCCGATGTATCCTAAACTTCAACGCGCCATCAAACTCTACCATCTCAATTATTGTGACGCAAAAAATTTAAGAGGCATAATTTGTAGAAACTTGAATGTAAGTACCTTATTTTTGTACAGAATTACTTTTCTCTAGAAGTGCGTAGACTTTGAGTCGTAACAATGTGGATTTTTCTATACGGTTCAGAGTGATATGAATCCCAAGATTCTAGTTCTGAGCTAGTCCAAATCTGTATTCGTTTTGGTTGTCACCTCACTACCCCGAAACCACGACCCAATATTTACCCCTTGGCCGTTTTTCCTGTTTTTAATTATTAAGGCCCAGTTGTATAAACGAGCTAATCTGGGAGTCAGAGTTAACTCCACGATCTAAATATAAAGTTAAATCTTAGCGTAGATTTGATTAGGTTAACTCGTAGGCACTTAGTCCAGGGTTAATCCATCAATTTTCTAGAGTCAATATATTTCAATTTAACTCAGAATTAGTTGTTATTTATGTTGAATTTAGGTTAATCTCTGAGTTAACTCTGACTCCCAGATTAGCTCGTTTATACAACTGGGCCTAACAAGCTTAATAACCGACACCTGGCACCTGACCGTTATCAATCTAGTGTGCATTCGTTGAATGCGCGCGAGGTCGCGATCTTCCCATCTTCCTATACAGAATTTAATAATTTAATAACTTTGAATTAATTTTCTCTAAAAATTAAACTCTAAATTTTTCCCACCATTTCTTATGATCCTTTAATCTTTAATTGACATCCCCTGATGATGATGATGATGATTTTTTTATTCCTTTTTCGGCCCAAATTTTTTCCCGATCACGAGACTTATACCAGTCGAAAGCTCGTTTAACCGCGCATTTTTCCTGCGTTATCATCTCTCCCAAATTCATTTAATTGAATTTTTATAATTTTAATTAATTTATCTAGTGATAACCCATTCCCTAATTATACCTCCTACGCTTTGTCCAGTTCAGTGCTGTGATTGGTTATTTCCCAAGATGGGAAAATATTAATAAATAGCCGTGCGACGAAAGGATTGGGGTAGTTCAGCTGCAGAGACCCTCGACTCGTTCGTATTCGTCTGCAAAACGCCGCCGACAACCTGGAGCGTTGGTCCAAGAGACGGAGGATCGCAGTCAACGCGACAAAAAGCGCAGCAGTCTTTTTCACGGAGCGTCCTAGCCTCCAACGACCACCCAACATAGTGATCTTCGGCCAAGACATACCTTGGAAAGACGACACACGATACTTGAGACTCACCATCGACAAAGGCCTCACATGAAAGCCCCACACCGAGGGAGCAGTTGCCAGAGCGCGAGCCGCCTACTCCACCCTCTATCCGCTCAGGAACAACAACGACTCTGGACCTCAGGAACAAGTTGCTTCTGTATAAAACTGTCATCCGACCGATAATGACCTACGCCGCTCCCGCCTGGGGTACACCGCTCCGACTCACATCCAGAAGTTACAGGCAATCCAGATCAAGATCCCACGAACCATAGTCGACGCACCATGGTGGTGTGGAATCGGATCATCCACGAGAACCTCCAGATGATCAGCATTCAGGATTTTATCCGAGAAGCAGCCATAAAATTCGACGACGCAACGCTAGACCACGAAAACCCCACCATCCGGGGATTGTAGGGTTACAACGTCAACGAGACCAGACTCCGTAAGAGACCCAAGCTGGTCGTCGGCAGAGTCTAGTTTTCGTCGACCATGACCGACAACAACCACTGTTCGCCTCCGGCGAACCAAGTAAGACGCGTATCGTCAGCGACTTTGGTCGCAGTTCGTAATTCATGTAATTTTAGTTACCACGTTTTTATCTTTTCAGATCCAACCGATGAAGGAGGCACGAAAGACCCGGTTTTTCAGAGCTCCATAGCCATTCAAGATTCACGATTCACGGTGGGGGTAGTCTTTGGTAGTCGTCCTGTGTAGAGTCATGTGTTGAGTCTTGTGGAGTACCATCTTGGCGCGGTGGTGAAATGTGAGTGTCCGTCACGTATTCGATGGTCCCTAATTTTCAGGCAAATACCAGTGACCCCCCAATTCAACACAGTTCCGCAGTAGTCTGCAAGGACCGCCGTAGAATCTTTATAGCCGCCGTCTCCGCCTCTTGCCCCTGATTCCTACCAATGCTACTGTATATTATATCCTTTGCTTGTAATTATTTTATTGTTTGATTTCTATTATTTGAACAAGAATAAATAATTTTTCATTTGCGGTATGTATTTTATTTGAACGTCAAACCTACTCCCTTCACCGACTGAGCGACGCTAAAGGGAGATTAGATAAGCTACCGATTTTCGGTCTCACAGAGTTATAAGCGGTAAACTAAACAAGCAGTTGGGATTGATTTTGAGAGTTTTATCAAATTTTAACGCGCTCTAGCGTCTAAACCATTTGTATGACGAAAAAAACGAAAAGATATGATTTGTAGAAAATTTAATGTACTTTATTTTTGTATAAGCATAGTTTTTTTTTAAAGTGCGTGGTTTTAGAGTTATAAGCGACAAACTAAAAAAGTTTTTTGAGTAATGTTGCAATTTTAGTCAAATTTTAATGCGCGTTAGCGCCTAAACGTATAAAAAAATTCTAAAAGATATAATTTGTAAAAAATTTAATTTTTGTATAAGAACTCATTTCTCAAAAAACGTAGTTTTTGAGTTATAAGCGGAAAGCTAAAAAACAGTTTTTTGACCAATTTTTAAACTTTTTCCAAACTTTAACGCGCTCTAGCGCCTAAACCGTTTGTATGAAGAACAAACCTAAGAGATATAATTAGAATAAAATTAAATTTACTTTATTTTTGTATAGTAACACTTTTCTCAAGAAGTGCGTAATTTTTGAGTTATAAGCGGCAAACAGTGTTTTGGCCGATTATGAAATTTTTTGGTCAAATTTTAACTCGCCTAAACCATTCGTATGAAGAAAAACGTAAGAGATAGATGATAGAAGCACTAGGCAAAGTTGGTTTCTAGTGTTTAGAGCCTAGAAAACACACCTGAGACAGTAACAGTACAGTAACAACCGTAAATATGTAGTTTGCACTACAGAAAATTAGTCTGAAAACCCTCAATTTATCACTTTCTCTCTATTAATTTATATGCCTACACTTTTTGAGACTACGAAAACGGGACCATAAGGTATTCCTGAAAATTATAGGAAAACTATTTAACGTAGGTCTTAAATTAGTATTCTGCATAATCGTTACTTTAAGTATGAGGAACTGATAACTTTCTACTCACCCCTTTCCGTAAAATACTCACTGACAAAGGAGAAAATCTGAACTTGCTAGGAGATTTGAAAATTGGCGACTATACAAGAAAAGTGCTCCTAATTAACATTCCACACTGAAAACGTGAAAAATGTTGAAATGTTGAAAAGGAAAGGGAGACTAAGGAGGTCGTTAATAAATCAAAATAATTGTATTACTCGTATTAGTCGCTTACTCTGTAGCTAATTTCAGCGACATTAGAGCTTTTCAAATCAAGCTCTGCCCATTCTGCAATTTTAACGTAAATTCCTTCAAAATTACGAATACCAAACGTTTTGGGTTCATTTTTGCAAATTAACCGATAGGCCGACAACTACTCCGTAACGTGTTAATATTTTGATCTTCATACGCGAGATTTGTTGTTTATTTATTAAACTAGTATAAAGTGAAAATTTATAATTTACATATATGCAAATGTGCATTGAGCTTTAAATATTCGAACAGCATTAAATATGTATATTGTTAAGTTTATTTGAGAATATTTGCATACAGTTTATGGTTCACCAAAGGTTTTATTACCTGATTATTAAAACTCATTTTTTAATAAAAAGAGAAAATCGTTAAAGTGTTTTTTTTAAATGCGAAAACTTTTATTACAAAATTTTCACAAATTTAATTTAAATATTTAACGAGAATTATTTATTTCGACAGTCAATTACATAAACTTTTTAACGTCGTAATATTTGGCTTTTCATATGACGTTTAAGAAATGAAATTATAAACGTAATCTCGTTATTTAAACGTCTTAAGAGACCACCTATTTACTTACTAATTTGTAAGACTAATTGGGACGGATGGCAGTCGCAACATATAGAATTAATAGACCATTACACACTATTTAAGTCTTAGGCTAAATTTTACATCTTCAATTTCGTCAAAGTTTCAATTTAAATTATTTCATTAATTTAAAGTTAAAGAAATTAATGTGTACGTTAAGTTTGCGATTAGGGTGATGGTTGGACGGGTCTCTATAATGAGGTTATCACACAATTTTGGTTTTTAGTCTAGATCGTAATTCGTAGTCAACTGATCCAATGGCGAAGTACCATAAGATATTGTCTTATGTTGGGCTTCCAAAATGGCTTCCCAAACCTCCTTTCAGTTTATTATACGCCTATGTGGAGCACCTTTTATCTCGCTGGGTAAGTTATTAATTCCCACGCAAGAAAATATCGTCTTGGAGGTTGTAAAATATCGGTGACCTATTTCAAATTTTAGTCGTATTCAGTTGACCAATCAAAGGACCCTGAATTAATTGAAATAAAGATGATAATACAGGGCAAAGAATCTGGTGAAGGTCAATTTTACAGCTTAGAAATGAAGCTCAAAAATTAGGAAGATTAGTAACGGACGATTAATGAAATATTAAGCGAATGCTGATAATCGGACCTCTGAGAGAAGAAATTCCCCAATGAGAAAAAAGTTATTGTTAAAATAACGAAATGAACTGTTTAGCGAGGCTCAAGAATGTCAGCCTGCGAATCAGGCTCTCCTTAGAGGAAAAATATATTATTTACTCTTTTACTTTTCAGTTGTAATGGTAGTTTTAGATGAGGTTTGTAGAAAAATTACTAATAATGCTAGATAAACATATCTATCCCTATGTAAAAAGGCTATACAGCAGTGTATCAAAAAATTATGCTACAAACATTTTTCAAATTTGAATTATTTATACAGTAAATCGCGTAGTCCCTACGAATTTGCATTAATTTGACCACTGTATTGTATTTACGGACGATTTATTAAGCATTAACTGTCCAAAAATAAAATCAATGTCATCATTAAAAGTTTTATTTTCTGTATAAGTTTATATAAAATTGCAGTTTTCCATTTTCGCTATTTCTACTATCTATAAATTATGGACGTAGAGCGGCTTCAAATTTCATTATCGGAAAATTGCACTAAAATGGTTTTAATTTGCTTTGAACGTGATTTGGAAATGCAGACGTTTTTTTTTAAATTAAATAGTGAATCACGAACCTCTATTTACGTACCCTTCAGCATAGATTGAATTTCCCTTTATTAAGGAATTTTACTAATTGGAAAACTCATGAGTTCTTTTACGTGTCACTCCTTTCAGATGTCTCATGGATGGATCTCAAAAATTGGAAAATTTTTATAAGTTGTATCTTGCACGCTATTAGGTTTATAGAGACTGTTGTGGTATCAAGTTGTAGCAAATTTAGTTGAATTTTAAAAAGTATACTACGGTCGTTGCCAAAAAATTAGTCTTTGGGGTTCGAAATTGACAGAAACTGAAAAAATGTCGAACATTTTGCGTTGATAAAGATCCGGAGGTCTACCGAGGTCGAAAACCTAATAAAAATAGAATTTTACCTTATTCATTAATCCTCTGTCATACGGATAGAAAAATAGCATAACTACCCCATTTGATGCAAGATAAAAAGTTTAAAATTACTGAACTAATGGTTTCACTTGTATCTCAAACACTATTAGGTTTATAGAGACCGTTGTGGTATCAAATTGTAGCAAATTTAGTTTACTCTTAAAAAGTATACTACGACCGTTGCCGGCAAATTAGTCCTTCGGGTTCAAAACTGCCAGAAACTGAAAAAAGGTCAAAAATTTTGCGTTAATAAAGATCCGGAGGTCTACCGAGGTCGAAAACCTAATAAAAATAAAATTTTACCTTCTTCATTAAACCTCTGTCATACGGATAGAAAAATAGCATAACTACCCCATTTGAGGCAAGATAAAAAGTTTAAAATTACTGAACTAATAGTTTCACTTGTATCTCAAGCACTATTAGGTCTATAGAGACCGTTGTGGTATCAAATTGTAGAAAATTTAGTTTACTCTTAAAAAGTATTCTACGACCGTTGTCGACAAATTAGTCCTTGGGGTTCAAAATTGATAAAAACTGAAAAAATGTCGAAAATTTTGCGTTGATAAAGATCCGGAGGTCTACCGAGGTCGAACACCTAATAAAAATAGAATTTTACCTTCTTCATTAAACCTCTGTCATACGGATAGAAAAATAGCATAACTACCCCATTTGATGCAAGATAAAAAGTTTAAAATTACTGAACTAATGGTTTCACTTGTATCTCAAACACTATTAGGTTTATAGAGACCGTTGTGGTATCAAATTGTAGCAAATTTAGTTTACTCTTAAAAAGTATACTACGACCGTTGCCGGCAAATTAGTCCTTCGGGTTCAAAACTGCCAGAAACTGAAAAAAGGTCAAAAATTTTGCGTTAATAAAGATCCGGAGGTCTACCGAGGTCGAAAACCTAATAAAAATAAAATTTTACCTTCTTCATTAAACCTCTGTCATACGGATAGAAAAATAGCATAACTACCCCATTTGAGGCAAGATAAAAAGTTTAAAATTACTGAACTAATAGTTTCACTTGTATCTCAAGCACTATTAGGTCTATAGAGACCGTTGTGGTATCAAATTGTAGAAAATTTAGTTTACTCTTAAAAAGTATTCTACGACCGTTGTCGACAAATTAGTCCTTGGGGTTCAAAATTGATAAAAACTGAAAAAATGTCGAAAATTTTGCGTTGATAAAGATCCGGAGGTCTACCGAGGTCGAACACCTAATAAAAATAGAATTTTACCTTCTTCATTAAACCTCTGTCATACGGATAGAAAAATAGCATAACTACCCCATTTGATGCAAGATAAAAAGTTTAAAATTACTGAACTAATGGTTTCACTTGTATCTCAAACACTATTAGGTTTATAGAGACCGTTGTGGTATCAAATTGTAGCAAATTTAGATTACTCTTAAAAAGTATACTACGACCGTTGCCGGCAAATTAGTCCTTCGGGTTCAAAACTGACAGAAACTGAAAAAAGGTCAAAAATTTTGCGTTAATAAAGATCCGGAGGTCTACCGAGGTCGGAAACCTAATGAAAAAAGGCTCTGCCATACGAATAGAAAAACAGCGTAGCTACCCCATTTGATGCAAGGCAAGATGTTTAAAATCACCGAACTGTTAGTTTTAATCTCTTATTTTAGCAGGTCCATATATTGTCCATTGTTAAATTTTCTTACTAATTACAATTATTGACATATTAGAAACATGCAAATTACAAATTAGCAACATTTCGCTTATTATAGTATATAGAACAGTATACAGAATTAGTAGAGACAAAGTGGACGGTTTAATTAAACGATAACAGACATTGGCTCTTAGTGAAACAATAACTATTGTAGTAAAGATTAATTAAAGAAAATAATAAAATACGTAATTAGATCGTTATTAAAGGTCTGCTTTCTATACGTTATTGCCTTGTTGTTCAACGCTACATGGCCTCTCCGGGTCATATCATTCTATTACTACGTCTATTAGAGGTGCCTTGTTGCTAATGATAAAATTGAAAATTAGACAAATTCCTCACGAAGTTGCTATTTTAATTTTGAAGATTTTTTACTGAACAACGTGATAACACAATAGAGATAGTTAAAATTCACATATTGCAGATGATAAAATTATAATAAAATGAAAATAAACGTAAAATATGCCCACCTCTTAATGGGGGTACATCGATAAATATCACTTAAGCTACGCACTTACACTTTTAATATTTTAAAGTGTCAAAAATTTTAAAGCGATAGGTACGAGATTATTTCATCCACCCATACTAAGTAATTAAGACTCTCTTTTAACTCTTGTAAAATTGAACTTAAATAGTGTGATGAAGTTGTAATAATTGAACAGAAGCCCACTGAGAAAGTAGTACTTACTCAAAAACAAAAAACAAAACAAAATCAATTACTACAGTCTACTTCCAATGTAATTTCAAACAAACTTACGGAGAAAAAGAATACAAAGATTGTTCACGTTTATGCACTCGAGAATTACAATTATTTTGAAATGTATCCTTACCTCCACCGCCACCTTCCACTTTAATTTCTCTTACTTTGAACCAAATTGCAAACGATTTTCTTAGTCTCCTAAGTGTAGCGAAGAAGTAAAATAATTAACAATTCATTTCGACAAACAATGAAAGTTTTAATTTCAAATATATACAGTATTTTGTATTGTTGATAATTCAAAAAGTTTCTCAATATTATTATCTCAATTGTCGTATCAAATAAATGTGAAACACAAAGAGATTTAACGAGAAAAGTTTGTGGCCAAGTCGACTTATTAAAAAGTGTTGGTTTCAAGTTTAAAGAAATAAAAGAGATTTCATCCCCCAACACGAAAAAAAAACATTTTTTTTTTCTAAATTAACTTTTTTATTTATAAATACCCACTCGTATCTACTCCACGTTAAGGTGGCTTCGACGCTGGGGTCTCTTTAGTTTTTAGCGAAGTCACTTGCGTTAATTTTTCTCCAATGCAGAAAAAAAGTGGACAAAGCTCACAGAGCAACCTGGCTCTGGTAATGCGAGCTTACTTCGCTAAGCTCGTTTAGTCCAAGTCAAAGCCCATATCGTGTCGTGGAGCACCACACTACAAAAGGCTTAAGTCTAAAAAAAGGCGAGTGCACAGTGTTGGACTAAATTGTTAATCACTCGCCTTTTCATTTTTCATTACACGAATGTCCATTCAAATGTCAAGAGAGCAACACTAAACTTCTTTCTTGTTTAGCAACTGCATACGAAACAAATGCAACCCAATTTCACTTTAAATTGCAATTAACATTAATCTTTACTCGCGTCGAGCTAAAGTTACAAGCTTCAATTGAAACATCTTTACTTGCTCTCGAAATTATCATAAAATGCACTCAGAGACTTAGAACATCAAGGGAGAAACAGTTTGTGCTTTAGACGTTGAGCATATAATTTCAGTCACATGCCCCTTTTAAATAACACGTATGTATAGTCGCAATAAGAAGAGTAAGAGAATAACAAAAAACAGTCATAACAGTCGGTTAGTTTATGTAAATGAAACTTAATTTACAACTAACAATAAGCCTTAAGTATATAACAAATTTAATTTTAATGTAAACCTCTTACGAGGTAGAATATTTAACTGCTTTGTAGCCTATTTAGGGTAGATTTGTAACTAAATAAGCATAGTGTTTGTTTTAATGCCTCTTTCTTTCAGTTTTACGCTGTCGTTTTATTACCTTTAAGTTCAAAGCTTTTAAATTGATATATTATTAGAGCTTACTCGAACGGATGGTAGCTTACAAATTGAAAGTAACTCCAACTTTTGGCATTAAGATTGCATCAATTGATCACAGTGTCGGAAGCCAAATGGTGTTAATAATTTAAAGATAGCTGGTAGCTAAACCTTGGCGGAAATGTTCACGCTAAGCTAGTACTGGAACGGGTAACTATTGATTTGTTCGAACGAATAGTTGGATATCCGCCACTTCTATACTACGTAGATTAATTTAACCTTCGTTACTGTTAAGAATGAATATTTTATTAACTGTACACAAAAAGGTATACATTTTGTTTATTTATTAATGAACTTGTTTTTAAAAAAATTCGAGTCCATTTTTCGTTACGTAACGAACGTTTATCATTTGCTTCTTTTTTGCTGAAAACAAAAGTTTAAAGGGGAAACAAAAAGAGGCGGTGGTAATGCATAAATAAATAATTGAAATTGAATAAATATATATAGGTACTCTTCTTTCTTCACACGACCGAATAAATAACAATCACTAAATAATTTGGTTTGATTACTATATATGACGAGACACTTACCGTTTTTATCGATATCATGATTTTGTAACTAACTACTAATGACTTAACAGCAAATAGTTCAATAAAAGAGTATAATAATAAAAATACACGTATAAGTAAACTGATAATCTTTTTAAAACAAATATAAGTACCTACTCCAAAAAAATGTTTATGATAGGTAGGTAGTAGGTATAATAATGTATTACATATACTGTACACAGGGTGTATTTTAAGTTGGGACTTTTATTTAAACCCCAGATACTACATAGTATCCTGAACAATTTTTGTCGAAGTCGGTATAGTAAAATGTGTAGTAATAAGCGAGTAAAACCTTATCAAAGTTATTAAATATTTCAGATACGGGCCTGTACATTTTTGTATAAAAACTTATAAACAGCATAAATAATGACAGAAGCAAGCATCAGTTGCCTAGGTTATCAGTTATCATAATAAAATACAAACTTTATTCATTTTTAAGTTCAATTAATTGTCCACTCAACTAAAAGGTTTCTAAAATATCCAGTTTTGAAACTTTACTTATTTGTACCTAGTGTCTAGTGATGAATATCCTAAAAGTCCCAAAATTTTTTTAATTTTGGATATTTTTTAGACAGGAGCGGTTCTAAAATATTTAATTTCAATTAAGTTTTTCTCGATTATTACAAACATTTTTCTGAACCGACTTCGACTAAAATTGTTCAAGATAATGTGTAGTATCTGGGGTTTAAAGGAAAGTCACAACCTAAAATACACCCTGTATAATATACAGTGTATCCCGGAATAGGTAGAATACGGGCGATCTCACTTATTAAAAATTTTATCAAAAAATGTTACTCTTTCTAAAAGTTTTTGCTTGTTTCAAAATCCATATTTACAATTTCATTTCTGCAAATTTTTTTACAGGGTGGTTTTTATTAGCGTTTCTCTAAAATTGTACACTAGTAAATTAAGAAAATTTTTCAAGAGAAAAATAAAAAATTTTTAACTAAAAATTATTTGTACGCTCATGTTTTATTGAAATATAAAATTTGAAAACGATGCGGTCTGTTAATATTTTTAACAATTTCAACAATTTTTTATTAGCAATTTCAGAAATTTTTTTTATTAGAAATCAAAACCAACAAATAAATAAATAATAATCAAATAATCAGTACCCAATACAACTGCTACTTACATTCATACAGTCTTGCAATTCCTTGGCGAAATTCAAAATAGGCAGCTTGAAACGTTACATCGAAATTTTTGAAAATATGAAAAGTGCCGTATCGGTTTCAAATTTAATATCTGAATAAAAAATAGGCGTAGGAATAATTTTTTGTTATGACTTTTTTATTTTTCTCTTAAAATAAGAGTAGTTTACTGATGTATAATTTTAGAGAAACGCTAATAAAGAACACCCTGTATAAAAATCTGCAAAAATGAAACTATGAATATTAGTTTTGCAACAATCAAAAACTTTTACAAAGAGTAACTTTTTTTGATAAAATCACTAATTAGAGAGATCGCCTGTGTTCCACCTATCCCGAGACACACTCTATTTAGGTCAAAAGGTATCAAGCTGTGGTATTGTGGTATGTATACTGGGTTATGGCGTTATGGATGCTAAACTTAGAAGTTTTCCAAACTCTTCTCGCGCAATGACGAATTAACTATGACATCGGGACCTACCGGAGGTTGGGTAGGAAAAGGACTGTTTGCAATATTAGGGGCCTCAATTTGTCAACTCGATATGTTAAAAATAAAAACAAAGCAAATATATAAATTGTGACGAGTAGAAAAACTTTAAAGGTCAAATTTAGGGGCCCCGTAATTCACCAACAATTTTTGTTTATCTGAAATATTATTTCCTAATTTTTCTACTTTGTTTTTGTGACACTTCTTTTAAGAAGACACTATAATATTAATTATTTTAAATTATTTCATTTCTACTGTAAGTAAGTTTCACGTTATTCCAGAACGACTTATCGGTTTTACTTACGGTAAGCAGGTTAAAAAGGGTCTTAAAGTAAATTACAAAGCCATCTTAGATATTTGTTTAAAGATTTACCAATTTTCTTTAATTCGCCCAGGCAAAACTTTAAACAAAATGTTTAAGATGATTTTCTAAGTTTAATTGATGGACTTTTTCAAGTGGTTTACCGTAAGTAAAGTCAAGAAGTCATTCTGGAATAACATGAAACCTACAGTACCTCGTGATATTTAACCACTACTTTCAAGTAGCGGCTTACCGCACAGGTGCATGAGGCTTGTGAAAGGGGCCTCAAAATCGTTAGGTGCATGAGCGCCACCAATAAGGGACATTGCCCCCCCCCCCTTTTCTTGCAAAAGACCAAAAGTTACTGTTACTGCCGCGAACTAAATTAGTTCTACTCTTAGGTAGGTGATCCTTGTTGAGTAATTAAAGTTCGAGACGGAGTACTGTTTATTTCTCAATATACCGGAATGACTTCTTGACTTTATATGGCTTTATTACACTAATCCGGTCAAAAAGAGCCATAAATTGAACTTACAAAGCAACCTTAGGCATTTGTTCAGAATTTTATCTGCAAGAGGTAAAACGGGTAAAAACATTAAATAAAGTAATCTTTCTAAGGTTTCTTTGTAAGTTTAATTTATGGCTCTTTTCAACCGGATTAGCGTAAGTAAAGCCAAGAAATCGTTTCGGTATAACGAGAAATAAACAGTACATATTACACTCGAACTGTCTAGGGGCGCTTGCTCAAGAGTTAAGGCAAGCCCGGGCTTCTCAACAAATTTGACTAATCTAGTTTTAAAATAAAAAGTTTTATTATTTAAAACATCCATTAATTTTAGAATTTGTGTAAAATAATTTTGTATTGGAACAACCCCCCGCCCCGCGCTCGCCCTATTGTGTTTCAGCCTGACCCTTAACTAATTCAGTGTCCAGCGATGAGAGCTCCATAGAGACTTATCTCAAAATTCTGCATACTATTTATTAGGTGTCCTTTACATCCTAGGCTCTATCCTGAGTACCTCCACAGGAAAAGAAATGATATATGATCATAAACTCAATAAAAATAATATTTTTCGACTTAATTTCAATCCGGAGGGAGGGCGGCTTGTAAAACGTCTTCAATGTCGAGATAAATAATTATTATTTGTGAGATTCGATTATTTTTAACACTTATGATATAAAAATAATAATTCAATAAAATATTACAAGCAGTATCTAATGTTTTGGAGCTAAAAAGATACCAACTATTCGCGAGAATGCGTTGGCATTTCCTCAAAGTCAAAAATCTGCTACTTGATACGCCCATAAAATTCTTAAAATTGACCCAAAAGGATCTACTTGAAGATGTCCCAGAAGCCCAAATCGATAGGGTTTCCCAAAAATTAAATATTTCATATTATATAAGAACGTAAATAGTACCCGGGTACCACCGCAGCCACATATGGGTTAATTAGGAGTCCCGTACCTCTCCAAAAAATATATTTTGTTTATTTCTAATAATACAGTAATTTAATTCTTAATTTTCCTACTTTGCTTTTGTGAAACATCTCTTTCAGAGATACATAAGTAGATATTAAAATTCTCAAACTTTATTTAAAGCCGTACACCGTACAGGCAAGCAAGTACAGGTTGCACCTGAAACCTCATAAAATCAAAATCCGCCACTGTCTGCGCCATTGCATGGCCTAATTCCGAAAACTTAAATTTTTAACGGTTAGGGCCTCGCATCTTCTCTGAAAGGCCCTGATTGTGCCCAATGATTTACTAAAATGGTAATATCTATAGATAATAAGAAAGTTCAGAATATTTGTGATGTCACAAATGATAACAATTCAGCTCAATAGCACCTTTACAGCTTTACACGAAATATGTATAGTTAAAGTAATTAATAATTTAGTTAAAGTGGTATTAGGTGTTAATTTAAAATTGCGAAATAAATTCAAATAATTCAGAAAATAAATAATTTGTTGATAATTATAGGTTATTATCTGATTAGTTTTTATTATAAAGTTTACGATTTATTTTGTTACCGATGGTAAATTTGATTATACAATTAGTGATGCAACGATGATTAACAAAGAAATTGTCCACGGTACTGACAAAATCTGACCATTTATGTCCTAAAGTAGAAATTTACTACGCAACGTTGACAATAAATCGATATTAAAATTATCGATAAACGTTAAAAAATGAATAGAAACAAATTACCAAATGAAAAATTAAAAAAAAATTAATAATTACCTTAGGATTTTAATCGGTTAACATTTGTTTTCCATTTAAAAACTGTAATCCCGTAAAACGATCCAGCAAAATGAAAATTACAATAACTACCCACACGCACTCACTACACACTCGCACTATTTACTATTTATTTAAAAAACAATTTCAAATCCCTTATTTAAGGTTAATTTTTAACAATTAAATCACAAGTTTAACTTTTGATAGTGAAAGTCGAATCTCGAATGTGCACAATTTTTCACCTGTTGTGATACCAAGCAAATTGAAGATAAAGAAATATAAATGAGACTAACTAAAAGTCTGCGCCATCTCATGTAATTATAAATAAACAAAATTAAAAAATTTTAAACTTAAACTAAATTATTTCCATCGATGAAGATTTTAGCAAAAAAATGAATTAATAGTACGACACTTTTAACACGAAACCATGGATAAAATATTAGTAGTCTCGTGTCTGAAATTTTCTCCGAAAGACTATGCCCTTTTGTGATGAGAATAATTTTAAGTAGCAAAATATGATTTGTTAATCATCAATTACTAATAAGTTTGCTCATTTAAAAAGTCGCCAGTCCTCTCGTGCTGTTCTTTTTATTACCTTCACCTGTAAAACAGTCCTTGGAAGTACGGCCCATCTTTCGGGTGTTAGTCCAGTCGAGTTAGCATTTCATCTTGCAAAAGGTAGGGTAGTTCTGATTTTTTGATATGTTTTATTTATGTATTCGTTGATTAAAATCCCAAGTTTTCGACCTCGCCGCACCTCCGCTAGCTCCGTAGCACTGAAGAAACTACAAAAATTTACGGCTTCAACCAGAAATCGCTGAATATCTCTTCATCAATTGGTTTTATCGAAAAAGTTGTAGTATTCTTTTTTATAGAGGACTAAAATTACTACAATTTTGACCTAAAACATTTGTCTCTTAACCCTGCAGTTAGCGAGAAGCAGCGCCGTAAAAACACGTACATTTTCAAAAGTACCTGAAAAACTACAAAATGTAAACTCTCTTCTGTTCATTATCTCTTAAGTATTCTTTCAAAACGTCACCGACATTAGATGCGCAGAAAGGGAAATAAGGAAGTGGTAAAGAGAAAATGAACAAAAAAGGTTACATTTTGAGGTTTTTCAGGTATTTTTGAAAATTTTGCGTGTTAATACGGCTGTTAGCGGAACCAACCTTGCATTTCATTCTGATGCAAAACCCTTCTATAGGTGAGTAGTAGGTACCCATAGGTGACTTTTAAGAAGTGGTACCCCGATGAGATCCGCGACTGGTGTGCATCGAGATTTCGTTATTCGCTCCTGGAAGTTAGACAAGTGCCTTCCACGCGCACCAGACGCGGGTATCACTTCTTAAAAGTAACCTATGGGTACCTACTACTCACCTGCAAAAAGGATTTGCATCAGAATGAAATCCAAGGTTGGCCCTAATATGTGCCGCTAACGTCTGTACTATGTTTTTACGGCGCTGCTTCTCGCTAACTGTAGAGTTTAGAGAAAAATGTTATACGTCAAAATTGTAGTAATTTTAGTGCTCTACAAAAAAGAATACTACAACTTTTTCGATAAAACCAAATGATAAAGAGATATTCAGCAATTTCTGGTTGAAGCCGTAAATTTTTGTAGTTTCTTCAGTGCTACGGAGCTAGCGGAGGTGCGGCGAGGTCGAAAACTTGGGATTTTAATCAACGAATACATATATAAAACATATAAAAAATCAGAGCTACCCGACCTTTTGCAGGATAAAGCCGATTTTTATCCTAATTCGACTGAACTATGTAGTAATAAACTCCATTAGTGAAAAAAAATATTAAAAAAGTACTACAAATTTTCGAAGGCTTTAGAAAAAACATAAATTTGCGTGCAGGGCTCGTAAACTTCGACTGACAAGTTCTAGAATCTAGAAAATTCAATTTTAGTGCTTTGCCAAAACTGTTTGTCAATTAAAACCGTTTAAAAACAAACAGAAGGGACCTTCATGTCTTCAAAACAAAGAATCGGAACGTGGAACAGTCACCTACTAAAATCAAAGGCAAGCCAAGTTGAAGACGTTCTCCTGAAAGAAATACGAACTGCTTAGACTACCAATGGCACTGGAGCTACAAATGTAAAAAGTAAATCTAAGCACGAGCTTTGGGCTCTTTAGCTCTCCCAGCATGTCCGGATGTCCGTAAAACGAATATAGTGCTGATATTGGTTCATGGGTCTATTCGTTCTTCTGTAGATACATTTCCAAGTTCAAACTATAAGAGCGAAAAATCTGAAATCTGCAACAAATACGTAGCTCGAGTAATAGTCAGTTGGTATGTCTTAATTAAACCGTTTAAATAATTCGATGTAGCAACACTGTTTTGCTGATTGACAACCTACCTTGAAGCACAAATTTTCGCGTCCCTTATTACTACAGTAATAACTTTCTACTTCATATTCATAATCAGTTTTCTAATCACACTTATGTTACGTGGTCTGAAAGGTTCCAATTTCGCTTTATCCTTAGAAATGCGATTAGTAGAGAAAATCTTAATGGAATTACTAATTTTACAGCTCATAATGTGGCTTACAAGTTGATAATACCGAGTTGGGCTTTAGGAGACCAACAAGTGACACATAAAAATTACAGCCGCGTGAACCGTCCCACAGATCAACAATTCGAAAATGAACGAGCGTCGCTAAAACTGAAATCAGAACATTTTAATTATTATTTCCGATTTGTAGCCTTTTTAAGTTCACTTTTGAACTTCATCGACGTTAAATAAAGACTACTTTATCAATAAAAAGGGGAAATTTTCTAGTTAAGCTCACATTAAATGTAGTAGCTGTACTGAAAAGTGTATTAAAATTGGAAAAAAATTATTTTGTTATCGTAAAACCACAACTAAACACGACTTTAGTCGGCTGAAAACATTTATTTACCTAATGTATAGCTCAATTGAGTAATAATCACCAAAGTTAATGAGTTTATAATCGTATTTTAATTGTTAATGTTACAAGTTAAGTCTACCCGAATAGATTTGCATAAGAGTTCAAGGTGACAAGCTGGGGTGTCTCCGGAGATATTATATTGATTCGTTCAAACGTGATGGTCAATTTTACCTGGTGACTTGTGGATATAAACGAGGTCACCGGACACTCATTCCATTCGACACTAACTTCACGTGATGTTCGAGGCGACATTTTGCTCGTGGAAGATAAATTACCGGAGATTATTGTTTCTTAAATCTTTTTAACCGACACACACAAAAAGCGTATTAATTTTCTACCCCCTCTCAAACCGACTTTCCACTTAAATTTCCAAACAATTTTATAACAAAATTAAGCTATTAGCGGCTTATCTTTAAAATAAATGTGGTTGGTTTCTCGTTTTGATGTAGTGTTTTAACCACACGTAGCGGCGCGATTAATGCCCTGTTGAATTAAAACGTGAAGGGTGATACACGACAACACCCAAATATCTAATAAATCTTTTTACTTAATTAAATTGAACTGTAATTTATATATTTACTTTAACCCGAAACACAAATGCAACGTGCAAAAAATTGGGAGTTAATTAGAAAATTTTCTCGAGCGCTTTTATATCCTTACTTATTTTGTGTAATTTAGCACAACGACGTAATTAAGCTTAAGGGTGTTTGTAAGACAGCAATCGGGGCTTAAGAAGTTGCTAAGCTAAATAACAATTACTATCAACTTCTACGCCTAGTAAGATTAAACTGATTGTGCAATTGTGCATGTGCAGACGTCGAAATGATGAAAAATTTTAGTTAATTTTTTTACGTCCCGCGTACTACTTATAAGTAGTTGAAAATTAAATTTTCTTGTTCTTTTTTCATTAAATAAGTTCAGAGATTGTTTTAATAATTCAAAATAGAAAATGAGAATTTTTTTATCATTTTTCTTAACCTTTTTGATGTTTTCATTCTTCATTTCTTTGAACTTGTATAATGGGATTTTACGTACAAATTGGCGATTTAAGATAGGAAAACGGAGAAAATTAAAAATAAATTTTTATCATTTTTCTATTTTCTTCCTTAGATATCTAACTGATAAAAAGTTAAACGGGTTATACTATTGTAAGTCTCATCATAGAAAGCAATTTACAAGAAACAAAATTATTAAAAATTGTTTATTCATTTTTCGAGTGGCCTTCACTAGTATAATATTAATTATAACATTTCGACATTAATTTTAACACTCGAAAAGTTTACATGAAATCACTCTAAAATTAACATGTGGAAAACTAACGGGAATGATTGTGAAAATACAGTCGGTCAATAATTTAGCGCTTTTATTTCTGTTTTACTACTAGGTTTTCGATAACATACGTGTACTCGTGTATTCGGAAACTTGATAGCTATAAACGGTTTAGAACGGTTGCAACAAAAATCTCAGTGTAGTAGTTCCTCTCCAAAAAATGGAATTTGTCCAAGAGAGCAAAGCCAACCTGAAACAACTATTCGACACCTATAACGAAACGCTGTAACGCCGGTCCTCTGGTGATGGGTATGTGGGAATTCTAAACTGAATTATTTATTTATTAAAAACGTAACGCTACTACGCCTCTGCAAACCCAAAGTTATCGAACGTTCCCAAACAAGAAGATGGGAAAAAGTTTCTTATTTTGTACGTACTGTGCATCCTATAAAACCGGGACTTTAACAACTTTTTGAGCAAATTTTGAAGTATTTTACAGCGTACTCAGTACTCCGATATACATTAAGCTTCAACGCGTTCTAGCGTCTAACCTAAATGTCTGGTGTAGAAAACCTGGGACACATAATTTGGAGAAAATTTATTATTTTATTTTTATATAGCAACATTTTTCTCTAAGAGCATGTTTTTCCGAGCTATAAGCGAAAAACTAAGAAAATAGCCTTTTGATTGATTTTGGAATTATCGTCAAATTTTAACGCGTTCTAGCGTCTAACCTACACGTCTGGTGTAGAAAACCTGGGAAACATGATTTGTAGAAAATTTAATGTATTTTATTTTTATATAGAAATATTTTTCTCTAAGAGCATGTTTTTCCGAGCTATAAGCGAAAAACTAAGAAAATAGCCTTTTGATTGATTTTGAAATTATCGTCAAATTTTAACGCGTTCTAGCGTCTAACCTACACGTCTGGTGTAGAAAACCTGGGAAACATGATTTGTAGAAAATTTAATGTATTTTATTTTTATATAGAAATATTTTTCTCTAAGAGCATGTTTTACCGAGCTATAAGCGAAAAACTAAGAAAATAGCCTTTTGATTGATTTTGGAATTATCGTCAAATTTTAACGCGTTCTAGCGTCTAACCTACACGTCTGGTGTAGAAAACCTGGGAAACATGATTTGTAGAAAATTTAATGTATTTTATTTTTATATAGAAATATTTTTCTCTAAGAGCATGTTTTTCCGAGCTATAAGCGAAAAACTAAGAAAATAGCCTTTTGATTGATTTTGGAATTATCGTCAAATTTTAACGCGTTCTAGCGTCTAACCTACACGTCTGGTGTAGAAAACCTGGGAAACATGATTTGTAGAAAATTTAATGTATTTTATTTTTATATAGAAATATTTTTCTCTAAGAGCATGTTTTTCCGAGCTATAAGCGAAAAACTAAGAAAATAGCCTTTTGATTGATTTTGGAATTATCGTCAAATTTTAACGCGTTCTAGCGTCTAACCTACACGTCTGGTGTAGAAAATCTGGGAAACATGATTTGTAGAAAATTTAATGTATTTTATTTTTATATAGAAATATTTTTCTCTAAGAGCATGTTTTTCCGAGCTATAAGCGAAAAACTAAGAAAATAGCCTTGTGATTGATTTTGGAATTATTGTCAAATTTTAACGCGTTCTAGCGTCTAACCTACACGTCTGGTGTAGAAAACCTGGAAAACATAATTTGTAGAAAATTTAATGTATTTTATTTTTACATGGAAACATTTTTCTCTAAGAGTATGTTTTTCCGAGCTATAAGCGAAAACCTAAAAAACAGCCTGTAAGTCGATTTTGAAATTTTCGTCAAATTTTAACGCGTTCTAGCGTCTAACCTATACGTCTGGCGTAGAAAGCCTGAGAAACATAAATTGTAGAAAATTTAATGTCTTATATTTTTATACAGAAACGATTTTTTCTAAACGTTTGTATTTTCCGAGCTATAAGCGAAAAACTAAAAAACAGCCTGTTGGTCGATTTTAAATTTTTGTCAAATTTTAACGCGTTCTAGCGTCTAACCTATACTCTTGGTGTAGAAAACCTACAAAACATAATTTGTAGAAAATTTAATGTATTTTGTTTTTGTATAGAAACATTTTTCTCTAAGAGTATTTTTTCCGAGCTATAAGCGAAAACTAAAAAACCTGTTGGTCGATTTTGAATTTTCGTCAAATTTTAACGGGTTCTAGCGTCTAACCTATACGTCTGGCGTAGAAAGCCTGGGAAACATAATTTGCAGAAAATTTAATGTATTTTATTTTTATATAAAAATGTTTTTCTCTAAGAGCATTTTCGTAAAGAGGAATTTTTGTCAAATTTTAACGCGTTCTAGCGCCTAAACCGTTTGCCTTAGGGAGAAAACCTAAGAAATATAATGTATGGAAAATTTGATGGTATTTAATTTTGCATACAAGCACTATTCTCAAAAAGTGTGTAGTTTGCAAGTTATAAGCGGAAACTTGAAAAAAACAGCTTTTTGAAGTTTTCCCGATTTTCGCAGAACCCACCACTTTTACGAGGTGGCAAAATTAGCATTCGGATTCAGCATCACAAAATACTTACAAAAAGAACGATAAATAACAAAAACTTCTACATTTTCTCCTAGGTGACTAATAGGTATAATAGTGCTTACTCCTCGGCTTACTCGCTTCTTTTTATATTTGAAATTGGAACTCTACACCCCACCTCGTACTCAGCTATAGCTATACCGGTGTGTGAGAGACGAGACTCATACAGTATAGGCCATAGAGAAGCTGAGACTACTCCCTAGAGAAGCCACAAGTCACTGCAAATCCGTCCTCACCAAATTAATCCTTCTGATCGCGGTACCAATGTGAAAATCAGCAATTTACGCCGAAGAGCAAGTGAACCATCGAGTGAACGCGTGGAAAACGAAACCATACTCACTTGCTCATTCTACCGTAATTAATATCGGTGGGGATCAGGTTAACCATCACGGAACCAAGTCCAAGAGCGAGGCCATTACCCTACCACTAAATCGCTTCAGGATCAACCGTGACAACCTGCCTAACAACATTGTAGACCAGGTTTACCAGCGTGGTGCTCCCTGGGAGAAGAGCTGCACTTAAGCATCACCACGACAATCAAGATCAAGACCAAGCTACCATCATGGAGTAACCGCAAGAAAGAATGAGCTATTTGACCATCACTCAAACACTAAGAACGCGTTCTGAGCCTGCAACAGTGATAAGATAGATTGCGGAACGCCTAAACCTACCAGGCTCATGGCTTCCCATTTCTACAACTGCAAATAGACTAGTCTATAGCTACTCCGGTGCAGAGACTGTAGCAGCCAATTGATCAATACGACTCCGCCGAGAGCGACAACGCATCGATACACCTGGTATAGTTAAATTGACCGTGTGAAGAATACGCTGAAACTCTCTACTTCCAGTGAATTACGTCGGTGCTCATCTGTTACCTGCACCACATCAAGAAGTACGGGATTAGGCAGAGCAATCGACGTTTTAAGGGCAAGCCCCTGGAAGTACCAGACTTGCCCGTAGTGCTTACTCACTAAAAGAATGAGCAGGAGCTAAATAAAAATAATTTAATTAAATAATCGCCCATGTAAGTTTAATTTTCAATAAAATAGTAAACTATTATTTACGTAGTACCGTACTTTTTATTTTTACTAACAAATTTTCATCCCTCACAATTTTTTCTAATCAACGTGTAAACTCAACCATGTCTGCTCCTATTAACTTTTTTTATTATCGAAACACTCCAACCAACGAATAATTTGACTCTCGATATAGACTTTTTGTACCTAAACGATCCAATTAACATTAAATTCGAATATTAAATGGTTAATTTGAATTTGATGTAAGTCTAAAAACTAAAAACGATCACTTTATTGCTTTTAGTATTAAAAGCGCTTTTTTATTATTTCATTTTCTTAAGGACACTCTTTTTAGTATATTGATATAGCTAATATTTAATAAGTAAAACTAGTTTTGAAAGAGAACTGAAGAAACGTAATAATCATTATTGTTTAATAATATTGTTGAAAATGGAGCAATTTTAGTAAAAAAAAAGCACGAAGTGCTAAATAATTTAAAAGGAACGCTCGCTGTTTATACAAAAGTTTCTCTGTATTCCTTTTTGTTTTCGAGCTACCTAATAGAAGGTACATTTTCAGTTAATAGTTTTCATTGTATAGGAAGAGGAGTAGTAGGTACGTATAAATATCTAATTTCTGTTGCTTGTTTAGGTTTCAATTTTCAATTATTTTTGTTGGTTCTATGGGTTAAAACGAAAACATTTACATAACACACACATACACACAAATTTATTGTGTTAAATCACCCGACTGCTTCAATTGATGCCTAATACTGTTTGAAAAAAGGTTCCTTTTTCTGATGTAAATCAATAAATATTCTAGTGCGGTAAATAATTTGCCGAGTAAAGCGCAAGAAACCCAAATAAAAGTGTCAATTAAGTGTCAAAGTTGAACATGGAGTGATGAAATTAATCTTTGCGAAATTAACCTTTGGCATTTATGTAACAACCCCCTTTACGTTCTATCTCGTTATGTTACTTAGTACGGGCAAGGTTCTTTCAAAGTTTTTACATCTAGGCACACTGTGGAGTGGAAATTATTTGAATTTAATTGTAATCGTTACTAAAAAGCTTCTAGTAAGCAAGAATTTGAAATCGTACCTTTATTACATGTGTCTGCTCATTTGTTCCAGTAATTGACGTCGCTTGTAGTCTCATTGTGCACCAAGTAAGTGCTAAGTGGTGATCGTCAGTATGGAAGATTGAAAACTGCAACAGAAAACGAACGGATTAAACTAAAATAGTGATTCTGATAATTTAAACTTACCTCTAGGTCGAATCTCTGAAGTAGAGAAGTGGCGTAGTAAGAGGTTTTGAGCTTCTTGAAAACATCAACAATAACAGCCCTCTCCTATATTTTATTAAGATCTTACAGGGTTCTCTAGAGAAGGTTTCTTTTGTTTCTTAGACCTTTATATTGTAACGATGTGGATTTCTTATACAGCTCAGAGTGATATAAATCCCAAGATTCTAACTCTGAGCTGGTCCAAATCCGCATTCGTTTTGGTTGTCAACTCACTACCCCTAAACCACGGCCTAATATTTCTCCCTTGTTCATTTTCCCTGTTGATAATTATTAACAAGGATTGGCAATTACTGAATTAAACCGACATCTGACCATTATCTTGTGTGCATTCGTTGAAGGCGCGCGAATTAATTTTGTCTAAAAATTAAATTCTATACTTCGCCCCCCATTTCTTTTGCTCTCCTAATCTTTAATTGACGTCCCCTGATGATTGGCAATTAATTTTATTAATGAGTGGTCATGAACTTAATTTTTTATTCATTTTGCGTCCCAATTTTTTCCCCGATCACGATGAGACTTACACCAATCGAATGCCCTTTTAATAGCGCATTCTTCCTGCGTTATCATTTTCCCCAAATGCCACTAATTGCATTTTTATAATTATAATTAGCTAGCGGATGATAATCCGGCCTCCAATATTAATCCCACTATTTCGACCTCAGCTCGCGCTGTGATTGGTTGTTTTCCAAGAAGGGGAAAAGTTAATAAATAGCCGTGCGCCCGAAGAGTCGGTGAGTCTTCGGAGTAGTCTTTGAGAGTCTGGTCTTGTCCGCGGTGGTGTACTGCAAGTGTCCGTCACTTATTTGCCTTGCTCTAATTCGGGGGAGGGGCAAATGCCAATGACAACCAACCCCACATAGCTTCCGTGTGGCTACTGTTTTGTGGTGGCCCGCAAGGGCCGTCATAGAGCCATATAGCTGCCACCCTCCCTCCCGAGTGGTTACTGTTTTGTGGTGGTCCGCAAGGGCAGTCATGGAACCTTTATTGTCGCCAACTTCGCTCTCTTCCCCTGTTTCCTACCCCTGTATAATATATCTTTTGTTGCTTGTAATTATTACATTTCATTTATTTGGTTTATAATAAATAATTTCTCATTTTGTGGTATGTGTGTACATTTTATTTCGACGCCGAACATACCCCCTTCACCGACTGAGCGACGCTATAGGGAGATTTGGTAAGCTACCGATTTTCGGTCTTCCAATATTTTTAGAAAATTATTGGAACAAAAATGCAACTAAAATATACAGACCTCTAACCTCAGATCACTATTTTAGCTAAAACAGCGCTGGAATTGTTTGTTGAAAATTGCAAATTTAAAAAATTGAAGTTCGGCGAATAAAAATTGAAGTTTGCGAGATTTAGGTTTCAAAATGACCATAAGGTGGGGCAGTGCAGGAAAATTGAATATGAAAATTTTAAACTCTGTATGGATCGCCTTTATTTATTTTTGATGATAGACAAATAATGATACAAACAGTAAAAAGTAAATACTACATATTTTTTTTGAAATAAATGTATTATGTTAATAGGTACACATTTAAAATCGTTCAAAATAAAATATAAATATCTATAAGTAATAAAATAAATTGAATTTCATTGTACGAGATAGGCATACGTTTAAAACCTATTGTTTATTAATAAGCTACATTTATATTTTAGGTATTTTCAGTACCGCTAAGTCCTATTCTCTAAAAACTATTAATTAATATTGACTTTCAGAGCGGTCAGTGTATAAATCCATTCAAATGAAATAAAAGCTAAATTAATCAGGCCATCATTTTGGCCCGCTTTAACAGCCATTTTACACTTACTTTTATATGCACTTTACACACTTAATTTTAATATTTATCCTAAAAAGTCGTTTGGTTAAATCAATACCCTAAACAAGCTTTTTTTTAATTTATAAACACGTTAGTAACGTACAGGGTGGCGCGAGATTATCCCCATCGTATAAGGTATACCACTTCTGCGAAGTCAGAGCAAAACTGGCCTCTTTTTACTTTAGTCTCACAAAAGTATATTGTGAGCTTACCACTAGCTTTTACCTAGGTGTGTACACGTTACATGTTTACTCATTAATATTTTTGAGATGTTTTCCGGAGCGCGAGTGTGGATAGCCGCACAAATGTCAATAAAAGCGCACCACCTTGTACTACAAGGTACGTCTAAACGATTATCACATTTTAAGACCTTTTTTTTTTTAAAAAAAAGAAAAGTTTACTTAAGCAAAAACGACTATATAAACTATGTGATAAAACCAAACGACATAACTTCTCTCATGGTACCCTTTAACGTAACAAGTAAAGTATCACATCAAATGCGAACAAATTGAAGCAGACACTCACTTGAGAGTGCAACAAATATTCTTTTTTTTACCTATACGTAAACTTCACACATGCACTTTTTCTATTTTTATAATAACCTATATTTTTTGTTTTTTAATACTATGTATATTTTTAGAAAATACATATTAAGGGTGTGTAGTATCAAATGCATTTTAATGCTTGCACAATTTCTTTTTAAACTTTATTGGACAGGACAGCGTAGAAGTCACGTGTATGATATGTGCCGTTTACATTTAATCAGTTGATTGTAAATAGATATGTAATAGATAACTTATAATTATCGTTTTATCGATATTATTTTACAAAATTTCCATAAACATTAAAGTAGTGTACACCTATTTGTGTCGTCACGTAACTTTCCCATTTACATAATATAGCAGTTTCGTATCTATTCCTCGGAGAAATACGTGGAGACACTGTTATTTATACAAGTGCAACTTCTATTTCAAAATCGTGGAAACCTTCTTGTATGAGAGTGGAGGGGGGTCGAAAAATAGAAAAATTATCCCATTGTTTAGGGAAGTTAAAAGCCCTATTCTTGAAAAATGGTCTCTCGAAAGAAAATATATGGAACTAAGTAACGTTTGACGAATTTAAAATGATTTGCATTATTAAATTTTATTCGAATTTCTATTTTGTATTTTTTTACTTTTTACCCTGTTGCTATAGTAAAGTTAAGGAATATTTAATGAGGTCAATTTATCTTCTATTTAATGGTATTGTGTTACATTTTGACACATTTTGACAAAACTTGAATTTATATAAAACTCCAACATTATTTTTATTATATTTTTTCAAGAGGGTGGGAGGCAAATTCTATATCCGTAACGTAGATATTACATTACTTTATTTACAATATTGTGAAATTTGCGAAACAAAGTGTGTTCTGCTGAAACTTCAATCAAGTTATAAAATTTATCTGTGCATAATTTAACAGCTTTCTGGATAAATTAACATTGCAGTTTTAAAGTGCAGTTTCAGTGCTATAACTAAGTTTTTGACGCTTTCTATGCAATAATCTATTTTACATTACTATACCATCCTAGAATGCTATAGTTGCAAGTTGTATGCTAATTTAACATTTCATTTGAAACAACACCTTCCATTGTCTCCCAGCCCAACTTTTCGATAATTGTTTCACCGTTGCATTGATTCTAATCCATAGTTAATAGCAGTTTTATATAGAGTGTCGCGTGGCTCAACGATAATATGTTAAATACAACCTAAGGAGGTCATATTGTTATAAAATGCCTTACGAGTAAAAACCAGAAACCTTATTCGTTATCGAGATATGAACATTTGAATATTTGAGTTTTAGTCGTTGGTAGTTAGTCACCAATAGCTTCATGGGCGCAGTTTGTTTACGGACAAGGCTTCATTTAATAGAGATAACACGTCCAATTCATGGAATACACATACGTGAGCACTCGAAAATCTATTTGAAGGAACCTTACATTTTTAGAAAATGAACTGTCAGCCGTATTGTGTGGATGTGGATACAGTACGATGGCTCACCGCCTCATTTTGGGAGACAGGTTCCTGCATTCCTGCGTACGTTGGATTGGAAGAGGTAGTCCAGTTTCTTGCCCACCACGACCACCTGGACATAAATCCCATGGATTACTATTTATGGGCACACCAAAAGAGTTTGACATCCATATCTCAGGTAGTACAATGGGTCCGATTAAGTGACCTAAGTGCAAGGAGCTTGCTCCCCCTCCTTAATAATCCAGATCCAGATCCATATCTCGATAACTAATAAGTTTCAGCCATATTTATGCTCATGTTTTATAACAAAATGACCTCAGGGGCAACATGGGTAACTGGAAACTCGCTAAATAATTAGGAATCCCGGTAGCATTTTGTATCAGTCTTGGAAATCTTACGGACATCGTCTACACGCGCGAGCTGTATCACAGCAGAAGTTTTAGACTACGCACTATAAGGTAGTTCCGAGCTCTATTTGCAACAATTAGAAATTGGGAGTCCATCTTTAATAGTCAGTAGTTTATGGAGATAGTTTGTAAAATATGTATCGATAATAATTTTACTCTCAGGCCGTTTTTAACTACTTGCTAAAGACGGTGTATCTTTCTAACAAAATTTCACAAAGCACAGTCACACATTTTTAAAGCACACGTTAATAAAATGTTTGCTACGCAATATTCTGTGCTAGAAACAAAAGCTTTTTTCACCAATATCCGAAACACCGTCTTGTGTAAACTTGAGGAACTCACTAATAATGATATGTAAATTGATATGTGAGATTTCCTTTTGTATTTTAGTAACCTTGCGGGTATTGCTTTTAACCCTATTGTTTACGCTTTCAAACAACTATATTCTACAGGTATAAAGTATAGTACACAGTATTATATTCAGGCACTAATCTAATTAGGCTTTAGACAGTGTGGTAATCTACCACTTATTGTGGTCGATTTTAGGTCAGTAGACGTGGCGCAAAATGAAAATTAATGGTCAAGTGTTATTCCAACGTTAGAAAGTTAGAGCTTTCATCCAAAAACCGAGCTGATTTATTGAGTCATCTTGTGGCTGAAATCGAACGAACGGCGTTTAATGTAATTATAATCTTCATTGTGTAAACCGACATTTACGTTTGAAATTTAAAACCTTATTTGAGTCACGTCTAAAAGCCTGTAATCGAACAATAGCGTTTTTTGCCAAATTGAAACTATTAATTGAAGGTGTTCAAGCGCTTAAAGAGTGAGCAACCAGCAGCTCAAAAAGCACAGTGCACTTCGATTAAATCTGGTTAATTTTTTTAGAATTTATTGTACATATAACAATTGACAAGTGAGTGGTGTTGGACAGATATTTGCACGACTATGAGAAACACACACAATTTTTTTACATCGACATTCCATGTAAAGGTTATACAAATTATATAATTTTGTATGTGTATACTTTTTTTTTCAATATTTCATCGACGACGCTTTTAAATTTCAAATATTATACCTTACATAACATGATAACAGTCTATAATAAAAATATCCGCCGCTTTTATAAGACATTTCAAGGTTTTTCATTGTGGATTATTAATAACTTTTTTCAACAACTAAATTAAGGGAATGTTTTCGAATATTACTACTCACATAATTGTTTGATCATTATAGGTTTTGTTTGTTAGGTTTATGTACCTAACAATTAATACAAATTGTTTACCGACAGTACAGGAGAGGATTTAAATTTTTTGAAAACCAACCCAAAAATCCTCAGTTGAAAGCGCGTTCAGTTCCGATGCCCAACCACTAAAATAATGCTGCTGGGGCAAAAATATAATCGTCAAAGATTAGACTAGAGGGATAACTTGAAATTATTGTGAACGGTCCTTTAATAAGAGAAATTTTGGTAAAAACCGGAACTCGGTAAACGATCGGGTCTCAAACTGACGGAGAGTGAAATTTGAAACATTCTCTGATGCATGTAATCGAGTTCTTCCGCGATCGAGTAGGCTACTAGTCAACCGAAGCTGGTGAGCGCGTTTTCGTGGCCAAAAAAAAAATTGAATTAACGTCATTGCCATTCTAAATACGCGTTTTCACATGCGAGAAACGTCCGACAGGCTGTCAATTAGAAACTAGTTTAATGTAAACTGGACTGTAAGTGTAAGAAACTCGAGGAGTCTTGCAGAAGTTTGTTTACACTAGTGTTTACACAGTAAAAAGAGGCCTGCATATTACTATACTTTTTGGAGAAATTTCAGAGAGACTGTCAGAGAGAAACTAGATAGAAACTAGGTTAGTGTAAACTGAACTATAAGTGCGAGAAAACTCGAGGAGTCTTGCAGAAGTTTGTTTACACTAGTGATCACTGCGAAAAGAGGCATTAAGGCCTCTTTTCGGATATTACAAAACTTCTTCGAGGAACTTCAGAGAGACTGTCAGAGAGAAACTAGATAGAAACTATCTTAGTGTAAACTGAACTGTAAGTGCGAGAAAACTCGAGGAGTCTTGCAGAAGTTTGTTTACACTAGTGATCACTGCAAAAAGAGGCCTTAAGGCCTCTTTTCTGATATTACCAAACTTCTTCGAGGAGTTTCAGAGAGACTGTCAGAAAGAAACTAGATAGAAACGAGCTTAGTGTAAACTGAACTGTAAGTGCGAGAAAACTGGAGGAGTCTTGAAGAAGTTTGCTAAGACTAGTGATCACAGTAAAAAGAGGCCTTAAGGCTTATTTTCGCATATTACTAAACTTTTTCGAAAAATTTCAGAAAGACTGTCAGAGAGAAACTAGATAGAAACGAGCTTAGTGTAAACTGAACTGTAAGTGCGAGAAAACTCGAGGAGTCTTGCAGAAGTTTGCTTAGACTAGTGAGCACAGTAAAAAGAGGCCTTAAGGCTTATTTTCGCATACTACTAAACTTTTTCGAAACATTTCAGAAAGACTGTCAGAGAGAAACTAGATAGAAACTAGGTTAGTGTAAACTGAACTATAAGTGCGAGAAAACTCGAGGAGTCTGGCAGAAGTTTGTTTACACTAGTGATCACTGCGAAAAGAGGCATTAAGGCCTCTTTTCGGATATTACCAAACTTCTTCGAGGAGTTTCAGAGAGACTGTCAGAGAGAAACTAGAGAGAAACGAGCTTAGTGTAAACTGAACTGTAAGTGCGAGAAAACTCGAGGAGTCTTGCAGAAGTTTGCTAAGACTAGTGATCACAGTAAAAAGAGGTCTTAAGGCTTATTTTCGCATATTACTAAACTTTTTCGAAAAACTTCAGAAAGACTGTCAGAGAAAAACTAGATAGAAACTAGGTTACTGTAAACTGAACTATAAGTGCGAGAAAACTCGAGGAGTCTTGCAGAAGTTTGTTTACACTAGTGATCACTGCAGTGATCTTGTCTAGTCTTGCAGAAGCCTGTTTAGACTAGTGCTGACAGTAAAAAAAGGTTTTAAGACCTTAAGGACTGCTTTTCACATGTTGCTAAACTTTTTCAAAGAAATTCAGAGAGACTGTCAGATAGAAACTAGCTTAGTGTAAACTGAACTGTAAGTGTGAGAAAACTCAAAGAGTCTTGCAGACGTCTGTTTGCACTATTACTTACAGCAAAAAGAGGCTTTAAGGCCTCTTTTTCACATGCTACTAAATTTCTTCGAGAAACTTCAGAGAAACTGTCAGATAGAAACTAGTTAGAATCTAGCTTAGTGTAAACTGGACTGTAAGTGCGAGAAAACTCGATAAAGTCTTGCAGAAGTCGCTTCCAACGCACATTTACAGTATTGCAAGCGACTTCTTCCGTAAGACTGTCTTAGAGTTTTCTCGCACTTACAACCCATTTTACATTAAAATGGTTTCTGTCTGATGTTTCTCGCATGTATAAACGCGGCCTAACTGCCCACAATTTCGGCAGCCCAGAATTGATCAATTTGCGCGTTTTATTTTAATTCTTACATCTCTCACAAATATGTGGATTAAGGAGACGTTATTAAATTTTGATGTAACCCGATCGAAAATAAAAACGAAGGTAGATGATCCAGAATAGTGAATACATAATTTCACAAAGTCGACCCCTTAAACTTGAAAGAAAACTGCCACTTTTACGTTTGACACACGAGGTCACAATACAAAACGCTCCCTTTAAACTCGGGACGTCGATAAAGTGAATTTTTTTATTACAATGACCACACAATATCTCAAAGCTTTACTTTTTTTCAACTTGATAAAGACAACCTTTCAACTAAAAAAGGTTTAATCTCGTTACCGGGACATTTCGTTTTGTGTCTATTGCGTGACGAGGAAGAAGAAAAGAAAAAACAGAAGACTATTGGCAAGTTAATAATCGATAATAAATATTTGTGATTTAGGTGCTTAACCTTTACGCGATTTAATTTAGATTGCATTTCCCGACGTTCTATAAAAAAAAGAAAGTTTTGTGAAAAACGCAGAAAAAAATCAATTTTTCCTTTTTATTTTCAATGTTTACGAAAGAAATGATTGGAACAAACAAAAAATAAATCTTGATGGAGGCCTAAAAAATAAATTCGTTAAATTATTATTATTGTTTGAGTATTTTTTTGTTTGCCATTAGGCCTATTTATCGTAGTCTTGGCTTAATGTTAACCTATTTCGAACATTCATTTGAAGCGAAATTGTGAGTGCCTAGTTAGTTTAACGAAGTTTATCATTACGCCCGATCATTTTTTTCGCCTGTTCCCAGGGATCATCATACTTTGAATAAATGGTGGTTAATATTTAAATAAAATCGAATATTAATTTAGTCATTAAGGGTTTACCGAAGTAGTAAGTTTGCGAGTTGCGAGCGTAGTATATACCTATATATGTGCGGGTAATTTTAAAATTTAGTTTGGGAGGATGTTTGAAATTCTGAATGCGTATAATGTTCGATATAATTGGGAATATCAAAGCCTAGAATGTAGTAAACTCGATCTTGTTAGAATGTTCCTCTTATAAATGCGGCTGCGAGTTAGTTTATCTGATAAGGTATAAATTTGAAAGGCGTTTGAGTATAAAATTTGTTAAGAGTAATAGATTTCGGTATGTATAATATCTAATATATAATATAATATCTACTTAAAACTTAATGATAATTTTATTTACACTTTTTGGCTGATTTATCTACCTCCTTTTTTTAACTTAATAAATATTAAACTATACATGATATGCTCACACGTAACAATTGACATTTATAACAAATCAATAGATCTAATTAATTAATACATTTAATCGTTTTCTAAAGCTTCGACGCATGCACATCGCAAATGTTGCACAGCCCTATAAACTAACATAAGATTTTTCTTTTATTAAGACGTGATTGTCGCCAACAATGTATTGATTTGATTACGTAGCTTAATTTTTTTAAATCATCGAATCAATACATGGTCAATTGCACACATTTTGCTACGAGCATGCACTGGTTGATGTAAAATATATCTGCACAATTGTGTGTAAATAGTATACAAATATTTATTGACCTATTGATGGTCTAATTTCGCTGGACATAAAGCAACTTCATTTTGCTTTGTTATAAATCTGTCAATTTTTAATTCGATTAATAATTGACAAATTAATTTAGTTGTCTTAAGAGCTTATACATTGATTAACACTGACAAGCCGACAACGTAAATAGCTTTCCACGTTTTTTTTATAATTTTATTTAACGAAAAAACAGCTTTTCGTGATTTGTTTTATCCAATGATTTTCTCTGGTACTACCTGGTTCCGTGAATATTTCTTCTACAACTAAACTTCTGTGACTTCTAGATCGATTTTTTTTTAACTAACAATTTCGAAACACAAATATAAATTTAAAAAAGGAACGAAAAACGTCAAATAACTTACTGTGCCAATAAACTCGCTAAATGGATAATTCCTACTGCTAAATGTACATTTGGAATCCACTTAGTAGCTAAAGACGAAACAGCACCTACTACACTTGCTTCACAAGGCATTTCTCCATTTCCTATAATCAAAAACAAAGTTATCCGAGTTAAGGTTGTAATTAGGTTGTTGGAATCACTCGAAAAGTTTCTAAAGATTGGGCAATTTTCAGTTTAACTTTAATTTTCGTCGCGGCTCTTTAATTCTGAGTCCCATTTTTTGAAAAAAAAAAAGTTTCCAAGTTTTACGGTTATTTATGTCAACGTTCATGATGCTCATGGAACAAATTCATAATAACGAAATTTTTGCATCGTAGAAGTAAACGTCACAAAATCTGTTTTCACCTGTTATAATACAGTCAATTTGTGCTCAAAAGAGCCCCTTAGCTAAAAAGTTATAGGGTAGATTTTATTTCTTCCATTTTATATTTTTTGGGAGGTGCTGAACAAAATTTCGTGACGTAACATTTAAAAAGGCAGTTTTTTGCTTATAACTCGAAAACTATCAACTTTTAGTAAATAACCTCTATATTCAAAACGAAAGTATATAAAATGTCCTACTAATTTCATTCTCTAGGTTTTTTTCTCCGACGAAGCGTTAGGGTTCAAGCGCTAGGTGATTCACTAATTCTTGACTGGAAAAAGTGGGTTATTGAGAAAACAGACAAAATACGTCAATTTTCAACTTGCACTTGAGCCCTAACCATTTGTCGAACGAAGAAACCTAAATAAGGAAATTTGTAGTAAATTTAATGTATTTTCATTTTGACTAGAAGGGTTATTTATGAAAAGTTGATAGTTTTTGAGTTATAAACAAAAAACACCGAAAAAATTAGATTTTTATATTTTTTTGCATATTTTTCAATATTGCGTCACGAAATTTTGTTAGAAAACCTCAGACTCGGATTCAGCATCCCAAAAACCGTATAGAATGGAAAAAATCAAAACGTTGTCAAGTATTTGGGCATTACTCTAGACCGCAGACTTAATTGAAGAAGACACATCAAAAATAGACTACAAAAGCAAATATGGCATTCTGGTAATGCCGTAGAACGGTGGGAAAACGTGGAATCTCTCCCCTAGAATCTCTCGCAGGTTCTACACTACCATCATTGTACCTATGATTTGTTACGGGGCGCTTATCTGGTGGCCCAAAACCAAAGAAGGCACTACAACGAGTCTATATAAATACTCTTTTCCTTATGGTAATAGGAGCTATGAAAACCACGTTCTTGGTAGTTCTGGAGATGCTGTTCTGCCTCTCCCCACTGGATCTACACGTAAAGAAGACGACAATAAAATAGGCCCTACAACTACGTGGATGGGGCTTATGGTCTATCAAATATAAAATTTATAAACACGCCAAAATCCTGGAGGAATGCTCTAAAAAGCCACCTCTTCTGGAGACGGACGCAAACAGTGTCTCCCCAAAATACACGTTTAATAGACACTTTCAAACTAATAAATTCAACGGGGAAAACCGTAACAGACATAATTGTCTTCGCCAATGGGCCAAAAATTAAAAAAGTATCTGGAGCAGGTGTGCATTCACTTGAACTTGCTCTCAATACGGTATAATAGCCTCTATCGCTGGGAAAACACAGCGCCATCATAATCCTAAACAAAAAATACTGATGCGACAGACGAAAGTTCAATTTGCAAGATGAGAGAGATATAAGTTCTTAGAACTCTCGCTCTGCCCATTTAAATGCTCTACTAGTACGGGAATTAGCCTAAAACTGCCTGTTCATCTAAGAAAAGAGAGACGATAGTCTTGCCACTATGGCCATTAATGGGAACTTGATAGAGAATTTCTACAAGTAGTTACGTCATAACTTAGGCAGTTTTTAAAATGGATGCCGTAGTAGTACGAGACGCCATATGGGTACAAAACTGTGTCTCCAGTTTATCCACAAAATTTTACCAGATTCAGCACCCGTGTTGTGCGTGTGAAAGCTTTTACACGACATGAGCGATCTAAACAAAAAACTATAATGAGTTCATTAATAGTCAAAAAGGCAGGAAAAATAATTTAATTCGGCTCACTTAGAAGTTCGACCTAATGAGCTATACTGGATCACGCAGTAACGCTTATTTCGAGCCCGAGGTCAGATTGGTGAAAAAGTTTAAAACACGTACTAATACGTTTCCTATAAAATAATTATTCGAAGGGCGTTGAAAAAGTCTCGAGTTAAAAACAACTTTCTTGTCTTTTAAAACTTCCTTCTTGAACTCTCCCCTAATGTTATTTGTTTTGTCATTCCGTCTCTGCACGTACAAAAATTGAAGCTTTCAGTTCTCGAGCTATTCGCACAAGTTTTTTAAGTGGTCACACTTGCGTATAAATCAACAAACACGCGCGACGACTCGTGGGTGAGCTGATGGAGAGGCAAACGCGTGAGTGTTAGATAAATGAGCACATGAGCACATATGAGCATTGAGCATTGAGCATTGAGCAGGCAGACGGTTGGAGAAACGAGCGTACTGTTTGAAAGAGGTTCAAAAAAGTGGAAAAGCGCGATAAATGGATATTTCTCCAATTGTTTTGAAAATTTTCTAGCGGAACCGATTAGATAAATTAATGAAAGTTTGAGCTAAAAAAAGAGAGACGAAGCACTTTTAGATGTCTATGTGTATGTACTTTTCCCCGTCGATTTAAAGTTGATCCCTCGAGACTTGCCCTTACATCTTGAGATGTCGGCTAGAAATTCTCAAATTCGTTGCGGGCTACACGCTTAAGGATCGTCGAAAATATTGGGACGCGTAAGTCTAACTTCAACACGTGAGTAGATTTCTAAATCGAAAATATTTTTAAAGGTTACCTAAATATATTTCAACAGTTTACGTCAAAAGTTATGCTAACATAAAATAAACAAAACTCGCAAACTATAACGACCCAAAAAAAAGTTATAAAAAACGACTAAGTGTAGCGTTTCCTCACTAATAAATTCAGATCAAATTATAAAACTCGTTATCTAAGAAAATCTAACCAAGTTTTCATAAAACTTTGAAAATTACTTCCTATTGTTACTTTTGATGAAGCGTTCACAAACTAACGAATATTGAATCTTTTTACAACTAACATCGAATTTATGAAGTTTACGCTGGTAAGCACAAAATTAGCTTTTTTTTACCAAAGTCGTTCTTTTTTTTAAGCTTGACCTCGATTTGACCGAAACTTGACCAAAAACAACGTACGTTCTCAAGAGACTCATTGTTTAGTTTGTCGAGCAGGTTTTATAGAAAACACGTTGGGAATTAAACCGAACTACCGATACATTTTATTTGGAAACTTTTTTATTTTTTTTCCCTATCCCACTTATTTGAGGTGGTTATTGGTTGGTTTAAAAAAAATGGGAGGTTGTTGATTTCTAAATAAATCATAAATTTAGATAAACTTCACTAACCTGTGTTGTCTCTCAGTCTAGGTAAAAAGTCGTTCCAAAAAGCACAGGCTGTTGCACGAGGGCCTCTTCCAATCCCGGTTTTATCCGCATTAAATATGAAATATTGGGGATGCTCTTTTGTATACATAGGCCAGTTTACGTCGTCCGTTACAGGTTTTCTGGAACAAAAAAGCTTGTCAACATGTCACCTACACCACAGTATCCAGTAGACGCTCCACGTGATTTTTAAAAGTCTTCAGTTCATAAAATTGGTTAAACTCGAACGAGAAAATAAGTTTTAACTAATGGAAAAAAGTTTGAAAAAAGTAATGCGATGGAAAGGATTAAGAGCGTAACCTGATGATTGAATGTACTAACTTTTTTTTAACAGTGCTTACTCTTTAAACCTTCTTAATGTTTAAATGTAAGAAGTCTGTGGAAGTTTTTCTAAAACTTTCGATAAGCTTTAAATGGAGAAAAATTATACAGGGTTCAGTTGAAAAGGTGAAAACTCGTAAGTAACTTAATTTTCATAATAAGTAGTTGATAAAATACCATACTAGGAAGATTTAATAAGAGCTCTAACATAAAATTTCGACGAAGGAGAAATATTATATCTCGGATTTATAAGTCTCGGTGGCTTTGCTATTACTTACTACCGCATAGAATAGGAAATGACGACAAAGCAACAAGTACAATATATTGAATGGCCTCTGGGCAGGTTTTCAACAACAGTCGTGTGAATAAACTTCCCTTAATATTTGAGAGTTACGTTCGCTTTTCATTTTGACTGCCGCGTCAGTGTCGACTCACAGACAACTTGGAAGCTTAACGCTGCAAGTTAAATTAATCGAGTTGCATAAAATCGCGCATTAAATAATAATTATAAAGCCGAAAAGCTCAATTAAACTTTTGTGATAATTTGACCCAAAGAAATAATGAGGACTACGTGTAATTCCATACCATTTTTGTTACGAAACATTTCAGATCAATTAGAAATTTTATTATTTACGCTTAGGTCTTTTTAATTAAAGAGCTCGTTGTTGCAAGAACCAATTCTTTCCACGCATGTCTCTTTAGAAGAAATGTATTGGTGTGGTAGTAGGTGGTATAGTTCAAAGTAAGCACAACTGTGTCAACTTCCAAGAGTAAATTACCCGGAAAGTGGAAAAATTACGGAATGGGACTAAACCAAAATTTTCTTCTTCAACAATGATGGCAACACAAATAGTGTTAAACGGTTTTGTTGGCTGGATAAGTGCCAATAGCCCACTGTCGTCTCGATTCAATAAATTGGGAACGTGTCTTGAATCAATTTCGTGTCATCGAATAACTACGAATTAATGACTGACACACGCTGAAATGCTGTACAAGTTAACGATAATCATACTACAGCTAGAAATGAATAGTTAGATAGTATCGGCCCTCGCGACCTACAACTTTAGAAAATGAGTTATTGTACGTTAATAATAGATCCTTCAAAATGAGCAGTGTGGTTAAAAAAATTAAAAGAAAAGGGAATTTTTAAATGGTGTTTACAGAAGTTGTTTAAAAGTAGACATGCACCAAGATTTGAAAACACGAAAGAAAATTAGACTTTAATGCAAATTATTGATTAAACAATTTCAATTCTGTTCCCAAAGCAATGCTTAGCAAATTCGTATTCAACCCATATAAATTTACAATAATTATTTGTGGGGAAACGAGAAAGTATTCTTTTGTCACGAAATAAATCTTACCACATTTGTTATTCATAAAGAGAAGAATCCTTATTTTAATTTTCTTGGCTATTCAGATAGTAGATGAGAGAGAATGTATAAATATATAAATTAAAAGTTGTTTAAAACCGCTACCGCTACTGTTATAATGGAAAATTTCCCCAAAAAGTTCAAAGGGTCAGTTTGTAAAACTTAAAACGCTGACCAGCCGCAACTAGCCTCTTAGGCAGGCATTTAGCCGGAAAGAGAGACGCAACTCTCATTATGCATTTAGAAAGAAACATTCAGATGGGCAGACAAAGAGACGTATTTACAGCAGCCATCAGATAGATAGTCGATGGTCAGCTAGACAGGCACGCATAAGCTTACTACTCCCCCAACCAGCCTCCAAAACAGGCCAGCAAACAGAGAGTATAGAGAGACAGCCAAATAAGTATTTCAGAATCATTTAGAGAGGGGACAATCTCTTAATTGAGCCCATTGTACTCTCTCCAAGCGGCCTCCTCGTGCCCATCAGATCTTGAGCCACTCTTTTTTGGCCATGTCAAGTCAGAAGTCTCCCAACACGGATCTTCAAATGACGTTAGGGCTGGACAGTGACAAAGCACATGTTCAAAGTTCAACCGCGTCTTCTTCGAGTTCGAGTGTAGATGTTTGGGTAGTCGACAGTGTCCCGTAAGTGTCCTTGCAATTGTTCGCCGATTAGTTCGGGACAGCTGTAGACAGTATTTTGTCAGTGTCTGTCAGAAAGGAGTCGGTAAAGCTATTTTGCTTTGGCAGCAACTTACGTTTCTTGCCCATCTTTCAGTGTGTAAATAATGGGCAATATTTTTAAAGAGATTATAAGATCATTGGTTTTGGACTTGTGATTGAGCAGCTCTATACACATACACTCCCAAAGAAGACCAGAGATTATCTTGTAGATGTTTTCGACTTGAAAGACAGCTATACTGTCCATCGATATCAGTATTTTCTTATTTAGGATTTCGCCACCATGAGTTCAGTTTGATAAACTGAGTGGTGACCTGCTGCTGTCGAGGGTAAGTTCCGATGAGTGCATACCTGCTCCAAATTCCTTTTGATTTTTAGATCCATTGGCCAAAAGAGTTATGTCTGCTTGGATGTTCTCAGTTGAGTCAATTAGAGTTTGAAATTCTCTATTGAATGTTCTGGAGTTCCTGGAGTTCATCCTACAAGAAGGATGGTTCGAGATCTGATGGGCTCGGGGAGGCCGCTTGGAGGTAGTACAATGAACCCGATTAAGTGCCCTGAGTGCAGGGAGCTTGGCTCCTCTTTCCTAAATAATCCAGAATCTCTGTTGAATGTATATTTTGGAGAGATACGGTATACATCCATCTTCAAGAGAGGTAGCTTCTTGGAGCACTCCTCGTGGATTTTGGAGTGCCCCTAAATTCTATATCTGGCAGATGATAATCCCCATCCCCGCAGCCGTAGGGCTGCTTTTGTTGCCATCTCCTCCGCATATAGATCTAGTGGAGGAAAGTATAGCAACACCTCTAGTGCTGCTGTGGGTGTGGCTCGAGGCTCACATGACCATGAGACAAAAGAGTCTCTGTGGTTTGTCTAGAAGAATTTTCGTGATTTGTTTGGTTTTGGGCCACCATAACAGATCAGTGCCATCATAGCAGATCATAAGTTAATAATGGCAGCGTAAACCCAAAGTGAGATTTAAGAAGAAAGACCCCAGGTTTTTCCCACTGCCCTACGACTCTGCCAGAAACCCATCAGACTTGCTTTGTGTAATTTGTTTTTGATGTGGTTTTCCCAATTAGTCTAGTGTAATGCCCTCATAATTAACCACGCTCACTAGATTTAGCGAAACTTCATTCAAAGTAGGCAAAATCATTTGGCATAGTTTCCATTTTCTGGTGAAAAGAACCAGCTCCGTATTGCTCGAATTTATCGTCTGTCAAGGAGTGTTCGATACGTCACTTTTACATTATTTTAAGACCTTCTTTTGCCTGATTTCAGAATCGTAATATGGTCTGCAGAGCCTATCGTATAGAGGCCATTATCGTTGAGGTGCCTGATGAGACTGTCTACACGACTATGTTTTAGAAGTGTGGAAAGAATACCACTCTCTGGGGACAGCCTTTTGTAGCAATGCCTCTTGTGGTTGTGCCTCCAAAACTTATTTGAACAGATCTACATTCCAGCACCCTGCCTATGAACCAAATAAGTCAAATAAGACAGATACAAAAACAAAAATACGACAAAAGACGGAGAGACGTGTGGATATTTAGTCGAACAGCACAAAGCAGATCGAGAAACAGTTAGATTTTGACAAATCAAGTTATGGACACGCTGAAAGGGCAAATCGGTCCAACTGAATACATTAAGAAATTTATGTAAATTTAAAACAGAGGTTTATTAACCTTTAAACAGTCGAATGGGAATGGCGTAGGATGAAACCCGAACCTTTATAAGTATAAGATATTCTTTTCTTAAAAAACCATATTACATACAAAAACTAAACTCCCTGAATTTATATGTACCTCTAATATATTTTTAATAATTGAAAAGGAAATTTTTTCACTTTTATTTTTTGACCTCTCACATCTATTGCGTTTGTATTTCAACATGGGCGTTTTCCTTTTTTTTGCTTATGTATGAAACGTTTACTGGAGGATAAATTTCCTTTCATATTGTTAAGATAAAAACGGCGTAGCAAATTTAGCAAAAAAAATGAATTAAATTTTTTCGACCGGTTGGTTTTAAATATTATAAATAAAGTCCACAGTATTAATAATTGGTAATTTAAGTTAATGTAAGATGAAGAAACGATTCAATTTTTAAATGATGTATCCTTGTTAAGGGTTTCTAAATGTTGACTCAAATAATTATTTGTCTTGAGGGTAGCGTACATTTTTTTATAATGTTAATTTTAAATTTGCTTATGTTTTACTTTAAGAAAATTAAGGAGGTTTGGGTTAATATTTTATTGTATAAAACGAGGGTTGGTTATCCAATAAATTAATTTTTAAAAATAATTTCGAGCTGTTGATTACTCAATTAATATAAACTTCTAATTCTAAGAGGCACGATAAGTAGAAGTTGTTAATTAAAGTAATTAAGGATAAAAGAAAATCTTAACGTATGTCCCAGGCAGTCCTCTGAATTTTTATAAATGCATAGTACAGTTTTTAAATTTAACAAATCGGGGGAAGTCCCCCACAAAGAAAATTTTTAGTGCCAGTATAACATTCTAAAAACTACAATAAACCGTGTTAAACTTATTATTAAATTTATAGGGTTGAGCTTAACTTTAATTAAAGAAAAATTGAGATGGGTTAAGCCGCAAATATGAAACCCTTTTTGCACGTAAAGGATGCAGACGCAGGCCCTGAATTCACACTACGTTTGTCGCGCATACATATTATTCATTACACAATAGTGTGGTTTTGGCCAAATATTCGAGCTATTGATTTCGCCAATTAATAAACAGCAAATATTAAAAATCGATTAATGGAATAAACAATTTTTTTTGTAATCAATCGATAGAATAACGGACGAGTGTTGGAAGAGCCTTCTGTAACGAGTTTTTTAGACTGTTTTTCCGGCTTTAGTTTACATTTTTTGTTTATATACTTTTATCTGCCAATTTATCTCAAATAATATAACTTTTTCATATAAGTATTCTAAAATATTCCCAAATGGAGATCACCTACATGAGTAGATAGGTAGCATAAACGTCAATAATTTGGGAATGATAAAATATCAAGTGGTGGATAACTGTCAAATTTCATAACACTTGAAAATCACGGTTGATAGCTAGTCAAATATTCAAAATATTTCGAATTTTTGAATTAATAACGAACTGCAAACCAGGGTTTGGATAGTATTAATGCATTCACAATTTATTGTGTGTTACATATTTCACACATTCTTGTAATAAATGCCTATTTTACTTTTTCATTGACTTCATCTATTACGAAAAAATAATATGTAGTCCAGTGCACTTACGAAAATTCTATACGTGTGACCCAAAAGTTTTATGCACTGTCATTTTTTATTTTTTTATTCGATAGGGGGTTGGTCGGAGACCTTAACTCTGATTTTGCGTATCCGCGGAATTACCCCTTTCGCCGCCATCCTGGAAAATGCGTTATGGCCCATATCTCGCGTTCTATTCATCGCAGCTCTATGGTTTTGGGGCCCTTTTATTTGTTAGCGTTTATTCTTTGAATGAAATTTTGTAAACTAACTATACGACTGGAACCAGTGACGACCGAAAAACAACCAAGTCCAAATTTTTTATTAAAAATGATATCATGCAGCTGCACGGCACCATGCGGCAGAGCTTGTGGGTGCAGAAAAGCCGGATTAAAGTGTTCAATTCTGTGCAAGGTTTGCTGCGGCAAAACATGCAATAACAGACCCGAAAATGCACAGAATTGTGTAAACGAAGATGACGGGGACTCGGATGACGATATACCAACAATGGTATCCCTACCCGGATTAACAAAACAAAACGTAGGACAAATACGACATCCAATTTCGAAAATGACGAAGGCAGAGAAGAGAGTAACGACGAGACGGAATACGAGGAACCAAAAATAAAGAGACAAAGGTAGGAAGTTGAAAATTATAAATGGTTGGTTTACGTAACCAAATATTTCATGCAAAAACTTGGTTTCTAGAAGTTTGAGAGAATTCGACCGAAATTGTAGAAATAATATAAATCAAAATCTTACAAATTTTTAAATTTTTAGGGTAAATTAATTAGATAAATCTAATACGTTGCAAATTAACCCCAACATACACACACATGTGTTTGGTGGAAAACAAATTTTCTCCTTTAAAGTTTTTTCACATGTGTGTGTATGTTGGGGTTAATTTGCTACGTATTAGATTTATATAAATCAAAATAATTTAAAAAGTTAGATAAATGGTTTCAATTCGCAATACTTTTCAAACATCTCGAAATTTGTTCTCCCGGTCAGTTTAAATTATAATCGTAACAGGATAAATCACTGACATTACTACCAAAATCATGAATTATTACGAATAACTTGATTTTAAACACCTTCCAGATTACCGACAATATGAAGAGACCATGAGAGCATTATATTACACCTATAAAATATTGACGAATATTCAAGAGGAGAAAAACCTCCAAGCGCTCCGTCGCGAGCAGTGCTCGATTAGAAGTAATCAAAGTTGCTTGCGACAAGCACAGCGCAACTGTGAACTTGGATTGGTCAGCGATAATTCAACCAATCGGATTAATTTTTGTGTGAAAATTCGCGTAATTGAGTCTTCATTAAAAATCATTGTAATCATGCAGCTGTAAGCAAACAGCTACGATGCACCATAAAAAAACTATTTGCAAAAAACCGCCCGGAAGCGAAATTTACGGAAAAAATTTCGACTTTGAACGCGAATAAGTTTTTTTCTCTTCATCGGAGCGCTTACTCTGATATAACTTTATTTAAAGAAAAAACGCTAACAAATACAACGCTTCCAAAACCATAGAGTTGCGATGAATAGAACGCGAGATATGGGCTACAACGCATTTTCCAAGATGGCGGCGAAAGGGGTAACTTCGCGGATACGCAAAATCAGAGTTAAGGTCTCCGACCAACCCCCTATCGAATAAAAAAATAAAAAATGACAGTGGATAAAACTTTTGGATCAAAAATAAATTTTTTTAAATTTACTATTTAATTTCCCCACTTTTTGGGGCCCCTTGATTCTAAAACAATAAAAATACTCTTAGAAACAGTCGACTAGTAAGTGTTGTTAAGCAAAAACGACTGCAGCAATTTTTTTGAACTTATTAGGCTTCGGCCACTTTAACAAAACGAAATATATACAGGGTGGCCCAAAATAAGCGGGTTATTTTAGTAAAATTTCAAAAAATCTCGACACAGTATTTATACGTGGCTATAAGTTAGTAATCATCGGCTCTAATTTAAAAATTATCGTTCAAATTTTTAAATTTAAAATTGCGGCCAGTATAGCGGCAGCTACATTGCTTAGTTTTTTTATTATAGCTTTGAAGACAATTATTATTATAAAAATCTAAAAACAGGAATATGTAGGCAAAATATACGGCTTTACTTTTGATATAGTCGATTTTTAAAATAATTGACTACTTTTAAAGAAACAAAGTTGATTAAAATTTTAAAATTGATTTTCTCGAAATCGGCTTGGGCCGTTTTGTCTATATTTTGCTTCGTGGTAGATATGATAGTTCTTAATTAAACCCCGCTGTTTGGTTCATTTGCTATGCGCAGATCCGGAGCTATGATTTTTTGAATGTCAAAGTTTCATAAATTCATAACTTGTTTTCTAATTAAAATTTGGAATTGCAAGTTGGTGTATTGATTTATTCTACAAATTTCTATTATTTGCTACAATTTTGGTTTTAAAAACACTTCCGATTAAACCAGAAACTAGCCAAACAAAGAAAGTTTTTAAAAACTTTATATTTTATAATTTTTTTAAATATCGTAAGATTAGATGTGGATTGATATCAAACATGTTAAATTTTAACACTTCTGGTTTCACCGGAAATGAGGTAAAAGAGTATTTTTCTGATTCTAAATTTTCGCAACTTTCGCTTGTAATAGTATTCATTCAAAATATACAATATTTTCATTATAGAGCAGTCTAATAATATTTTGTACCAGTCCCAACTTTTTAAAATTAATATTTCGGAAGCTTTCAAGCATTTTTCAGTAAAATTTTTAATATTTAACTTGTGTATAGTACGTATATGTAAACATTTATATTTTATTTATCATAAATCTTTCGCATACATTTTTGATATTAACAAACCGGAATCGGAAACTTTTAGATTTTTGTAAAAGAAAAGAACATAAAGCAATTATTTAGAAAATTTTCTTTGTCAAGCTATAACCTTATAACCCTCTAGGCGAAAGCTGTTTCATCTACTTAAAAGTAACAAAATTTATTTTATACGAAGTGTGTTTCCTCACAACGAACGTTTTAAAAGTCGATTTTTAGTTGCCATTATCGCATCAGGCTTACTCCGAAGGAGGTTACTATAGAGCTATTATATACTCGTGTAAAAGAAAATAACTCATTTGAATGTTATAATAATTTAACGTTAATTCGTTTCAACGTAATTTAATAACATTATCGCCATTAGGTTGTCAAGAGCAACGATAATTTAGTTGCACCAAACCAGTAAACCACAAATGCCCTATGTACCTGTTGCTCGTTGCACCACTCACCACGGATATTTAATGCGATTACAAGAATTATTTTGTATAATCAAAATATTGTGTGTAGAAATTAACGTTATGTTAACTTTATTAATTAATTACGCGACGCACGAGTTCATAACAATGCGATCATAATGTACGTGCTTCAATTTTTTTAAATTCAATTTCGAAATCCCTAACACGGAAGCAATGTTGTATTATTTCGAAAAAGTATAAAAAAAATAGTTTCTTTACAATACAATGGATTTTGATAGAAAAATGCATTAGGAAAACTTACCCTGTACTAGAGAAACGCGAGAAAGCCTGCATCATCTTCAAACTCAGCTCTCGTTCCCTCGAGTTGAACTGCAAAGACATATTGAGAGGATGGCCAAATACGTACTCGACTTCATCTCCATGCATTACGCCCATCCATTCTCCCCATAACGACGTACTCGTTCTCTGTAACAATTTACCAAATTAAAAATTTAAAACAAAATTCCTTAAAAAACAAGTAGTCTAACAACAGTTGAACACATTTATCCTTGTTCAACATCAGATGTCAGTTTATACAAGTCCTATTTACCTTGAAATGCCATCCCTAGTTTTGTACTTTACAACTAGTTAGGGGTGAGCGTCCACTTTAACTTATCCTCGAAATGTCTAGGAAAGCGGAAACAAGAAAATTTATTCGCGAAGTATTTGTCGAGAGTACTTCTTTATTTTCCCACCCTTCTGATTATCTCGTGACGATTGTGGCAATTTACAACTTTCTGATTTAAATTATTTTTAAATTTAATTCGCGCACACAACTACTTTAATTTTCGAAAAAATTTGTTAACCCAAATTAATTAACCAACCAAAAAATTGCTTTTTTAAAAACACAATCGGCAACAAAATATTCTTTCCGCCGTTTTTCGGATAACAATATGGAAGTCAAATTGGGTTTGTATTCGAGTCTACAAAAATAGATTTAAAGTTTACACTAAATTTACATAAAGAATTACTCATTGTATGAACTAAAAAGCCATTTGGAAAATTTAGAACAGACAATTGTGAACGTAAAAGTTATGCATGACAATAAAAAAATTTTTATATGCGCTAAACGTCGCACTAATTTATAAAAAAAAGGAAACGAAAAGGCCGATAGAATGGTACGTTTTTTTTTGTAAAAAGATCTTAAAGAAAATTTTTCAGCCTCGCCAGTAGTTCTAGGTGGTACAATTTTTGTTCCGTGGATCCGTGGCGGCTTGTTGAGGAGTTTAGGGTTAAGGGTATAAAGGAAGTGGACTTGCAAATTTGTTGAAACTTTGATTAGTTGCACAAGCGAAATTGTTCATGAATAATCTGCATTCAATCTTATAACAACTACTGTTTAAGACGCGTTCCGTTAGCTCCTCTCGGTTCTCCTTAATAAGTTTTAATTAACAAATGAAAATACATAAATACAACATATTTAATTAAGAGATACATAATTTATAGGCGAACGGAAAATCTGACTGAAATAATTACAAAGTCTCGTCCAAATTGTCTGAAACAGGAAACTAAAATAATCTTATAGTTGGAAAATATTGCTATACGGGACTCGGCATAGCGCAGGTATTAAAACTAAAACTTTAAAGTAATAAACTTTGAAACAAGACACATTTTTCGTAATTTTGTCAATTGGCGCTATTTAGCTTCTACAGTAATTAAATGCATCTCTAAGTTTATCTAAGTTGTTGTCAAACTTTATGTGATACGATAATGAGACAATTGGGGATTTAGTTAATTTACGAGAACTTGGGGTTATAAGTTCCAATTTCCTTAGTGTTGGAAACTATTTCTTCTTTTAAGTTTTCCAATAATTCTAATTAAAAACTGTATCTAACTTTAGTTCAAGTTTTATTATATAACTCGCCAAATTCGCGTCAACCTAGAGCGACTATTTTTACCAGAAGCTCGCGTTACTCGTTAAATATTTGAAATTAAAACTATAAATAAAGAGTTTTCCCGGTCCATTAAATTACTTAAAGATTAATTTTAATTGCTTCGTGTCTTTTAAGCTCCAATTTAGAAAAAGTATTTAACAAACACGCTCTGGCCTGTCTGTTCTATTGGAGCGCCAGTTTTACTATTTTCTTACTGATGCGGCGAGTAGCTTAGCGCTAGATCGATTAACCAGTATTGGCCAGGTTTACGGCTAAGAGAGTTACCGGCGGAGGAACTCGGAACGGGAAGTAAGTGAATCTGGTCCAAAAAAACCTAGTTGCAACTATAACAGAAACTTATCATCTGACAGTAAAAGAAGAAAAGTTCTAAAAAGACAAATCCAAGTTTGCGAAAATGTAGGGATGCGCAGAAAGCGGTGCATAGCGAAAAGAAGAGAACCAATTAGGCCAAACAGAAGCAAGGTCGTGACAGAAGAAAATAAAGCGAAATTTAAAATAGAATGTGAAGAGGCAAAAATTAATGATAAATAAGCCTATAGAGTTGAAGAAAAACGAGGTACTGGAAGAGATAAACATAAACATAACGAGAGAAGAATGTAAAATTAATTTCAACCTAGTATTGGCGGAGCCAGAAGTAGGAAAAGAAAGCTGTTCGTGTCAGTCGTTTCCTGGAAAACAAAAAATAGCGGAGACGACCAGGGCTGGGATAATGTCTAATCTAAAAAAAGGCAAATACCGTTCAACCTACGCTTCAAAAGAAGAAACTTATTGGATAAGATACTGTGGATGAAGTTTTTTGAAGTGTCTAGATGAAATCTACAACTGTACAGAATGATTCTTGAACAAGAAGTATCTGCCCATCCAAATGCAATATCTCATTAAGAGCCAGTCCCACCAACTCTGACGGTTAATGTCAGTTAATAAATGAATTGTAGTGAAACTTTATTGCCATGCCATATCATATTGTGGATGCAATTTTCTGGAGTGTCTAGATAAAATCTACAACCATGACAATTGACAATTCATGACAATTCATTGTCATCTCATGTAATATAATGCAAATGAAATTTTCTGGAGAGTCTAGATGAATGATTAATCAACGAATTGTCATGACAATTCATTATCATCTCAAGTCATATTGCGAATGAAATTTTCTGCAGTGTCTACATAAAATCTACAACCATGACAATTGACAATTCACGACAATTGATTTTCATCTCATGTCATAATATATTGCGTATGAAATTGCCTGGAGAGTCTAGACGAATGGTTAATCAAGGAATTGTCATGACAATTCATTGTCATCTCATGTCATATTTCTAATGAATTTTTCTGGAGTGTCTAGATGAAATCTACAACCATGACAATTCATTGTCATCTCATGTCATATATTGCAAATGAAAATTTCTGGAGAGTCTAGATGAATGATTAATCAAGGAATTGTCATGACAATTCATTATTATCTCATGTCATATTGCGAATGAAATTTTCTGCAGTGTCTAGGTGAAATCTACAACCATGACAATTGACAATTTTTGACAATTCATTGTCATCTCATGTCATATTGTGAATGAAATTTTCTGCAGTGTCTAGATAAAATCTACAACCATGACAATTGACAATTCATGACAATTCATTGTCATCTCATGTCATATATTGCAAATGAAATTTTTTGGAGAGTCTAAATGAATGATTAATCAAGGAATTGTCATGACAATTCATTATCATCTCATGTCATATTGCGAATAAAATTTTCTGCAGTGTCTAGGTGAAATCTACCACCATGACAATTGACAATTTTTGACAATTCATTGTCATCTCATGTCATATTGCAAATGAAATTTTCTGGAGTGTTTAGATGAATGGTTAATCAATGAATTGTCATGACAATTCATTATCATCTCATGTCATATTGCGAATGAGATTTTCTGGAGTATCTAAATGAAATCTACAACCATAATAGGATGGTTCTTGAGCAAGAGGCATCTGTCCATTCAAATGCAATATTTTATTAATTGTCAGTCGCATCAACCCAGATTAAAGAATTTAATTGCGGTTAGTGGCAGTTAATCAATGAATTGTTGTGACAACTCATTGTCATGGCATGTCATATTGTGTACACTTTCTGGAGTGTTTAGATGAAATCTACTAGTATCGTATAGAATGGTTATTGAACACGAGGTACTTATTTGCACATTTACATGCAATATCTCATTAATGGTCAGTCCCACAGTTGATCAATGATTGACATTGATTTGTCATGGCAATTCATTGATTAACTCCCATTAATCCTGAGTTAGTAGAACCGGCGCTAAGTGTTTTAATGAGAAGATCAAAGTGATATAAGATTGCAATATTCTCTTTGGCTGTGTACAGTGTACATAAATATGTATTCCGAGCAATACCTGAAATCACTACGAGCAGAATACATCTGTGAGGCACCCCGAATGTTCTGGATTTCTGTACCTAGAAGCTTTAATACAAAATTCGATTAACTGATTAGAAGTTTTCAAATCGAAATTATAGAATTAATTTTTGAACAAAATTGTGCAATGTTTATATTAATGAGAATTAATGTTAATATTTTAATTAAAATACATAGAAAAAGTCTAAATTACTCTTTCGTCAAAGATATTTCGACTATTAAAAAAAATAAAAATTATAGGTAGTTAAATATCAAATAACTTTCGCTCATAAAAACTTGCTGTTTTTTAATTATTGAGGTAGATAGATGTTTTTAACGATCTTTCGTGACTAATGAAGCCAAATTTTAAATTCAGGTACTAAGGCAATTATTATTCCGTTTCTTAATATCAACTTTATGCCTTTTTTAGTTATTTTTGGCTTCGTACAAAGCAGAGGAAGCTATTTTGTTATAGTAAAGCGTCTTTCAAAAATAAGATACACGCATCGCCCACGATCCAGCTTTAATTTTCGATTATATTTAAACAACTGAACATCGAACCAAAAGTTTAAAAGTACGTACCAATGAATTACTCCATAAAAACTGGTCCACTTTTCCCATTTTATTTAAAAAACGCAATCAAAATATACCTTGGTAGTTTTTAAACGACTGGGTGAGGCTTGAACGCACGAGAACAGGATTCGGCGAGCATTCGCGCATATAATTCTGATTTGATTCCACTCTAATACGCTACAAGCTTCCGATTAAGCCCTGATATTTGGCAAGTATATTAGGGTTTTTCAATAAAAGCGACGCAGTTAAAAACTTTACTGGGAGATCTGTATCACACGTTTATCGACACGCTTTTGGAACACGCTGTACACCGATACGCCCTCTTAATAAAACTGCATTAAAAATTTTTCGCATCGCACAGAAAAACAACCATCGCGTTTCATTATTGAATAAAATTTTAATTAATTATTATGCATATAGAAAAATAAATCACTTCGGAAAGTTGGTTGGAAGTTTTAGATGAAGTTTATATTTGTTTGCATTACACATAAAATGTGAATTCCAACGACGCAATTAAGGTATGAAAAGATTTTGCAAGTGGTTTCTTTAGCACCACAATATCTACCTTATGTAAGGAAGTAATAATTTCGAAGCTCGAGAAACTAGGTCTAAATTTTTTGTTTTTCGAGCCAAAACTTTACATAAAAGTCAAACTTGGTTATAATAAAGTGTGGAATTATACAACTAACATTATGAGTTTCAGAATTTAAAACTTTTATACCAACATTGATATAATATTGTTCGTAATTTTCAAACTTTCAAATAAGTTTTATTAGCGCTTTATTAAAGCGAAAACCTTGGTAGAGTTTTCTTCTTTTTTGAGAAAAATAAAAAAAGTGTGTTAGTAGGTTTACGGTTTAAAAATTGGGAAAATTGTATTTCCGATTACTTTTCAGCTCGATTTGCGTTATTGGACGGATTAAACAGGAAGTTCCTGAAGTATAGGGCGTCAGCTAAATATCCGTCTATCCTTAAATGACCCAAGTATCGATTAATTCTCTTTAAATAGTAAATATCTAACCTAAACGGACCAACACAATAGGAAATAAACTCGGTAATGCGTTGGATCAGGTTAGAATTGACCGTAATGTAATTGACTCGACGAAAATGATGATAACGATCAGCAATCTTTTTGAGTTACGTCCACAATAACAAGGCTTAGTTACAAAACATTTCAAAACCAAATTTTATTTTGTGTAGGCCCACTCGAAAATTAGGCATAAAGTGGTATTTTGTAAAACATTTACAAAAGCTCTACACGACTTGTCGAAAACTGCCGTGTTGCTAAATTAAAAAATTTTGTTAATTAGTAAACATTTCAATTAATAACTTATTTCAAAATTGCAATTACATGATAAAACTTTTAATAAAGAAATTTAAAACTTCATTACAGAAAAGAAAGGGCTTGTAAAATCTTTAATTTTCTTTAAAATTTTCATTCGTTTCACGAACTAACTATTGTAAAATATAATTGTATCCTATTATATAAAATTTTACGTTTCTCGAAGGCCTTATAAAGAAATGAGTTTTAAAGAAATCCTGCAGAAAATTCGCATCCGAAGACTATAAAAAATAATTAGTTTTGAGACCGGCGTCGTCACGCAATTATTTTCCTTTTACCTGTTGCTGAAAACTGAAACCGTGTTAATGAATATCAGATTTCTCAACTAATACACCCAACTTTTATTACCATAACTTTGTTAAAAGTCGTGTGATTGTGAATAATAAAATTTTGGTTTAAAAAGCTCGAGTTTTAAACGAAAAAGAGGATACATAAATAAACAAAACGTTTGTAATATTTGTGCCACGCGAAACAACTATTAAACGGGAATATTTAAAAACCGCGTGTATAATTTTAAATGCCAATAGTTTTCAATCGTTTTTCGGAATCTTAAGTGGTCGTGTCGCTATCCATAGCGACATTAGTCGCGCCATGAACGTTTCGCTTGCGTTAAAAATTAATGTTACGGAATTAATAATTACATTTTTGCTATTAAAAATGGTATTTGAGGGAAAAAAATTTAAGAATTTTTCTGCAGTACCTACCTTTAGTACAGTATTCTGAAACTACCGTTGGGTGGGGCAAGCGGGGCGTTGAAGGGGGAGAGCGGGGAGAGTGGGAGCTGTTTAAACTTGCTTTTTCTCGTTTTTTGTAAATAACTCGCCTTATGTAGATTGTACGTTGATAAGGGTTATTATAAAAGTTATAGAAAACATTATTAGCTACAAGATCGATTATATGCATTTTTCCGTAACTTTGACCCTTTGTGAGATATAGCGCGGAGAAGGGGTTACAGTGAATTTGTTTACTGGATGAAGCTGTATAAACTGTGGACTAGACGCGTAAGTTTAATGAAAGGAATCGGTCATCAAATCGACGTTTTTTCAGATCGTTCACTATCATAAATATCTTCGCTGAAATCAATGCCAACTGAAACCTCTCTCTATGCTATACTGAATGCCTCTACGTTTTTGCTCAACACGAGAAAAATGAATAGAATCTTTTTTGTAGTAAATTTTGTCTACTTTGATTTTGTATAGGAATAAATTTTTTGTAGGGTTGATAGTTACGAAGAAATAAGCAAAAAACGAAGAAAAGTCTTTAAAGAACCCTTCCCTTCGCTTGCCCCTCACCTTCCGGGACTTCTAGTATGTGGTACTGCAGGTTCCAAGAAAAACCATACAAATTTTCAAAGTTCCCTCCACCAGAGTCGACTGTTTTACTATCGCAAAAAGTGGGCAACTGTTAAGACTATATAAATTTAATTCGCCTCGCGTCGCTCGGCGTTTTAATTTCCATGCTGCGTCACATAAACTCTTGTAAAAAAGTTTCCTTTCTTTACCCCATCTACTAGGTCCCTTCTCGAACACCTATAGTATGTCGCTAATATGTTAGATATTTGGAGGGATGAGGGTATGTTTCCGCACAACCGCCATATTGTATGGCCAATCCTGACGCATAGAGGATATAGGATTTTAATTTTCAGGGTCGTCCTAATCAATTCAGCTTGTAGGAACTCGAGGAATTTAATAAAAATTTATTTTAAGAACAAGAATAACCTGAAAATAGTAAAAAAATGATATTTTTCAAAATATGTCAACAACCAACTTCTAGCTCCAGCAACTTTTATTAAAGTGACGCTCATTTATTGAACAACATTCGGTACTTGATTGCAACGGAAAGGTATATAGCAACTATGGAAAAATTGAAGTAGGTCAACAGCGAACTAAAACTAGTAAATACGTTTTGTTGTACGGTACAAGAAACTGCAATCCAATTTTAAGACTCGAAATTAAAAACGCCTTAACTCGGCGGAAACTCGCAATTTTAAAAAAGCAACTCGGTCTAAGAAGAGACAAGTAAAACGTTATAACGCGATCACTTGCGGATTTTAATAAATATTTTCAATTTCTCCAAGAACCTCTCGCTTTCTTTTTCAATTTCCTTTATTTTGTGATATATTATCCAACGTAAGATAGCTACTTTATTTTTTGGACGTTCGATCCGAATTGTTGCTCTAAATATTTGAGTAACTTACGTGTGTGAAAAAATAGTAGTAGACCTTCATTCCTCTTTCAGCCATGGCTTCGGCAAAATAATTTGTAGGGCATATAAAAAAGTAATCTCCAACGACGTCTCCAATCATTTTTTGGTTTAGATATCCATCGTTTACGTGTTCCCAGTCCGTATACTGAAAACAATTTACATAATTTATTTTCAGAATAAGGTGATGGGTTAATCATACACTTTTTTATTGAAAAAAACTTGTAACTTGCCTGAAATACAATGGCGTCTCTTTCTAAACGGCTCATATTTTTAAAAATTGTATTTATGATGTCGTGATATTTGTCTCTCTGAAGATAACTTGGTCCGTCCTTTTCGAAAAAGTCGATGAAATCGTATAAAATGAAGTAAGTTCCTGTAACAAAACGATAGTTTTAGACTTAAAATAATTTGCCAATAATATTTTGGTTACATTATACCAATATTAAACGAGAGAACGAAGTGAAATACATGATACGAACAAGTTACGGTGTTTATAAAACAATCGTAAAATAATCCAAACTTCTCTTTTACAACTTTAAACTTAATCAATTAAAACAAAATATTTTGTTTGCCTAATTTTACAGGGCTCCGTGCTCTTTTATTAGTTAACTTTGTTTCACTCGACTCTATCTAGGTACAGAAAATGAATATCTAACGAGACATTAAAATTAAATTGTATAGAGATGGTGTTGGAATGTTTTCACAGTGTAAACGCAGACTAAATCCAAACTTTCTGTTTAGTACGTCAACATAAGGTTTTCGGGGTTTTATTTTCGTGGTTGTCAGTTTTTGGGTCATCCCTTTAGACGCGAAGGCGTCTTCGTAGTTTTTCTAATGACAAGTGATAGGCAAAAGCTGAAATAGCTTGGAGAGCCTGCATATTCATTTAGAACTAGAACTGATTAGCACTCAACACTACGTGCTCAAATAATAATTTCTGTAGCAGGCCGACTCTTTGGGCCGGGCCTTCAATGTCAGAGTTTTTGAACTTTTTTATTTTTCCCGTACACAGCATATGGTAGTAGGTACGTAGTTTGACGTAAAATAAACTTTCAGCAACGCGACTCCAATTTTAAAACCTCCTCAGTTGGCAAGTTTGCATCTCTACTCTTTCACATCCTTCTACAAACGACGGTTCGTTTTTTCATTCTTCAGTTAAAAATCCAACCTCTTTTACGATCATTATCCAGTGTACATTTTATTGAATACTGATACCCTGCAAACATCAAAGTAAGTTAAGTAAACAGTTGCTAGCGAATTTGCAGTTGACAAATTTTGTTGTTTCTGTATTTTAATACGAAGCAACTGTTTACTTAGTTTACTTTGATGTATATTAGACAGATTCTTTAGTACGAAATAAATCAGCTCAGATTCCTTTTCTATTACAATTTTCATTTTTACCATTCTAACCTTAAGCTCGACATGTCCGAAAACTTTGGCTAAATAAACAGAAACTTCCCTCTTTGACCACTCGACAGTTGTTGTTGTAGGCGTTCGCACTGTAAGGCGATTGTTGTCTTTTTTGTTGTCACATTTAGGCTTTTGATACAACTTTGTTTTGAAGGAGTTGCGCTAAATTACAATACATCAAAATATGAAGCGTTTTCTTTTCTTTTCATGTACTTATAAGAAGCACGTTAGATTATTTATTCATGATGGCTTATTTTCCTAATTTTAAGATGTAAACTCTCAATGGCTCATCAATATTTAATATTCCTAAGCACGACAAAACTTTTTATATTTGAAAAGCCCATTTGTAGGAAAATAAAACGGAATAAAATCTTCATTAAATAATCTTAAAAGAAAGTTGTTTTTTATTCTTGAATCTCATAGACTATTTATATGGATTATATGCATAGATCTGTTCCTTTTTCAGTTTTTGAGTACCTATTAAATATTTTCAGAATATTCGTACCCACGGTTAAATTAACTTAAAAAGTCCAAAAACTAATAAAAAATTGTTCACATAATTTATTAATCCGCAAGTTGAGTGCCCTTAGAAATAAATTATACAAGGTGAGCAGATTTTGTTAATATTTTAAAACGTCCCATTTAAGTGTGTTTTTGCAAACAAACTTAAAGAAACGAATAACCAATCCGAGGCTTCAACATTTATAATTTATAAGAGCATGAATAATTTGCCCATGGTACTATTTTAACCAGATCAAAATGAAGTAGTATTGAGAAGGTTTAATTATAAATGTAAACAGAGTTTATATGTATGCACATATTTGATCAATTTGCAGCGATAAATAAGATATACGTAATCTGTTTAAATGGCCAGACATGAACGACGTTCAGTCAGTGCTCTTGAACTACAAAAATGAATTTTTCAATACATGCAGACCGCTCACAGGTTTCAGTTACTTATAGGTATCGAGTACAAAACACCAAGCATTACAAATAATAGAAATTAGAAAACGGTAGCTAATTATATGTAATATAATTAATTGTAATAAAATAATAAAAATGTGGGCGTGATCATGTGCGACGGCTGCTGATATATATAGCTCAAATATAGCGGTTTTCGCCAGTTTTCGAATATCTAAGAGGTTTCAGTAGCCGACCATCCTATTTGGTTAGTTTGAAACTATTAAAACAGAGATAAAGTCGACATCTTTTACACTTTACCTCAAGTTTAAAGCGTCAGACCCACCTGCTCCTCTTTTGCACCCACTATTAGTACCTATATCAAAGTTAAAGGAAGCAGGCTAATAGGGTTAACTATTCCCTAGTTAAGCCGTGAGCCACTGCGAATCAAGGCCTCTCCTCACGAGCCGCGGTATACGCAGAGAGCGGAACCATGTTTGCATTCGCACTCTACCGTGATTGGTAACGGTTCGGGTTCAGGAAGCCCCTTATCCTTTCACTAGCGACCACGTAATCGCTTCTGGATTTTCCGTTATGACCTGAAATAAACCAGATTTATCATCATGATGCGCTAAGAGAGAGGGGCCGTTTGCTTCCAGCCTTCTTCCAAACACACACCAACAGCGGAGTCTTCGACTGCAACCTAACCTAACCTAACCGCAGGTTCCAAAATGTGAAATGCCGAATATCCACGACCCTAAGGTCGCGAAAAGGAATTCCATAGTCTACTTCGTCCAGTCTATAATCACCTATGCACGACACGTATAGAACCTGCAATGCGGATAAACCGGCATAGGAACATAATAACGAGAACACAGAAAGCCCTGACGCTAAGAGTTATCCAGGGATACCGCACTGTTTCGGCTGAAACTGCGACATACTAGCGGGTATGCTGCCACTAGATTTGTTAACAACCAAAGTAGTACCGCAACAGTAGAGAAGAAACGATAAACAAATGGCAAGCTAGATGGGACACCTCACAGAAAAGAAGATGGACCCGTAAACTGAGTCCAAACATAAGGATGTGGAGATTCAGAAAGTACGGACAACCAAACTAATTTGTCACACAATTCCTGTTAGGTCACAGGACTTTAAACAAGTACCTCGACAGTATTACCAAAATAGAGATGCCTAAATGTAACTACTGTGAGGATGATGATACAGCTGGCCCGGAAAGAAGCTAACCTTTGAATAAAAAATAGACCAAAAAACTTCCGAAAAGAACCTTGTGGATATAATGTGCAGCAATCAGCAAGTCTGGCACGATATCGAGCAAGTTCTGACGAAGATGCTCCTTCAAAAAGAAGTGAACAACAAAGAACGTAGTGCCTAAGCAACCGGCAGGAATCCAACTAATCTCTCTTTCCCATCCTGTTGACAGACCTAGCGGTATTTCCAGGAAGGGGCGAGCACAAGAGAAAGAGAAAGGAAAAAGGTTATAACTGGTCGGAACATCCAACCCTGTACAGTTGCCGGGGAGCTAGATCCTATCTCCGTTACAGTTCTACAAAGGGATTTTCCAAGGCCTCTTTATAAACAAATAAAAGGTTACGTTAGGTTAGGTTAGGTTAGGTTAAGTTAGGTAGGTTTCAGGTAGTCCGATGTTTCCCAGGATGAAGGTATGGGTAGAACCTTGACTCGCCTGTCGATGCTATACAAAGCAGTTATCAATTGAAAAAAATAAGTTAGGTAGGTTAATTAGGGCCTGGACGGAGAGATCAGCAAAGAAAAGGTGGCCTTCCGGCTCTAAGCGGCTAGCGAGGCAGCGGCCGTAGAGGTGAAGAGTCTCCGCCAGTCGGGAAGAGACACGCAGAGGGCGGTGATCAAAATCTCCCGGGAGCGGCCAAAAAGCTGCTCTCGTCAGGCTCAATCAGGGTCGGCTGGGCCCTCTGCAAGGTCTACAAAATGGAGACGAACAACAGGTGCTACCGTTGTGGACAACCGGGACACAGGGATGGAAGTGCGGGGGACCGGACAGGAGCGACGTCTGCTACAACCGCGGGCAGCCAGAGCACACATCGGTCAAGCAAGATACAATTACAGATACAAAGATTATTGTTCTCGAAAATATACGACTTAAGGGTCATCCACACAGCTCTACTCTCAATACGCTCTCGGTTCGATCAAATCTTCTCATGGTCTCACTTTCGATTCTCGATACGCTGTGGATACACTCCCGATTTACTTTCGGTTCGATACTCATATCCACACTTCTTCCCTCTCGATATTCGTGTATTGTTTGTTATTTAGCACACAACTGAGCGTTAACGGGGTGGAGCGGTATCGTACAGGTGTTCACACTCTCGCTCCGACACCACTTCTGTATCGTTATCGGAGCGTTATTGGATCGCGATCGGAGCAAGAGCGACAGTTTGAACACGCTCATTGTTGCTTGTGTAAGAATATTTTATGGCACCGAGAGTGTATCGGTAGGGTGATTGCCTCTAAATTTCTTTGTTCCACAGGGCGCTCTTTTATTCGAAGTGAAGATTAAAAATTCAAAATGCGACTCATCAAATATAAAATTATTTCTGAAATTCTGAATAGCAATAGATGTCTCTCACATGGACTTTCCGTTTTAATTCAAATAAAATTGTAATATTATCTTTACTACTCCCCTGAAGATAACAGGCTTGACCGCTTGACAGTAGGCTTTCAAAGTAGCGATTTGATCTGAAAACTGAAAAGTATTATTTTTCTTTAGGCGTCTTCGCTGTTATTGACTTTATTTAATCTATCACATGCAGTTTTTGTATCTAGAAATGTTAAGAATAATTGTTAGTTTATGTTTAGTCTTGGAGTTGTGTGCGCTGCTCCACATTGCGCAAACATTTCATAAATTTTTATTTTTCTCTCTAAATATGAAATATACGGCCACTATTTACGTACACTAATTCTAATGCATATCATCACCACGCCACGAAACGAAAATTAATTTATTATTCCTTCTAAAAGTGTAATTTGTAAAACGTTCTGTAATTGATGGAACAAGCCCCTTAATACACCAATCTAGTTTTCTTGTACCTCGTAAAACAAATTAGTATCAAATTGTTATATTGATTTGTACGTAATTTATTTTGACGAAATATTAGTAAAATTACATTCAATATTTGAAGGATAATTATAAATTATAGTAGCCGAAATTACCTAAAAGTAATTTACTTGGATTTTAATTGAGGTTTGCTTTGGATGACATGTTATAACTTCAAGTTCGCGTGCTCGACTATCGTTTAAAATTATATTAGTGGAAATTTATTTAAAGAAATAGGCTTATATTGTCTTAAGAAAAATCGAGATAAAGCTTTAAAGGTTGTCAGTCGCATGTTTCCAAATGCTAACTATAATCGGCCCTAATACAATTCAAAAGACAAATTTTTGTCATGCTTAAATCCGAACTAAATTAGGTTAAGGCATTTTTTACCCTCCTTCAAAATCAATATTAAAATTCGAGCAAATAAAATTACCTCCGTATAATTAGGGAAAAAAGTAAATTTGAAAGTAAGGGTTTAACTCCAATAACATTTTATGTACTGTCGAAAACGTGCCCGAAATAACAACACTTCAATAAAAACTTTTGTTTTTTGTTTACCATTTACTAACAATTTTAAGCAAACGACGCTTATTCCCGACTTTATTAGATTTCCAACAAAAAAAAATTATCGACTCGACTTTCACTTAATTTTTGGTTGTTTCGCGAATCGAATAACCAAAATGCTTAAAAGGTATGCAAATTATATTAAACCCTTAAGTACTCGAGTAATCGAAATAATTAAATAAGAAAGCAATTTACATAAGCTCTAATAAAGTTAAGACGCTTAACGAATATAATTCCGAACAAATGTGTGTACTGCTTAAGCCTACCTCAATTTGTAGAAAATCTTGATGTCAGAAAACGAGGGTTGTGTTAACCTACAACCCCGAGCTCGTGTTTTCGTGTTATCATTAAACACTGCCTTTTACGAAGACACAATGTGTTTTTATTTATTTCTAAGCCATTTTGATGACATTATTTCGCAATACTTTTACCCAATTTCTTTACTGATAAATTGTTTTATTTTACTTTTATTTCAATTACTAACTTTCGACCGTATTTGGTAATTTTGTTTTTGTAAAAACAAATACCCACGCACACTTTCACTCTCTTAAACTTTGTTTTTCTGACAGTTTCTCCAAAGTTGTTTCATTCTTTTATGTCAATTTACGACCAATATTTTTCTAAAAGTGTTTGAGAGGTAAAACGAATTTTACTAGACTTTCCCCACGTTCTAAATAACTCGGTTTTGTAGACGTACAGTTACCAAAATTAGATATAACGGGACTCCGAAGTTGCGAACGGTTTTCCAACACACTCGTAAGAAAGGTAAGGAATAACCAATGAGACAGACCTAATGACGTGAATAATCCATCTCGATCGACAATGTGACGACGTGACGACGCCGATATCCCAACTATGCAAGCACCGACGACAAATAATTGCATAATTCATTGCCTATCAAGTAGGTTAGAACGAATTTTTGGTGTAAAAATATAACCACGACTATTTAACCCTAGGATGCACATCAAGGGCATGTGAGGCCCAGCGATCGATTATTAGCTTCGATTAGGCACTTTTGTAACATTTCCTTTTAGATATGCCTCACTAGTGCTTCTTATACTACATTTAAGCACTTTTTAAATGGTATTTGAAGAACTTATGGCGCACTGAGGCCTCGCAGGCCCATGCTGTGTAAAAGTGTAAAGTGCTGTGTAAACTTGATGAATAGTTCTCTTGACAGTTTTCTGTTAAATCTTTAAAACACAAACTTTCGACAGCCCATGCCCTGCTGGCAAGGGAATATTTAGATTTTCTTATTCAAAAAGAGTAAAAATAGACTAAAGTTGGCACAATACAATCACTAAACATTTTGCGAAGGTACAGGCAATTTTTTTTCAAAGTCCACATTTTTGGACATACTGTAGGTATCAGAACCGTTAAGTGTTAAAAAATCAGTAAATTAGGAGAGGAACCTCCCCGACTGAAACAGTTTTTAAAATTAAAAAATATAAATATCCATTTTCGCAAGACAAGTTTATAGTCCGACCCTGTTCAATTTGATTCATTTGTTTTATACAAGCAATAACATAAATCTTCTTAAGAACTCGATCTCCTGTGGTATACTACAATTTCATTACATAAATAATGTAAAAAGAAAACTATTTATAAAAAATGCATTAAATTTTCCAAACAAACAGTGGGAGAGAAAGAAAAACTGCAGCGCAAGATTTTTTATTGCAATAGTTTGTGTCATCTTAATCAAAACAAGTGCTGCTGCACACAGATTTGCGTTGTGTGATTTGCAAATGTAAAAATTGTGTAGTGGAAAATGGAGAATAAATTTTTAAAAAGTTTATTTCTAAAGTTAACAAAACGAAAAAGTCGCGGCTTGAGAGAAAAGTTTATGCGAAAAATGTCTGGCGACCATTGACGTATACGTACCCGCCGAACGGCAACAAAAATGTTCTTATTTTAAACTTTTGTTAGTTTTATTTGTCTGTTTTCGGGAAAATACTTATAATGAAAAATTTAAAAAATATTACGAGTAGTCTATGTCTACAACACTCGACGAAATGAGGAAAATTAGTTTATTAATTTTTGATTAGTTTAATTTCCAATCTCTCAACTTAAGTATTAATAAATTTAAATTAACTTTTAATAAACTGCATCCGGTTTGGTTAATTTTAATTCGCTGTAATTAAAATCTTCTTACAAATGAAAAGAAAAGCAGTCACAACAATATTTTTGAAGTGCATGAGGGGCGAAACTAAATGTCGATTTCAGCCTTTCTCACTAATAATAATTAGTGGTCCGGGAGAAGGTTGTGTTTCGATCTCAAACCATATCAGGTGGAATCTTAGATGCATTTCGACATAATTATTCACAGACAACCTGGCGATTAGGTTCCCTCCCAAAATGTAGGTTACTGGCCTCTCTAAAGAACTTCCAAACCACCTGTTTTCACCCGGTTAGGTGCCCTACTATGATATCTAAATGCCGCAAGCTGAATAATTATCCATAAATCATTCATTAAACTGATGATTTCTACTACTCGGCCATTCAGGCCTTATTCAATCACCTGTGTGCATAAAAGCGAAATATTGATTGAGTGCCATTCAAATTTTTCCAATACTGCCAGTTTCTGGTATTCGCTTTTGTATTACTTATACCTACTATTAGTTTTTGGGGTTGTTAGAATGAAATGCTAAAGGAACAAAAACGAAAATTTCTCGGAAATAGAGATAAAAATTTAAGAATTGGGATCTTTGTGGGTGAAATTGATCAGGCTTTAAATTAGATATGATAGTGGTATTGGCGATTATGCTCTCAATAACTAATTGAATTGTTTTAAATAAACATAAAGATATTGTTAAAATAGAGCTCACCACGAGAAATTAGCCGCTACGCCACATATTGTAGGAATTAAGGTTATTTATTTTTGCTTAAAAACTCTGCTCTCTGGAAGTACGTAGTTCCCGAGTTATAAGCAAAAGATTTAAAAAAAGAAGTTTTTGGCCAATTTTGAAGTTTTTGTCAAATTTTAACACGCTCTAGCTCCTAAACCGTTTGTTTGAAAAAAGCAACCTAAGGACGTAATTTGTAGGAAATTTAATGATCGTTGTTTTTATACAATTGCACTTATTTATAAAGTGTGTAGTTTTTGAGTTATAAGCGATGAACTAAGTAAATCAGTTTTTAAGACGATTTTTGTCAAACTATACCGCCCTCTAACGCCTAAACCGATAACCTAAAGAAAAACTCTAAAAGACATAATTTGTAGGAAATTTGATGGTATTTATTTTTGTATAGAAACACTTTTTTTATGAAGTGCGTAGTTTTCAAGTTAATAGCGAGAAACTTAAAATACGCATTTTAGCCGGTTTTAAAATTTTTGTCAAACTTTAACGCGCTTTATCGCCTGTAACGATGATATTTTTTTTAAGTTAAGAAGTTTGATTCGTTGAAGTATAAATTTATTGTCGCCTGTAAGGAGGTTTTCCTTTAGCAATGTTTGTTCAAATTTTGTGTATTTGTGAGTCGGTCGAGTAGAGGGGGGAGATAGTTAGGAGGGAATTTGAGAAAAAGACTCGGATTTTGTAGGAGCCAAAGCCTAGATTTTGAATAAAAAGAAATTTTGAGAAAAAAAGTCGGTGAAAAAAGCCGTAAGTGATTTTGTTGTGTTAAAAGTACTTGTTTGTAAGATAAGATATGTTTTTAGGACTTTTTTTGGTTACAATTATTAAATGCTATTTTTTTGGATTTGGATTTTGATTAAGATAACTTTTTGTTTATTTAAATAAAAATTATCTTGCCAAATTTATTACTCAATTTGGGCAAGTAAACTTCAGGAGTAATTGGCGCCCAGGAAAAAGCTAAAAATTCGAAACGAACCCACAACCCCGCTCCAAAAATATTAAGAGCAGCTGGAAAAATACATTATTTAAAAATTATCGAGAAAAAAGGAGTAACACGTCTAAACTGTTTGTCTGAGAAAAACACCGTAAGAAATATTATTTGCAGAAAATTTGATGTAGTTTATTTTTATATAGAAGCGATTTTCTCAAAATGCGCGTGGTTTTCAAGTTATGGGCAAAAAACTTAAAACCAGCTTATTGGTCAGTTTTGGAATTTTTATCAAACTTTGACGCGCTTTAGCGCCTAAAGTGTTCGTCTAACGTTAAAATAGTAAGAATTTGTAAAAAATTTAGTGTATTAGGTTATTTTTATATAAAAGCGATTTTCTCAAAAAGTGCGTAATTTTCAAGTTATGAACGAAAAACCTAAAACTAGCTTTTCGGTCGATTTTGGAATATTTATCCAACTTTAACGCGCTTTAGCGCCTAAACTCTTGGTCTGACAAAAACACCGTAAGAAACATTATTTGAAGAAAATTTGGTGTAGTTTATTTTTATATAGGCGCAATTTTCTCAAAAAGTGCGTAATTTTTAAGTTATTAACGAAAAACCTAAAACTAGCTTTTCGGTCGATTTTGGAATATTTATCCAACTTTAACGCGCTTTAGCGCCTAAACTCTTGGTCTGACAAAAACACCGTAAGAAACATTATTTGAAGAAAATTTGGTGTAGTTTATTTTTATATAGGCGCAATTTTCTCAAAAAGTGCGTAATTTTTAAGTTATTAACGAAAAACCTAAAACTAGCTTTTCGGTCGATTTTGGAATATTTATCCAACTTTAACGCGCTTTAGCGCCTAAACTCTTGGTCTGACAAAAACACCGTAAGAAACATTATTTGAAGAAAATTTGGTGTAGTTTATTTTTATATAGGCGCAATTTTCTCAAAAAGTGCGTAATTTTTAAGTTATTAACGAAAAACCTAAAACTAGCTTTTCGGTCGATTTTGGAATATTTATCCAACTTTAACGCGCTTTAGCGCCTAAACTCTTGGTCTGACAAAAACACCGTAAGAAACATTATTTGAAGAAAATTTGGTGTAGTTTATTTTTATATAGGTGCAATTTTCTCAAAAAGTGCGTAATTTTCAAGTTATGAACGAAAAACCTAAAACTAGCTTTTCGGTCGATTTTGGAATATTTATCCAACTTTAACGCGCTTTAGCGCCTAAACTCTTGGTCTGACAAAAACACCGTAAGAAACATTATTTGAAGAAAATTTGGTGTAGTTTATTTTTATATAGGCGCAATTTTCTCAAAAAGTGCGTAATTTTCAAGTTATGAACGAAAAACTTAAAACCAGCTTATTAGTCAATTTCGGAATTTTTATCAAACTTTGACGCGCTTTAGCGCCTAAAGTGTTCGTCTGACGTTAAAATAGTATGAACTATTATTTGTAGAAAATTTAGTGTAGGTTATTTTTATATAGTAGCGATTTTCTCAAAAAGTGCGTAATTTTCAAGTTAAGAGCGGAATACTTAAAACAAGCATTTTGGCCGATTTTAAAATTTTTGTCAAATTTTAACGCGTTTTTACGTCTAAACTGTACGTCTGACAAAAACAACGTAAGAAATATTATTTATAAAAAATTTGGAGTAGTTTATTTTTATATAGTAGAATCAATTTTCTCAAAAAGTGCGTAATTTTCAAGTTATGAACGAAAAACTTAAAACCATCTTTTTGCCAATTTTGTAATTTTCGTCAAACTCTAACGCGCTTTAGCGCCTAAACTCTTGGTCTGACGAAAACACCGTAAGAAACATTATTTGTAGAAAATTTGGTGTAGTTTATTTTTATATAAAGGCAATTTTCTTAAAAAGTGCGTAATTTTCAAGTTACAAACGAAAAACTTAAAACTAGCTTTTTGGTCGATTTTGGAATTTTTATCAAATTTTAACGCGCTTTAGCGCCTAAACTGTTCGTCTTACGTTAAAACCGTAAGAAATATTATTTGTAGAAAATTTGGTGTAGTTTATTTTTATATAGGTGCAATTTTTTCAAAAAGAGAGTAATTTTCAAGTTATTCGCAAAAAACCGAATACAGCATTTTTTGCAATTTTTCTACAGTTTTGCCTGGATTAATATCTTATGTTCCGCTAGTTACTGGACTGTTTAGTAACGTATCACAAGGTGTAGGTAGAGCAAACAAGGGTTGAAAGAGATAGGTTATCTTATTACAAGCAAAAAAAATTAATTCTTACTCCGTGTTCTAGAAACGATTTCCAAAAATTTTCAATACCTCTTTTACTACACACATTACAATACCATTGTAATTTTCCAAATTGACACCCGCCGGTACGTAAAACTCAAGAAATGAAATATGCATGATCCGACTATTCAAATAAACTGTGCGAATAATAAAATTTAATTACGAATTGCAGCTTTAACGACGCCATTTTGTAATGTTCCGCTTGGTAATTTTTTGTTTAAACGAGAAGAACTAATTATTCATTAGAACGTCTACCTATACTTTCAATTGATATTCGATTTTTATTGTTTCACTACTGTGGTTCGTAGTGAATATCTAAATTTCTAGATGACTTTGGAGTGAACTCGGTGAACTGCAGCTCGCTAATATGATCACTGATCACGTGCCCATTTTCTTATATGCTTGATATTTATAATTCAAAGACTGAATTAGTTTAATAGAGACTGTAGTTAATTACACGTTAATTACTAATCAAAAGTAGCTTCAATAAGACAAGATACATAACTTACATAAATATTTTCAAAACAAATATTATTGGAACGTTTTAAAAACTCTTTCGTTCGGTCTAAAACTACAAACATTGCAACCTCTAATAATGTCAGATAATACAGATTTGCAACCCTTAATATGGATAAAATTGTAATACGCTTATTACATTTATTCAGATGAAATTTTTAGCAAATGTTTTATTGTTCGCTTGTGTCCTCTTTCGAAAGTTTATCTTTTCATTATTTTAAATAGAAAAGTTTTCGAAAAAATTCCAATTTAAATGCAACAAAAATTTATTTTAAATAGAAATCAATTATTCATCTCTAAATAATACACCGCGAAATTGATTATTCTGTCTCATAAAAGTTTTAAAAATTCAAACGATAATTAAATTCATTAAATATTAATTGTTACATTTTACACATTCATTTATTAATGACTTCGTGATATGAGTAATTCAATAAGGACGTTAGTCATTCCCTCTCATCCTTAATTGTGCTTGATAGTCTTATTACTATTTTAAACTATTGCACACTAAATTTATTTCAAATAAGTACGTAATGAACGTGGAATTTTCCATTTACATCGTCTTTTAAAAATTCGTTTTTGTTTATATATCAGTCAACTTCTTTTCATAACTAACAATTTCGCATCTGAGGCGATCAATGTTATGCAAATAGAAATTAGAAATGTTCCGTTGCCATGGCAATCAAATTATATACCTACGATAAACCTATATGCATTAAACAGCTAATTTTCTATTTAAATGTTATGGGTGGCCTTAAAAAGCGACATGAAAATGACTTGTATAGCTGAATAGATACAAATGAGTGAGTCATTCAGAATATGTGTACGTATAGAAAAACATCCAAACAGGACAATTAGATCAGATCGGAATTAGATCAGTATAAGAAAATAGTGGAAATGCAGTTCTTAAGACATACGAGGATGTATTGATATCTAGTTAGCCTAGACCAGTTCCATGCAAAAAAAAAAATATTGCGTTACCATAGCAACAAACAATAACTTATTAGAAGTGTCAGTGTAAAGTTTGACGTCAAAAAAGTAAACCAGAGTTAAGGTAGTACTACCGATACCACAAGTGTCAAATGTGTGCTTACTGTAATTTGACTTCCGTCGTATTTATATTTGGCAACGCCGCGTAAAAGCAAAAGAGACAAAAAATACCTTTCAGGTTATCGGTTTGACATGTAATGTCTGTTTACTAATGAAATGTCTGAATAAAACTTATTAAATGGTACAAAACGAATATTTCATTGGAAAAATAAAAGAGTCACTGAAAAGAGGTATAGAAAAATGTGAAACAAATAGCATTAGCCGTATTCTGTACATATTTAAATTTCGCGCGCGTCTAACCTTCTTGGCGGCGTTGCCGCATGTAAGTTTTGTCTTAATTATTTATTAATTACTCTTATCACAAGCTCTAAAGTTGAGGTTTTATTAATACAGAAAATTCAATTCATTTTTTTCTTTCTATTGATACCAATTTCATAAAAATCTGAACGTTCAATTTTGTAAAATAAAATAAAATCTGCGATTTCCCATAAGGATCAATGTTAAAGGCAAAATTTTTTAAATATTTTTATCTTTTTTTCAGTTCTCTGTAGGCCTCCAAAAATTTAACTGGTTAATTATGATATTATAATGTACCAATATGCTAAGTTTAATTAAATTCTGAACGTCAATTCTAAAACCGGTAGTACTACCTTAAGCAATAAATTAAAAGAAAAAAGATGTCCACCGAAAATGTGAAAATCGAAAAATTGGAGTATCGAGCCATACATGTATTTAAAAGGATTGAGAGGTAAGCAGATTGACAAAGATATGGTTAATACCCTTGGTGATCAATGTCCTTCGTATGCGACCGTGAAAAATTGGACTGCAAGCTTCAAAAGAGGTAAATTTTCAATTGAAGATGATGACCGATTGGGAAGGCCAGTTTTTGTGTCAGTCCCCGAAAATATCGATGCAGTTCATGACATGATTTTATTAGACCGTCGAATTGAGCTAAAACGGATATCTGAAGCACTGAATATTTCATACGAACGCGTTCGTCATATAGTTCACGTCAATTTGGACATGAGAAAAATTTCTGCAAAATGGATACCCAAATGTTTGAATGTTGACCAAAAGCGTGCAAGGGTAGAAGCATCGCGTTCGATCTGTGCTCGATTTGAAAACGATGTAGAATTTTTAAACCGAATTATTACTATGGATGAGACTTGGGTACATTTCTACGATCCAGAAACAAAACAACAATCGATGGAATGGCGACACTCTGGTTCTCCAAGACCTAAGAAGTTTCGTGTCCAAAAATCTGCTGGAAAAGTTCTTGCTTCAGTTTTTTGGGATTGCCATGGAGTAATCATGATTGATTTTTTGCATAAGGGTAGAACAATAACTGGAGATTACTATTCGACATTACTGACCACTCTACGGGAAAAAATTAAAGAGAAAATACGCAGAAAGCTATCCAAAGGGGTTTTGTTTTTGCAAGACAACGCCCCTGCACACAAACTCATGTTGCCATGCAAAAAGTTCGTGATTTAGGGTTTGAATTACTAGAACACCCCTTTTATTCTCCAGATTTGGCTCCGTCCGACTATCATCTCTTTCCTCAACTAAAAAAAAGTTTAAAAGGTCGTAAATTTTCTTCGAACAAGGAGGTAATAGAAGCTGTGGACGTCTGGTTTGCAGAGCAAGAAGAAACATTTTTTTGAAAGGTCTAGAGACGTTGCAGGTTCGCTGTAATAAATGTATCCAATTAAGAAGAGAATATGTTGAGTAATAAACTATTTTGACATTGAAATTTTGTTTGGTTCTATAGTAGGCTAAGAATTGTTCAATATATCCTCGTAGAGAAACATTTGAGGTCGAATTGTTTGGAGCAATAGCATTATCTACAATCTACACTGTAGAAGTATTTTCAGTTTTTAATATTAAAATTGTAAGGAAAATGTACTGTAGTAGGTACCTATCGTATGTTATTATTTATTATTGTTCAATGTTCAATTTGCTAACTCCCTATTTGGTTTTAAGTATTTCTCAATATTATATTTTGACTGGAATAAAAGCTTTTTATTGACAACCTATACAAAAGCTAATAGAAATTTCAAACTTTTATACCATCTTAGCAATAAATTCGTTTCTATTAAGCTTCTTTGGCTTTGTACCAACAATAGGTACATAAAATATACACACCACCCCCAGAAAATAAAATTGTGATAGAATATTATTTAGGGTTGGAAAAGAAGGCTTAGAAATAATAATTAAAATGTAACTAATATACAGGGTGAGTGAGAGACCCATAAGATTTTCTAAATGAAGCGTCGAAAAGAAAAATGTTATGCACAAGTCCTAATTTTTTTGTTGGGGAAAGTTTAGCCATTCTTATCACTAACACTATTACAATGGAAAGTTAGTCAAAATAGTATTAAAAAGTCGACAGGAATTTGACCAAACCGGCAATAAACCATACGGAAAATTAAAAGGACGTTTGGTCCCGTAGACATAATGACTTTTTAAATTTTCTTTGATGGGAATGATGGGAAAATCTTCATTGCACATCTACAATGTCCGTCGGCCAAACGAGACAGGAAGTCAAAGGAAAGTAACAAATTTGGGTTGATTAGAGTAAAGCTCTCGGGATCAAAAGTGCCGAAAATAATTCTAAAAGAGTTTGCCTAAAACTAAACTAACGACCTAAAGAGAGTTAAAAAGAAAGACACTCTTTCAAAAAACGCTATTTACTCACAAATTATTTAAAATTTGTCTAAAGGCGTGCAATTTGTTTTAAGTCAGTAATGCGAAACTAGAAACTCGTGAAAAACTACACAATTAAAATGAAAGATATACTGCAGCAGATTTATTATGATTAAAGCATGAAGAGCATAACTTGTGCAACGTCGTTTCCGTTTCTCTTTTAAAACCTTTCGGTCATTTCTGAATCAAATTATACTTTTTGCAAGATTCGTAGATGCTTCGGTGGCTCGGACTCGATTACAAGAACGAAAAATAAGTCGGAAGCAAATGATACTAAAACGACAAGGAACACGTCGACTTGGAAGAAAAAAGACAACTCAATTTCAATTGTGTATCGTCTGAAAGCTGCTACAGAACCGAACAACTCAAAGCTTGGCCTATTCACAAAATACTTCCTATATAGGGGTGGATTACAAAGAAACGCCGACTTGCATACTCGATGGATTACGTGCTACGCAAGGTGGAAACATTCGAAGAATTGTACTTAAACTTCAAAAAGTACAAGTACATAATTGAAATCAATCGATGTAATGTTGAAATCGATATGATATGGGAGAACCTTGAGAGGTTTTTGGATAATTTGGGAAAGTTACGTCGATTGGTCGAGAAAATTTGCAACGTAAAGTTTTTCTTTCCGATCGTAAACGGAGCAAAATAATTATTTTAATAAATTGCAGCTTATAAATTACACAATTTTTCATTTTAAAAATAGAGCGGAATTAAACGTTTTCCTGATAGCCGACTTCCTACAATTTAGTAATTAATTAAAGTTGATCTTTAATTTTGAAATTGCGCGCAGATCACCTAAGTAATATTTATTTAATTGTAAACAAGGATGTTTATGAAAGGAACATTTCGTGTTGGAGCTGCACGAATTTTCCCTATCCTGTTTTCCGTAACGACCTTCGATGCAACCCCTAGACGGCTCAACCTTGGCCGAGCGTCTTTACCCCTAACGACAAGCGCGTCTATCCCTGCCAACTCGAACAACCCAATCATCGACCTACTACTGCTGGTGTTGTACTACAACCAGCGTCGGAAACACCAGGTTTATGTACGTAGTACTCGTAAATGCTATGAGGTATGAGCGTAGGAGGATTGAAGTCGTATTAAGTTAAAAGTCGTATCTTACCTCGCTTTTAGCTATATCGAAGTATGATGTTGCAGTATGCATGCATTGTGGTTTAATATTACATAAACGAAAATATATAATACCACATGTTTAATCTGATATGAACGTAGCACTGCAATATTTTCCAATTAACCAACAACGGCAATTTGCTGTACATATCGTCCAGGATGGTTTGCATTATTGCATGCAAAACTAACATTGCGGTAAAACAAATGAAATTATTATTTTATAGCTTAAAATTTTATTATAATAAACCAAAATTGCAATTTACAAAATTGTTTACGACCTTTTTAATTACCGTTAAAAATAAAGCTTTGTCCCTCCCTCCCAACAAAAATAAAATTATAAATTCGACCTTAACAAAATTCAGCTCTACAACTTGCCTTAACTAACTTATCTTGATATCTAATTTGAGATTAAATTCGTGTCACTTTTGTGACTAATTAAAAATTTACTTTCCTGTTGAAGTGTTGACGAGCGAATTTCAACTATTTCACGCATTTATAACTCGAAATGCTCTAATTTGAACGTTTCACGAAAAAGTAATTTTCTCAGATTTATTTTACATGCATTTCACCTATCAATTCACAAACAAAATTTTCTTTTTTTTTCTTTTTTCAAATAATAACTAGCTTTCATTTCTTTTTTCGACTTAAATCAGCCAAACTCATGCTAGAAATTCTAATTTACTATAAAATGAAACAAACATGATTTTGCAGAGCACATTTATTATTTACTGCTAAAATTCACGAAACATTTTTATCCTAATATAACTCGATTTTTATTTTTCATTTCGTATTTACCTTTGCTTGAGGTTATACCGAAAGAAAATAGGTTTGAGAAATAATTGAGATGAACAAGCCAACTGCAGTAATTTAGAAAAATTGGATAACCTTTAATAAATGAAAAATGAAGCTTGAAAGCATGATGCACACACAAAACGTGACGAAATGAAATTTTTTGTACATAAAAATAGATCCGGTCTTTAAAACAGAATTTAGTAACAACTTGCGGACTAAAAACGGGCCTTAAAAATATAATATCATTTTTAGAACATTAAACGTGCATATTTTCACTCTACTTGTAGACCCTCCAAAAACAACCCTTCTGTACTTCAACGCGCTCAAGCACCTAAACCGTTCGTTTGGCAAAAAAATCTAGGAAGCATAATTTGTAGGAAATCGAATATACTTTATTTTTCTACATCTACCCTTTTTCCTAAAAGACCGTATTTTTTGAGTTATAAGCGACAAACGAGAAAATACTTTATTTGCTAGTTGTGAAATTTTTTTCAAACCTTAACGCGCTCTAGCGCCTAAACCGTTTGTCTGAAGAAAACAACCTACGAAACATAATATGTAAGAAATCGAATGTACTTTATTTTTTTACATCTACTATTTCTCCTAAAAGACCGTATTTTTAAAGTTTTGGTTATTTTTAAATTTTTTGGAAATTTTAACGCGCTCTAGCACCCAAACCGTTTGTCTGAAGAAAACCACCTACGAGACATAATATGTAGGTAATTGAATGTACTTTATTTTTCTACATCTACCCTTTCTCCTAAAAGGGCGTAGTTTCAAGTTATAAGCGAAAAACTTAAAAGCAGCTTTTTAGCCGATTTTGAAATTTTCCTCAAATTTTAACGCGCTTTACCGGCTAAACTGTTTGCTTGACAAAAAACCGTAAGAAATATTATTTGTAAAAAATTTGGTGTAGTTCATTTTTATATAAAAGCGACTTTCTCAAAAAGTGCGTATTTTTAAGTTATTAGCAAAAAACTTAAAACCAGTTTTTTTGGCGAATTTTAGAATTTTAATCAAACTTTAACGCGCTTTAACACCTAAACTGTTTGTCTAACAAACAAACAGTAGGAAAGATTATTTGTAGACAATTTGGCGTAGCTTAGTTTTATATACGAGCGATTTTTCAAAAAGTGCGTAATTTTCAAGTTATTAGCAAAAAACTGGGTACAGCATTTTGGCACTTTTCTGCAATTTTCTCAGATCGCACTACTTTTAGAGAGAGCCGAGATGTAATGCTAATTTAGCATCCCAAACCGTTCGTTTGGTAAAAAAAAACCTAAGCAGCATAATTTGTAAGAAAGTTAAAGTACTACTTTATATTTCTACATCTACCCTTTCTTCTAAAGGGCGTATTTTTCGAGTTACAAGCGACAAACAAGAAAAAACTCTTATTGGCGATTTTGGAATTTTTTTCAAACTTTAACGCGCTCTAGCGCCTAAACCGTTTACCTGAGAGAAAGAACCTACGAGACATAATTTGTAGGAAATTTAATGTAGTTTTATTTTTTATAGGAGCAATTTTCTCATAAAGTGTGTAGTTTTAGAGGGAGAAGCAAAAAACTAAAAAGAGCCAAAACCCACCCTTTTCGAGCCGCCCCCAAGTTAATGCTGCCGCTTAGAAATGGCAGCCAACTGGTTTTATTATTGCTTTGTTATGTTCTATCAGCCTGCATCGTCAAGGTATGCACAATTGTGTATTTTAGTGTAATATCAGCATTCTGCTATATACACTAGATTTCAACGCGCTTTAACACCTAAACCGTTTGACGTAAAAAAACTAAGATACATTATTTTTAGGAAATTGAAGGTACTTTAGTCTTGTATAGAAACTTTTTTTTTTCTAAAAGTGTATTGTTTTCAAGTTATGAGCAATAAAACAGTGTTTAGAGAGATTTTGAAATTTTTATAACACTTTAACGCGCTCTAGCGCCTAAACTACCTATCTGAAGACAAAAATTAAATAGGTAGAATTTATACAAAATTTAATGTAGTTTATTTTTATACAGAGGCACTTTTCTCATAAAATGCGTAGTTTTCGAGTTATGGAAACCGAAATAGAGCTAAAATCTATCCTTCTCGAGCTACCTCAAGATTCGACCACGTAAGAGTGACAGATTTCCTAATTTGTAATGTTCTTTCAACCTGCATCGTGCAGAATTTTGTACTTCATCATTTAGTAAAAATTCCCCAAAATTCAGACATGTACAGGGTGTTCAATTTCATTTGAGCTTCTCCAATTCATTTACAGTTGAAAGTAGGGCAAGCTCTGCTTTGGTAAAAGAACGCTCACGTCGTTTATGTTTGATGCTATCCTACTGCCACATAAAAATTTTACAGAGCAAAGAAATCGAATATATTACGACTGAGGAATACGTTATTTCGTGTCAAAATATTAAAGAATATAGGGACAACGTAGCATACATGACCTATGTGGAGAGTAGACAGACGACAGACAGCTCCACACGCCATTATGTAAATTTAGCACAGCACGTCACGTCAAAACATAGCATAACATTAGCACAAACTGTGTGGCAAAGCCTTTACTGTGTAAACGCCAAGTTACGCCACCGTCTAAAAATTTTAAATTTGGTTAAAATCTAAAAATCAAAAATGTAAAACAAACCAAACCTCCTCTCCGACACGAACTTGTTCAAACTCAAGAGCCAAAACGAACTATGCTCAACTCGAATGTGTTTTAGTGTTTAAAATGACATCGAGATAAAAGAAAATCGATTTTTTTAAATAGTAAACTCTAAATAAGACTTGAAAGGTAAGACATGTTGAGAAAATGGATGGCTTTTCTTATGACAAAAACAAACCAAGGCGGCGAACTTTAAAACAAAATAGTTTCTGGTCTAAGTTAATTATAATTATACTCATCAGAGTAATTAAAGTTTACAACTGTCGATTATTAATGCCTCTTTGTGTAATTCCGGTCTTAATTTCCATAAATTTATGGAATAACGTGCGGGCAACCGGGTGTATAAATATTTTTATAATTGTTATACTCGCTAGGCCTTTTTTCACTCTAATTAATTAATTATACTCGACTTTGTTTTTCGTCTTACACTTGGTAAATTAGCTTCGGAAAAAAAACGTCGAGTTAAATTAAGTTTAAAAATGTTTTAATTTTCGATTCAAATCTAGGTAATAAAGTAAATGTAGCAAAAAAGTAATTATTTTTAAAGTAGAATTTCATTTTTTGCGAAAATCTTTTCAGTATTTCATCCAAGTACCTACTTATTTTCCCTACTTAGATATTCTCTATTTTGATCTTAGAGTATTCGAAATTAAAATTTAATTTAGTCGCTGAAACTAAATTTGCATCAGCTACAATATTTCCTCCATTTTTGCAAATAAGTCTAACTGGTAATGCTTCGTTCAGATGGCGTAGCGTAAGCAGATCCGCACACATCCGCGTTTGAGGGAGCGTTTTTTAAATTAAAGCAGCCACGCCCACCACACCAGGCTGTATATTAATTTTTTTTTGTAGAAACTAAATTAGAATAGCCATTTGCACTAATTTTGTCAGTTCGATTGCTGACAGCTGTTTCGATACACTGTATCATCTTCGGTGCATGAACTCACTTGCATGAACCCCAAAGCCCCACCACTGTATGGTTTAGTAAAACTCCACAAAGCAGGACAACCGATCAGACCAGTATGCTCTTACATCAACGCACCATGCAACAAAATAGCTAAAAAACTCACGACCATCCTTAAAAAGCACACAAATTTTAGTCCTAAATATGCAGTCAAAAACTCCCTAGAATTAATAAACAAAATAAAAAATCTTAAACTCAACAACAATAGCCGCCTCATCTCCTTCGACGTAAAGAACCTGTTCCCAAGCGTTCCCACCGACGAACTACCGAATCTGATCAAAACGCTACTAAACTACAATAAAGCCCTACTTGGAGTTATCGAAGAAATCCTAGAACTTACAACTACATGTCTTAAGCAAAACTACTTCACCTTCGATACCAAATTCTACTTACAGAAAGAAGGACTACCCATGGGCTCTCCTCTATCTCCTCTCCTGGCTGAAATCTTTATGAATCACTTAGAAAAACAAATACACAACTCCAAACATACTTCAAACTTTAGCTACTGGTACAGATACGTCGACGACATAATAGTCTGCTGGAACGGCACGAACAGACAATTAGACACTTTCCTTCAATACCTCAACACACTCCACAAAAACATCACTTTCACTATGGAAAAAGAGGACAACAAAACCCTAAACTTTCTACACCTCTCCATATCCAGAGAGCTCAATAAACAGTCCTTTGCCATTTTCCACAAACCGACCCACACAGACACGACTATACACAACACCTCCACACACCCCATCTCACATAAACTAGCCGCCTTCCACTCTATGATTCACAGACTACTTTCCGTCCCAATGACGGACAAAAATTACAAAAAAGAGCTAAACCGAATATACATAATAGCTAAAAATAATGCATACAGTCCTAACATAATCACCAACATCCTCAAGAAAAAACTCCACAAAAAGACTTTGGCTATGGTCTACGCACAACAAACACACGATGATAACAAAAAAGAATACACCGCTTTCACTTACATCGAACTTCCATCCGAAAAACTCAACAAATTCATCACCAAAAACAGCAAAAAAAAGTAGCATTCAAAACTGACAACACCCTCAGGTCTATTATAACCAACACCAAAACCAAAATAGACCCTATGAAAAAGTCAGGAGTTTACAAACTCTCCTGCCCCGACTGCAATGCAGTATACATAGGACAAACCGGCAGAACCTTTGAACAAAGGTTCAAAGAACACTCAAGAAGCTACAGACACAGAAAACCTGACTCCAACTATGCCGAACACCTCTTCAACCACAACCACACATTTACTCCCAAACCCGAGATTCTACATATATCCACTAAAGGTACTAAACTAAATTACCTAGAAACCATAGAAATCATGAAACACAACAATAGTAACTACACATTATTAAACGACCAGATTGATCTCAACAATCTCCGATAATAAAAGTCTTAACGGAACACGAGATAAGGAAAAATACCGTTACTTCGAACATATAAATACCGGACGCAACCCTTCCGCAGACAGTTAAAAACTCGCTCCGAAGATGATACAGTGTATCGAAACAGCTGTCAGCAATCGAACTGACAAAATTAGTGCAAATGGCTATTCTAATTTAGTTTATACAAAAATCAATCTCGATTTGCGCAAAGTAAAAGCCAAATCTATTCAATGTATATTAATACTCAATAAACCACCACTCTGGGTATCTGTCGATCTCTCACTTTTTGTATTGAACCGTAAGTAGCAAACTTACTATATTTTTCTAGACAGACAGACGGGCAGACGGAATGCAGGTTTTTGTGTTTTCACTGCAACTCCGTACCAAAAATTTAATTTTTGCATCGACACTCGAAAGGGTATCCATCAGAGCATTCGCATGAATTCTTCTTTATATTGAGGAGTAGTATCATTGTCAATTAATATTTTTGATAATGACGTTCGTATTAAGCTGCACTATAATTTAAAGATTGTAAAATTGACTTTGCTAATTGCATATTAGAGAATGATGTTTTGATGACTGAAACGAAGAAAAGTTTTCGTTCGGTTCACTTAAAAATAATTTAGACTAATGGTACCGCACAAAACTGTTACTAAACCATAACATTTTTGTTTTACATAAAACACAAAGTTTATATTGCTCTAAATTACATAAATAACTTTAACTAATCTACCTAAGATTATAACTGGTTACCTCTTAAATGTTATAATCCCTAACATGGTAAAATTTAGGAAATACGAAAATTGCGTTTAAGTGTTGTGTGGCGTAATAATTGTGTTGCTTTAAAAATACATTTTTGAGGAAGTTTGCATACGTTTTTACTGTTGCCACATAGATAGAAAACACATTAAACAAATTGAGTTTTGTAAAATGATACTTGTACAGTGCTTTTATATTACAAAAACAGAGAGAGTGCGGTTTTAAGTGTTACAATATGGAAAAATGGAATTGTAAAATTTTTTACATTACTTTTAAATTAAAAACGACCAAAGTGGACGTAACAGGACTTTTACGTACGCGTTGAAAATATTTAAAAAGATATCAGAAATAGTACGTAGCAATAGTATGCTCAGAAGCGCTCCCTGATTTCGAAAAACTAAAATTATATTTGAAATAGGAAGTTAATCTCATTTCCGGTCAAAATAGTAAATGATTGGTATCACTTGATATATAATTTTACAATCTTCCAAACCACTTAAAATATACAGGGTGTTATAGTTAAAATAGATAAGTTAACCCCATTTTCGGTTAAATAGGAATGGCACCCCCAACTAAATGTGTATCATATTGATGCATCATACGCCTATGTACTGCTAGACTTGTCCCTTGCACGAGCTGATTTCTCGGGCTTTTAGCCTAAAAAATGAATTTAGAATTTGAAGGTTTTTTGAAAATACACCTACACCCCCGTGCGGGCTATGTCATGTCCCATGTAGCTCTGTAGCCGGTATGCTTGTTCAATGACATGCTATCGCACGAATAATCATCATGCAACGAGCGATGAACACAACTTGACAAGTATATTTTAAATTGTAGGCAAAAACGAGCTTAAAAGGTCAATTACTGTTTTTAGGGTATAAGTAGAGCCACTTACGCAATGATAATAAAATCGGGGGCGGCCACAATCAATTTAAACTTAGATAAAAAAACAATCGTTTTGTATATCAGTTGATGAGTTTTTAATGTATTCGTTTAGATATAGATATAGTTCGTACAGTAATACGAAAATGTTTTAATGTAACTTCATTTTGAGAAGTCTTAATTCAAAGCGTGAATTGTAAACGGCCCGAGTAGTTAATTATATGAAGTTAAACTTCGTTAATTTACACAAAATTACAAGATTCTACTTACTGCTTTCTTGAAAAATCATGTTAATGTTAATATTATCGGGGTTTTCTCCCTAAATTTTATTTTGCGTCCGACAACAACTTATAACACGATAGGGGAGAGTGGCAATGAATCGGACGTTTTATGAAACGGACACTATCATTTATCTTACGAACTAAAATGTATTTCGCTTTGGTATTTTCAGAAATGCAACTTTGCGTATTTACATACCCCCAACCACTACTACGATTTTGACATAAAATAAGCGGGACATAGTCAATGGTGGACGTCGGATTATCCATGAGTGAATATCTTTGGTGGCTGATTCATGAAACTCACGCGTCTTTCGCATAAAAAGTATTTATTATTTGCGCGTTTTAGATGCTATCCAAAGTATTTATTTATTTTGGAGACTATCAAAAATTTATTTTATTTTCTTGCTTATCAAATTTTCTTTAAAAATGTCTCCGTATATTGAAACGGACACGCAAATGTAACACTACATTTTACATTTTGAAACGCTAAAATCATATCTTAAAATCAAAATTTTGATCCAGTTCGGTAGAACGTTTACTTCATTTCACCCATAATGTTTAAAGAGGAATTAGGAAAATTCGATTGTCGTGAAACGGACATGTGCTATGTGCTAAAAAACTAACAACTTTTCAGTTTGAATGCAAAGGTTTGTTTTACTCATGGATTTAAGAAGTACGAAAAAGTAAGTGGAATTTAAGTTTTGTTCAGAAAATTCCAAAATTTGAAAGCAATTGGCAGTTTCATTGCCACTCTCCCCCAACCTCGAACATCTCTTGTAGAAAAGCTCAAAAATAGCTGAATTGCTGTACTAGACTAGATTAAGGAAAATAATTATTTCATGTAAAAACTAAAACAATTACTACCTACCACTGGCATTATTCAACTTTTGACTAAGTACTAGTGTAACGATGTGGATTTTGGGATGGTTCGGAGTAGTTATGAATCCTGAGATTCTGGCTCCAAACTATCAAAATGAGCTCCGTTTATACGCGATCTCTGGGGTAATTCGGTAGTCACTGAGATTCTCCTTGTTTTGCTTAATAATTACTAAATATTCCAAACCTTTTTGATATCTAAATTTTGTCCTGATTTTATTTTTCGTGTTTTCCCCCCTTGTTTCAATTGTAATACATAACTTCCACCGTGTTTTAGATATCCTCCCAAGTGCAAGCGTTGATACGAGGTTTACTCCAACCTTGCACGCTTTTAATTCAATTTTAATTTTCTCTTTAGTTAAAATTCAAAATTTTACTTAGTTTTTTTAAATTTTCTAGTCATCCCCTGTAATCTACGGTGAGCTCTGTTATCTCTGCACAGTAGCAGACCTGCTATGCAAGTTAATGTAAGCCTTGCCGTATATTTTTTTAACCCCGCCATAAAAACAAATTTTTTGCTCTCTTTCAAATAATTTAATTTGTGTCCTAGCCCCTTGTAATTTTTTGTCATCGGCCCTTAATTTTTTTCTCCTTTTCAATTACTTTTGTGTCTCGCTTTTAATTATTCTCCGTTAATTTTAAAATTTATATCCGCGTGATCTCCATTTAAGAGCGCACATCGTCCCAATATTCTTTTTCCCAAATTTTGATCTCTCTAACAATTTTTCCTTGCATCTTTATTTAGATAACTTCCACGAAATCCTCTTTCCTTCGAAATCCCCATTGGTACCGTCATCACGAGGTAAGCTCTGATTGGTGCGCGTGTATAGAGGTGGAGAAGTTATAAATAGAGGTGCAACATTCTTAGAGAAGGAGTCTTGTTGAGAGTCCTGGGGGAGTCTTGTGTAGTCTTGAGAGTCCCTAGTCCGTGTTCGTTCCGTGTAGTCAAGCATTGTCCAACTTGACTACATTTTTCAACCCTGCAGCGAAACTGACCATCCTGATCAACCCTTGTTCTGTGGTAGTTTGTTCGCAGTGGTTTTTATTGAGCCTCTGTGGAATATAAGCTTCCGCTTTATTTTGGGTTGGATATTTTGTGGTAGTTTTCCGTAGTGGTTTTATCTTGAGCCGCTGTAGAATACAAGCTTCTGCATTAGATCGGTATTAACTTCCTGTGGTAGTTTTCCGCCGTGGTTTTATTTTAAGCCGCTGTGGAATCTAAGCTTCCGCGTTAGTTATACCATCTCTTCGTCCCTGAGTGGTTGGTTGCCGTTTTGTTGTGGTTATTTCTGAGCTGCAATAAGGCGTAAGCTTTCGCTGTTTCCGTGTTTTCCCATGAAGATAAGAAGATTTTCCCTGAGTTTAAAAAGAATTTATTTTTATATATTTTATTTATTTTGTTTTGAATAAACATTTTTTTCCCATTCACCGTGACTTTTTATTTTTTTCCCTCGAACCCTGCCCGTCTTCGACTTTGAGCTAAGTCGCTGGCAGAATAATAGCCCATCGACGAAGTTCGGGGTTACACTAGAAGAAAAAGGAAAACCGTAAATATCGTGTTTTTGGGTTGTTTTGAAATAACTTCAACTTCATTAATTTCTAAAGTGATCAAGTTACAAGTATCATATCCGTGTATTCAAAAAATTATAGTTCGATCAATTTTCATCGTAAGAAAACGAAAAAACAACAAAATAGAGATACTTTTACAAGCTACAAAAAATTACTGCTTGAAGTTTATGTAGAAGTCGAAATTAAAAGACATTTACTAAATAGCGCTCAAACTTGCATTGTTATTGGGATTTTTCCAGCCTCCTACGACTCTACTTATCGCTTGTGGGTAGTACACGTGTAATTCATATAATAGTAGATTGTGTCATTTGGATTAAAAGTATGACTTTGTTTGCCCAGCAATTGCAAAAATTAGCGCGGCAAACAAAGACACTTTTAATCCGAATGACACAAACTATTTTTTCTGCAACCAAAAGACCCGGATGCAAAATAATAAAAATAAGATGAGAAGAACCAGAGAACTACCTACTAAAATCGACTAGCCTTGATTTTTGTTTTTAATTTTATTCATTCTGTCAAACTGACAATTAAACGAATCTAACCGTAATCTAAGCGTAGTTTACAGTAATTTCAAAGTGTTTGAATCTAAAATGTTTGAATATGAAGACAATATGATAATGAAACACCCCCAGAAATTGTAAATCGTGCAAAGGAAATTGCTTCAAATCTTCTGCCCAATAAATTTAGAGAAACATCTTTTTTCCCAGATGTACAATGTACAAGTGTACATAACTACTTATACTTTATGCAAATGAACAGTTTAAACCAGACAGATATTTTTAAGTAACGCAAAGGTAAAGCCATAGGAAACTAACGTCGTTCTCGTACATAGTAGATAGCGAATACAAAGAAATTTTGTATTACAATATAATTATGTTTTATGATTATGGAGACTTGAAAATGAAATTTTAAACTCGCTAGCTTACCTATAGCAAACGTCTAAGAATATGCCTGATTATATTCATAGAATTTGTCGAAGAAATTTTCTTTTTCAATTGAAACTTTTCCTCTTACGGAAAAAAGTTGAAGATATGCCGTTTCATAGTTTTTAAAAAAATACTTATATATATTTTTACTATTTCTACGAACTCACAAAAAATTAAAAAAAACACTGCTAGACGGACATACCTTGTACCGTTATCTACAAGGAAAAAAGGTTTTTATTGAAAAAAAAATTTTTGTCGAAAAATTATATGGTAAGAGCGGATACTCTATTAGCGAGTTTACAATTTCACTTTAGGGGCCCCCTAATTGAGCCTGAAACGTATGTATATTAACCAATAAACCTCTATAATAATTAAGCGAATAATTTCGAAATTAAAATTTAAACGAATTACAAATTAACCCACCTTTAAATTTTTCTGTAAACTTTCATCTTAAGGGTAAAATATTTAAAACTTACACCTATAAAATTGTCTTTAAGTCCCACCCTTAATACTCACTTAGTTAGAGTAAATGTGTTTTTATGAAACTCGATAAAAAGTATAAATTTTATTAAAATCATAAATAATTTAGTCGATGGGAAAAAACGAAAGGATAAATAGTTAGTTGTAAATAAATTTTGTTAAATTTTGAGATTATTTAGGGTGTAAGGAAGTCTTAACAATTTTACGATTACATAAAATAAAGTGATGGTTTTAAGATAAGCAATTTGTGGGTTTGAACCTTTAACGTTGTTAGTGGCTAAAATATTCCACCGTCGATTTACTGCAAAACTGAAATGAATAAAGTATGCTTTCATTTTCAGCGAATTCTCAGTTTAGGTGTACGTTAAATAGTAAAGGAAGAAATAATTTGTTACATAAATTTGAGTACCCAAATTTTTTATGTTACTATAAATTTGTAAATTTGGTAATTTACGATGTGTCGGGCTATTAAAACCTTCATATTTTTCTCCGGTATAAATTAAATTTACTTACCCCACATTCTAAATTTACGAGTAATTTTGGGCTTCGCTTTACTAACATATTATATTGCGGAACTTTCTAGATAAAAACCAAAAATAGTAACTTTCTCAGTTTTGTAGAATATTTATTATTAAGCGTAGAGTTCGTCCATCCTTATTATGTGACGATTCCCTAAGAATACTATTCTACTATTCTAATGATAATTTCTTTCTGCAAAAGCATGCTCCGGAATACTCAAAATGTAAATAAAACATTCGACTTCTTCACACTCTTGTAGTGAGCTATCGATTTGAAATTCAAGTCCTCGGGCGGTTGTAATAGCGTTACGAGTACGTGGCGCTCACTACACAACTACACATACGCTGGACGATGGAGTGTCGGCATTTGAATTTCAAAAAACCTCATCCAATGCACCACTGTACAAGCACTTCGTTACAAATAATTAAGTTCATTTTACCCCTTAGTCGTAAAGTTGAGTTTTGTTGAATTTGAAAGAAAACTTTCAATGAATAGTTCACACATTTGTTTATTTATCTATATTTGTTATCGACATTATCCTGGCACTAATGAACAATCAGTTATGTTTGTATCCAACAGATACCACAGGTACACTATTTAAAATGAAAATTCACGTATCATTGATTTTACATAAAATTTACCACGTCCAAGTTACCAATTTATTTATAATATTTACCAAAAAATTTGTTGATTATTACATACGTATAGCAGATATATAAAATTACATTTCGATCGTCGAGGACTTTTTTATTACTCCACTTAGATTGAGAAGGTGCGTATTTCTGGGCTCATCCATTTACCATTTAAATAAATAATTAAATTAATCGATAAGTTATTATATCAATGATTGAGTAACAACTTATTCGTATGTATACGGCGGTTATTCAATTTTTGTACTTAAATAACTTGTACATAATTGTTTCTTTAAATAATAAATAATACGTAATCGATTTTTAATAGGGTCGAATAATCAAAATTTAATCTTATTATAATTAAATTTTAAAGGATAATAAAAAAATAGGTCAAATGGCACAAATATGATTAAACGTGATCAATTTTTCACAAAGTTGAAATGGTCTTGATTGCTTTATTTTGATGAGAGGTCGTTAATGAACTTTGCTTGGCTTTGCTCAAGAACATTTAAAATTGATTTTTGATACTATCGCTTTTGGACGACGATTAAGCGATAAAAAAGGGCGTTTGGCTAATTTAGCTTTTGGGCATATACAGGGTCGTACATGTCAAAAACGTCTTTCAGAGATAATTCCTTCGCGAGCCACATAAGAAAATAAATGATAATAATACCGCCTCTCGTTCAGATTACAAATTTCAAGCATTTCACGAGTGTCTATTTCTTTTTTAAACCACCAGCGACTAGGCTAGAGAAGTCAAAAACTAACAAAATATCAAAAAAGGACACTAAAACAATTTTTAAAGAGACTAAAACGCGATAAATGGCTAAATTTATACAGGGCTGTCCTTTAATTTTTGACATGAAATCGCCCATAGCAGTTTTGCACATTATTTACGAATCACCCTGTATATTTAGAAACGCATTTTTCGTACGACACAATTAGTAAACATTTTTAATATGCACGTCAACTACAAAACTTTGACCATCTCGCTTGATAACACTGTATATTTTTAAAAATTTATATTTAACTCGCCTTCGCGTTACCCAAATGTACCACAAGGGATAGTTTATTGTAATTTAACTTTTGTGTTATGATATAAATTTTTTACGGTAAATTAAACTAGATGTAGGACATGTAGGTAACACCTATGTATAAGTTATGAGTTAAAATTGTGTCCAACTACGTACACAAAAAGTAAGAAAGGAAAAAAAGCAAAATTATTGTTTCTTAATGGAGCACAAGTGGGATAGAAACAATAGAATTAAATAGTTAATTCCGTTTCAACTCATTGTTGGCTTCTTCTTTAATGTGCTCGAAAGCATAATGGAATATATTAAGGTGGCGTATTGTAGAGGTTATAACAGTTCCAAACACTTCTTTCGTATAAAGCACGAAACATGTAGCCCTTAAAATGAAACAACAAAAAAAAATCTTTTTATATGGAACACGCACGTACCGTGCTTCTCTACTCGTCACCCTTGACTTTTCAACATAAAAGTTAAAGAATCGTAATTTATGTCGAGCCGGTCGTCTGTTATCCCTTTTTTTTGAGTTCTGTTTTCAAATTATTTAAAGGACTATACGCAAACTCTGGGTTAATATAGAGCTTTAGTTAAAGAGATAACACCGCTAAGAAGGGAAGTTCTCTGAATTATTCATCATCCAAGTCACGGATTCGGGTTTGGATCACGCCGCGTCCATACAACTGAGGATTTTTGTTCTAAACACGAACCAAGAGATTTTCAACGATGACAGTATGTAAATCTTTTGACTTATTACGAGTTAAGGTTTATACATCTTTTCTAAAGAGTTTTTAAACTAATGATTAAAATCTACTATAAGATAAAATTCCCTCAAATTTCAAGTTTAAAAACAGTTAAAATCCAATTCGCAGTTTCCTTTTCGAGAAAGGATAACCTTCATTAAACAAAGTAACTAATTTAAGTTGCAACACTTTTAGTCCAATATTTCATCTTTATTTTATAAAACGCGAGATAATAAATTTGCTAGAATTGTCTTTTTATGTTCGTTTTAAATTTATTTTATAAATTTAAGACCAGATTAAAAAAAGGCCTCTCAAATACTTATACAGGACGACAAAACTACACTTGAATAAGCGAAGAAACAAAAGTTCACTTATCTTTTTTGTTTTGAATTTATTATTTAGCGATGGTCTACTCTACTTCTATTTGTTGTCGTATAATAGACATCGAAATTAAATTTTATATAAATTCGGCAGGTCCTGCTTAGTTGGACTATAAAAGCAAACCTGAGCTGCCAAATTTATTCCATACTATACACATACAAAAATATTTTCAAGGTTCAAGTTCAAGGTTGCTATTAAATTTTTAGAATCTTGGTATAATAGGTCATGACATCATGACTTTACAGAACAGGCATATTAGCTTAGGATTTTAGTTGAGAGGAATTGTTGAGTTTCGAACTACGTCGAGAAGACGTATGCGTTCTCAAGCTACGATTCCCGACTCGCAGAAAAATTGGAGCACATTGATACACGGGACAAGGAAAATCCGATTTGACCTCCGATGATGAATCTGATGAACCAATATATTGTTTGAGTAATAGTTTTCCAGTTTTGTTTTTTTGAAAGCGGGATATTGATTCCGATAAACAAATCCGGCCGTCTTCTCCGGGAACAGTAAAAACCAATGGCTTCGTAATAACAACATTAAACAAAAATACATCAACCGTCCATTATCTTGGTAAAGTAGCCTCTGAATTAGGACTATCAGAACGCCAGTGCCGTACTGGCGCTAGAGCGCGTTCCAGTTCGACAATAATTCCAAAATCTTTCGAAAGACGGTTTTTAGTTTGTCGCTTATAACTCAAAAATTACGCACTTTATGGGAAAAATGCTTCTATACTAATATAAACTACATCAAATATCCTACACATTGAGTATGTAGGTTTTTGATCCTCAGACAAGCCGTTTAGGCGCTAGAGCGCATTCAAGTTTGACAAGGTTTTTAAAATCTTCCCAAAGAACTGTTTGTTTGTTTGGGGATTATAACTCGAAAACTACACACTTAAGGAGAAAAGTAATTATATACAAATATAAACTACATAAAATGTTCTACAAATTAGGTATGTAGATTTTTGATCCTCGGACAAGCTGTTTAGGCGCTAGAGCGCATTCAAGTTTGACAAGGTTTTTAAAATCTGCCAAATGAACTGTTTTTTGTTTGTCGCTTATAACTCGAAAACTACACACTTAATGTCAAAAGTGTTTTATACAAATATAAACTACATAAAATGTTCTACAAATTAGGTATGTAGGTTTTTATCCTAAGATAAACTGTTTAGGCGCTAGAGCGCATTCAAGTTTGACAAGGTTTTTAAAATCTGCCAAAAGAACTGTTTGTTTGTTTGGGGTTATAACTCGAAAACTACACACTTAATGTCAAAAGTGTTTTATACAAATATAAACTACATAAAATGTTCTACAAATTAGGTATGTTGGTTTTTATCCTAAGATAAACTGTTTAGGCGCTAGAGCGCATTCAAGTTTGACAAGGTTTTTAAAATTTGCCAAAAGAACTGTTTGTTTGTTTGGGGTTATAACTCGAAAACTACACACTTAATGTCAAAAGTGCCTTTATACAAATATAAACTACATAAAATGTTCTACAAATTAGGTATGTAGGTTTTTATCCTAAGATAAGCCGCTTGCTTTAGCAAGAATTTTAAAATCTACGAAAAGAACTGCTTTTTTCTTGTTTGTCGCTTATAACTCAAAAATTATGCATTTTATGAGAAAAGAGCTTCTATACAAATATAAACTACATAAAATGCTCTACAAATTAGATGTGATGGTTTTTATCTTATGACAAACCGTTTAGGCGCTAGAGCGCGGTCCAGTTTGACAAGAATTCCTAAATTTGCCGAAAGACGGGTTTTTTTGTCGCTTATAACTCAAAAATTACGCATTTTATGAGAAAAGCGCTTCTATACTAATATAAACTACATAAAATGTTCTACAAATTAGATGTGATGGTTTTATCCTCTAAGAAACCGTTTAGGCGCTAGAGCGCGGTCCAGTTTGACACGAATTCCTAAATCGGCCGAAAGACGGTTTTTTTGTCGCTTATAACTCAAACATTACGCATTTTATGAGAAAAGCGCTTCTATATAAATATAAATACATAAAATGTTCTACAAATTAGATGTGAGGGTTTTTATCCTCTGACAAACCGTTTAGGCGCTAAAGCGCGTTCCAGTTTGACAAGAATTCCTAAATCTGCCAAAAGACGGTTTTTTTGTTTGTCGCTTATAACTCAAAAATTACGCACTTTATGGGAAAAATGCTTCTATACTAATATAAACTAAATCAAATATCCTACACATTGGGTATGTAGGTTTTTGATCCTCAGACAAGCCGTTTAGGCGCTAGAGCGCAACCGCAGACGGTTTTTTTTGTTTGTCGCTTATAACTCAAAAATTAGGCACTTTATGAGAAAAGTGGTTCTATACAATTATAGAATTATAAACTACATAAAATGTTCTACAAATTAGATGTGATGGTTTTTATCCTTAAACACCCCCTTTAGGCGCTAGAGCGCGGTCCAGTTTGACAAGAATTCTAAAATCTACCAAATAACGTTTTTTGTGATATTGTGCCCCTATGACGGGACAGATTGATACAAATCCCTTGATATAATAAATAAAAACTAGACTAACTGAAGCATTGATATAAATTATCAAACTATAAAAAAATTCAAAAGATGCGTGGTATATTTTAAAAATAGTATCAATGTGCTCCTATACACCTTTATACTTTTTGTCGATTAATGGCAAAAAGTACCATTTAGAAGGTTGAAGGTGTCTGGTGTGTAGAAAAGCAGATATTTATCGTATCAAAATATTTTGTTTGTTATTTTTTAGAATTTACAGGTATTATAAACACGTAACACTAAAATTAATGACTAAATCGCGTTTAAATTTTATGTAGGTACTATCTATAAACCCCATTTTTACTAGCAAAAAACGTTAAGGAAATATCAATTTACATCATCAATAAACTTATTTTTGTTTACAAAAAAATCACAACAAAAAAACTTTTTTTCTCCTCCGAGAAATTTATTTTTTTAAGAAAGAAAAACAATTTTTCCTTGTATTTTAAACAAAATGAAGAAAATTGTATTTGTGACACTCGCTAAACAAACTTCATAAACTGTAAGATAAATGCAGAAAAGTTATTTTGTGTATGTGAAAGCGTCTATACAATTCTTAGGGGTGCTTCTGATACCGCAGACAGAAACTCTAAAACAATTTACAATCAATTTTCGATCGATTTACATAAAGGATTACATAAAACTTCAACTTTTCTTTTAAAATATTTTCTTCTGTATTTCAAACATTATTTTTGCTGTTTTTCTCTCTTATACCTAACATAAAAGCCGTAACACTATTAACTTAGCTATTAGTGAAATAATTTTATGTTTGTTTATTCGATTTTTGTAATACTTATTATTAAATATGTATGACTTTAACATATTTTATTGTAATTGAAACCCACAAAAGTAACAATTTTGATTATAGTTCTACCTCAATAATAATAATCGTAACAATAGAAGATAGTAATTCATTATTTCATATCAAAATGTGCTTGCCTTAATGATGTGCGTAGGCTATTTCGTGTTTGTATTTTGTATGCCACCCTATATACTTCATTAAATATAATTTAAAATTGTGATATGCACTAATAAAAGAACCCGCCTCTGTAGGACTCCAGAATGTGCCACTTTTACTCTGCGTCCCTTCTACATCGCAGAAAAATGGAAATGGGGTTGGTGTTTGTCTCATTTACGTTAATTAAAACGACCGACTTCAAAGGAGTGATGTTAAGATTAAAATTAATCTCAAAATGACCTCTTTAGCATCTCAAGTTATTTTTTTTGCCACTTATCCGACCCTTATGATCACAAAATGACAACTTATATTATATTAAAAGATTTAAAAGTGCTACACCCACTAATTAAGTTCTAAATTGTTATCTGACTAGCTGATTGTTATCGAAAATTTAGGGTAGAAGCTTCAATAAAATATTTAATACTGCATAATATAGTAAAACATTTTCACAGTGGGATGATGTGTGGGTTTTAAGCAAATACTATACTGGCTTTATTTCACAAATATTCGAAATTAATTGGAAAAATAGCCACACAATTAATTTATTCTTGAATAAAATATAAATTAATGTGACCTTTACGTTTTATTTGCCAAGTTCCTAACTAATAATTTTACTTAATTAAGAAAAATTATTAAAGGGAGTTAAACCTAAATTAAGTGGTGTGTTGCGTCATTTCTAATTAATATTGTTCCTAATTTTCATTAGAAATGAAAAATCTAAACTGTTTTTGAAGGAAATTACGGATATTTCTCGTTTCGAAAACACGCGGAAGTTTTATGGTAATGCTAAATGCTAAGTGATATTGATATTATACTAAACTGTTCGTAAATCTATTATTTCTTCTTATTTTTGTAGCATTCTTCTATTTGCCGAAGAATTAGTGCATGTTCGAGCTAATAGTACCAATAGAATAACATTGAAAACCAATAGCTGTAGCTCTTTTCGGTATTTTTCGAACTAATTTTGCAGTGAACGATAGCAGGTGGGGTTCTTGAAGCAGACCGTAGATTATAACTGAAATAGGCCAGGTATATTTATCTTGTGGTGTGCAATATTAATTTTATTACACACAGTATACACAGTGTGTCAGAAAAATTCCACAAAATCGACCAAATTAAATAAGCTACTTATAGGCTAACCTATTATTTACAACTCGATGATGGCATTTGAATTGTTACGAATTTGTAGTATTTCTGAAATAATCAATAACCTATTACTTTTTCGTTGACTTCGTTTACTTTGAGAAAGTAATACAACGACAAAAAAAAGTTTTTAATTTAATTTCTAGCCGTTTCGAGTCCCCCTCAATCTAAAACGCTAAAAAACGAAATCGAAACAGAGTGGCTCAGAATAAGGGGGTTATTTTGCCATCTGCCCTAATTAAAAAAATACATATCAAAATTTATAACTCAAAATCGCGGCAAATATAACGATTGTCCCATATAAGCAAAATATAGGGCTTGTGGGACTTATACTATTATGACTAGCATGCGTTTTTGATTTTTTCGGTTTTTCTCATATAACTCCAAAACTACGCACTTTTATGAGACAAAAAATGGTTTTATTCAAATATAAACTACATCAAATGCCCTACAAATCATATCTGTAGATTTTTCTTCTCAGACAAACGATTTAGGCGCTAGAGCGCGTTTAAGTTTGACAAGAATTACAAAATCTTCCAAAAACCGTTATTTCAGTTTCTTTCTTATAACTCGAGACCTACGCACTTTATGAGAAAAATGCATCTACTTGAATAGAAACTACATAAAATGTGCTACAAATTATATCTGTAGGTTTTTATTCTCAGAGAAACTGCTTAGGTGCTAGAGCGCGTTCAAGTTTGACAAGAATTACAAAATCTTCCAAACAAATGTTTTTTTAGTTTTTCTCTTATAACTCAAAAACTACGCACTTTATGAGAAAAATGCATCTATTAGAATTTAAACTACATTAAATGTCCTACAAATTATATTTGTAGATGTTTATTCTCAGACAAACTGCTTACGTGCTAGAGCGCGTTCAAGTTTGACAGGAATTACAAAATCTTCCAAAAAATGTTTTTTTAGTTTTTCTCTTATTACTCAAAAACTACGCACTTTATGAGAAAATAGCATCTATTTAAAGATAAATTACATTAAATGCCATACAAATTAGGTGTGTTAGTCTTTATTCTCATAGAATCGGTTTAGACGCTAGAGCACGTTCAAATTTGACAAGAAATTCAATATCTGCCAAAATACTGTTTTTTTATTGGTCGCTTATAACTCGAAAACTACGCACTTTATGAGAAAAGTACTTATATGCGAATATAAACTACATTAAATGTCCTACAAATCATATTTGTAGGTTTTTACCCTCAGACAAACTGTTTAGCCGCTAGAGCGCGTTCAAGTTTAACAAGAATTTTATAATTTGACAAAAGCTGTTTTTTGTTTGTCGTTTATTACTCAAAAGCTACACACTTTCGGGGAAGTGTTTTTAAACAAACATAAAGCGCATTCAATGCTCTACAATTGTATTTGTTAAATTTTTTCGTCAAACAAACAGTTTAGACGCTAGAGTGCGCTGAAGTATATCATCTTAAGAAGGGTGGGTTTTTGAAGGACCAAACTTAACAACACGGTATAAAAAAATTATACTAGGTGTATACCCTATATTATGTTCAATAGAAGGCGAGAAGAGGCATAGGTACAAGTTTTATTTTTCAAATCAGAAAGGCAGAAGAATATTGTCCCGTAGTTTAGAGGATTTAATCCAAATCATCCTCAATTGAGTACCATCTTTACCGTAAATTGGTAACTTTTGTACAAATGAAGTCTATTAATTATTAATATCCCCGTTAAGTAGTCGTATTGTTACACGATTACAAGAGCACTAGATCGCGAATCAAAAGGCTTACTACTTATTAGTTCCAAAATTGACAGACGTTGAGATATTGGCAATGCTTTAGATCGTTCGATGTTTGAATAAACTTGCCCGTAGCAAATATGAGTATCTCTATACGATTTTTATAACACGAGCTACGTTAAAAAGGCACATAAATGTTCTTTGTATAGAATTCAATTCCATCTAAAGCACCACAAAAATACCTTAGTTGCTTAGAACTCATATATTAGATAGAACAGATACTGTTATTTATAGATGAGTTATTTTTTTATTTCATAGAAGTTTCGGTGTTTCAGTGAACGCGGAATAGGAGCAGCAAGTACAAGTTTTCCTGACTTACATAAAAAGTGAAGCTTCTGAAAAAAAAGCCATGATTTATTTCCTGAAATTATATTGTAAAAGCACATAAAGTTTGTCTAGACGTAAAATTTACCAAGACCAACAATAGAGTCGTTCCAAGGTAAGAAGGTGGGAACTCGTAAAAACTATACCATGCAATTACACTTTTTCCAACTTTATTCAAACAGATTTGAATCACTTATTTAAGTTGGCTCAGTATAATTAACAATTATATAAGTAGAAATAAAACGAGCACCAAATAAAAGTACACACATCCAAGTTTAATTTGTTGTGTAAACGGGGTAGAAAGTGCAGCGCATAAATATAAGTTTTCATTTTTGGATGGTAATTAATTATAATCAAAAAAAAGATCGCTACAAACACACAAGTGAGTAAATTGGCAAAATTCGCTTTAGGCTGGCTCCAATAAAATAAAATGGAGCCGAAAGGGTGCGTTAGTTTTGTTAGAAAAATAAATTTTCGGGCACTTGAAATTAGTTTGGTTAATAGTGGAAAGTGGTCTAAAATTAACGATAAACACGAACATCTACTTAAAGCATTCGACTATGGTAATAAACTAAATATCGATTGTAGTTTTGACATTTGAACGATTTTACCAATAAAGAACGCATAAATTTTTCCAATCATTTAAGGGAAAAAACAGCATTTCGTTTTAAGTAAAAATTAATTTAACCCTAAGTGCGAGTTTGTATTTAAAAAAACGTTCAGCTTTCACGTCGACTTCATTGTTGCTTTTTTTACAAACATTTTCTTGACAATGACGTGTTACTTTTTCACGAAAATGCAAAGGTTTGAACTTTTTGGCCGCTTTCTTCTTAAAATTCAACGGGGAGCTAAAATGTGATTTTCTAAGTTACGACCAAAAAATCGTTTTCCTCTCAAAGTGAGATTTTAATTATTTTAGTGCCGTTGTAGTTTCACATTTTAATAATTAAATTTGATTTGTTAGTTTAATTAAAATGCATTATAAAGCTTTTAGAAAATTTTGTCTGGAATTTAATTAATTAAGTTACGCGACGAAATTTAGTTTTGTTTCTTTTTTAGTTCTCTTATAACTTTTAAGTATTTTAAATTATAAGGTGTTTCAATCTAAACTCCTACAACTTTTAGAGACGGTTTAATTTGCTTCAAAAAATCGTTTTTTTATTAATTTCTTATACAACTTTCACTCAACGTTATTTTAAAAAAATGTCCATACTTTTACGATACTTCTTCGATTACCTTTCAATTACAACTTGCGCATGTAAAGCCGAGCAAACCCTATATACCTCGATAAAGACTACCTAGTTAGTTCAATTACATACATCACTATTCACTATTACCGCTATTACTCTCATTAGTGGTATGGTAGTATACAGACAACAGACAGATGCCGGAAAATGCGGATATTTGTACAAAAAAGTTATAAGAACCATACAATTTCCTACCTTATAAGGAAAAACAAAATAAGTGTAATTCGCAATATCGGAAAAGTAAAAAAGACTTCCTACTATAAATAGTATAAGATCACCAGGAGCAATAACACATCCCTCGCCTATTTCTCAATTAGAGATTTTGCTCTTTATTAATTGTCGAGATTTTTCAAACAGGCCATTCCCACTTGCTAAATCGACGAAATTTAAGACCGCCTTACGTAACTTTATAAATTTCATCAAATTTTAGAAATCTTCAACTACTTCCAATATATACTTAATACACTGCAACGCGAAACTCGAGTGACAGGAGCTCAAATTCTGTAATAAATTTTACCCCAACACGAAGACACCCAATTAACTAGTTAACAACCTCATTACGTAATCGAATGGAAGCAAATCCTATTGTACAGTAGTTGTAAACTAGTAAATCAATAACAATAATAGTATTTGGAGTTAGTTATTAGGTTAAAATAAATTAATAATTTTATAAAAAGTGCTGTTAAACATGAAAGATCATCTGAAGTATATAGGGGATGCAGCTATTACCAAAACAAAGGTACCTAACACAACTTTGCCTAAACGTGGTCTACTTTTTGACGATGGCCCACATTGTAAAGTATTTGCTTGAAAAAACTGAAATGTAATGAACATACAAGTGCATTAAAAATTTAAAATAAATAAATGTTTATGTTGTAGGTACGACTTTACAAACACAAGAGTTTCGCAGTGTATTTAAATATTTACAAATAAGCCCATTGTTTATTGAGTGTCACACGTACGTATTACATAAGTTAAGCGAAGCCTACGCCGTATATTTTTTTAAACTTACAAAAAAATTATAATTATAGACTAACCTTAGTAATTAGGGCAGAGGCCTGTTGCTTACATGGTCTTGGTCAGTTTATCAATAATAAGAGTTTACTTCCCTGGGGTAAGTGTTACTTGTGGGGCTAAATTAATACTAAATAATCCACTACCTACTTAATATTATTGCAAAGATTCACAATTACTATTTAAAAGTAGTTTAAATAATTCAAAGGTTTCTAAGGGTTGTCATCGGACCGAAAGCTTGCACCTGGTAATCAGCACAGTAACTTTTAATGGAATGAGATTTGCATTAGGTATCTACACAAATTTATATACCAAAAATTAGCATTTTTTGTAAGAATTTCAAATGCACTACTGCAGACGGTCTTAAATGCAGCATTCGTAGTGGCAGATGCCTGAAAAAAAATCCTCCGCACGGTTCTCTACACTAAACTTCAACCTCAACCTAAACCGTTTGTCTGATGCAAAAAATTTGTAAAAACTTTAATATTCTTTATTTTTTTTAAATACACTTTTCTCTCAAAGTGTGTAGTTTTTGAGTTATCAGCGATAAACTAAAAAATCGTTTTTTTTGACAATTTTGGAATCTTTGTTAAACTTTACCGCACTCTAGCGCCTAAATCGTTTACCTGACAAAAAACCCTAAGAGACATCATTAATTGAAAATTTTAAGTTATTTATTTTTGAACAGTACACTTTTTTTTTAAGTATGTAGTTTTTGAGTTATAAGCGATAAACTAAAAAATTGGTTTTTATGACGATTTTGGATCCTTTGTCAAACTTTACCGCGCTCTAGCGCCTAAATCCATTACCTGACAAAAAACTCTAAGAGACATAATTTATTTAAAACTTAACGTTATTTATTTTTAGATAGGTACACTTTTTTTATAAAGTGTGTAGTTTTAGAGTTAATAGCGCTAAACTAAAAAATTAGTTTTTTGAACGATTTTGGAATTTTATCAAACTTTACCGCGCTCTAGCGCCTAAATCGTTTACCTGAAAAAAACTCTAAGAGACATAATTTATTTAAAATTTCACGTTATTTATTTTTGAACAGTACACTTTTTTTTTAAGTATGTAGTTTTTGAGTTATAAGCGATAAACTAAAAAATTGGTTTTTATGACGATTTTGGATCCTTTGTCACACTTTACCGCGCTCTAGCGCCTAAATCCATTACCTGACAAAAAACTCTAACAAACATAATTTATTTATAATTTAACGTTATTTATTTTTGGATACCTATACTTTTTTCATAAAGTATGTAGTTTTAGAGTTAATAGCGCTAAACTAAAAAATCAGTTTTTTGAACGATTTTGGAATTTTATCAAACTTTACCGCGCTCTAGCGCCTAAATCGTTTACCTGAAAAAAACTCTAAGAGACATAATTTATTTAAAATTTCACGTTATTTATTTTTGAACAGTACACTTTTTTTTAAGTATGTAGTTTTTGAGTTATAAGCGATAAACTAAAAAATTGGTTTTTATGACGATTTTGGATCCTTTGTCACACTTTACCGCGCTCTAGCGCCTAAATCCATTACCTCACAAAAAACTCTAACAAACATAATTTATTTAAAATTTAACGTTATTTATTTTTGGATACCTATACTTTTTTCATAAAGTATGTAGTTTTAGAGTTAATAGCGCTAAACTAAAAAATCAGTTTTTTGAACGATTTTGGAATTTTATCAAACTTTACCGCGCTCTAGCGCCTAAATTGTTTACCTGACAAAAAACTCTAAGAGACATAATTTATTTAAAATTTCACGTTATTTATTTTTGAACAGTACACTTTTTTTTTAAGTATGTAGTTTTTGAGTTATAAGCGATAAACTAAAAAATTGGTTTCTATGACGATTTTGGATCCTTTGTCAAACTTTACCGCGCTCTAGCGCCTAAATCCATTACCTGACAAAAAACTCTAACAAACATAATTTATTTATAATTTAACGTTATTTATTTTTGGATACCTTTACTTTTTTCATAAAGTATGTAGTTTTAGAGTTAATAGCGCTAAACTAAAAAATCAGTTTTTTGAACGATTTTGGAATTTTATCAAACTTTACCGCGCTCTAGCGCCTAAATTGTTTACCTGACAAAAAACTCTAAGAGACATAATTTATTTAAAATTTCACGTTATTTATTTTTGAACAGTACACTTTTTTTTAAAGTATGTAGTTTTTGAGTTATAAGCGATAAACTAAAAAATCGGTTTTTATGACGGTTTTGGATCCTTTGTCAAACTTTACCACGCTCTGTAATCTGAATTACCTGACAAAAAACTCTAAGAAACATAATTTATTTAAAATTTAACGTTATTTATTTTTGGATAGCTATACTTTTTTCATATAGTATGTAGTTTTAGAAATCAGTTTTTTGAACGATTTTAGAATTTTATCAAACTTTACCGCGCCCTAGTGTCTAAATCGTTTACCTGCATAAAAAATCAAAGAGGCCTAATTTGTATAAAATCTAATGTTATTTATTTTTGTATTGGTACACTTTTTTTATAAAGCGTATAGTTTTCGAATTATAAGCGATAAACTAAAAAAATCAGTTTTTCGGGTACTATTGGAATTTTTGTAAAACTTTACGGCGCTCTAGCGACTAAACCGTTCAACTCAAGAAAAAGTATGAGAGACAAAATTAGTAGAAAATTTAATGTTCTTTATTTTGAAAACGTACACTTTTTAGAAACTGTGCATTTTTCGAGTTATAAGCTATAAACTAAAAAAATCAGTTTTTGGGCAATTTTGGAATTTTTGTCAAACTTTACCACGCTCTAGCGGCTAAACCGTTCGTCTGAAGAAAAAATGTAAGAGACATAATTTGTAGAAAATTTGATTTAGTTCTTTATCACATTAAAAAATATTTCTCAAATAGTGCTTAGTTTTTAAGTTATAACCAAAAAACTGAAAACGTAGCAAAACCCCACTCTTCCAGAGACTCCCCTAAATTAATGCTGTCACTTAAGGAGTGGCAGAAGACAGAAGAGATCGGCTTATTACTAATTTGCAAAGTTCATTCAGCTTGCATTGCCTAAAAATGTTGTACTAATTTGCTTTAGTATATTTGCACGCTGCCTCTGCTACCACTTATGCGCTAAACTTAGATGAAATGAGAATCTTTAACAGCGCCTGACCATGTCATCCGTCTACATTATGCTTTATAGAACGATTTTTCTCTATTTTTTAAATTTTAATTTTATCCTGGAGCAAATGAATTATTTTACAATTTTGGGCAATTTGTACACTGTAACGCGGCCAATACCGAACATCCTGTATTTAACAAATCAATATTTGAAACAAAAACAAACAATTTCGAGTTCACACCTTCTTCTTGAAAATATATAGATCATTACAATTTTACTTGTTTCAAAACAGTTTCCAATATCGAACAGCTTAAATAATTAAAGGGTTTCTGAGGGTTTGCCATTGGACCCGAAGCTCGCTCCTTGTAATCAACACAGTAACTTTTAATGGAATGAGATTCGCAGTATCTACACAAATGCTGGAAGCACAATGTTTGTTAAACGTGACATTTGCTGTTGTAGTAGAATGTTATAACCAAAGCCTATCGTATCCTATTTACTCTCTTAGCGTTTATAAAATCGATCAATATTTTGCGCATCGATTTTAAATGAGTTTGCTCGAAAGTTATTAGGGACATTCTGAGATTCAAATTTCTTTAGGGCGACTGGTAAAAATTTTAAGGGCAAGGGTTGTGATTTGTAATATTTTATTGAATTATAACGGTACTTCGCGAATGATTAAAATTTTATTTAAAATGCCATTCGCGTAGACTTGCTACGAGCCAATTCCCATTCTTATGCATTAAAAATTTTGTTCATTATTAATGGAAATTGGATTTATCAATACTCAATTATAAGATTTTTTCTTGAAAATTACTGTTGAGGAAAGGTATTATAAAGAGATACAATTCGATTCGATTAAATATTATAACTTAAAACAACTTCTGTATATTTTAAATTGTAAATTGATTGCATAGCAAATTTCCAATTTTAAATTTTCTAATAAATTTAATGCTTAACGATTTAAAATTGAGTAAATACCTATTTCTCGTTTTCTGAATTTTCGAATCAACAGGTTAAAAAACAAATACCCAGTCTATTAAATTGCAATTTATTTTATTCGTGGAAAATACAAACTTTTTATTTAATTATTGTTGTTAAATTAAAAATAAATTTTCGTTTTTGACGTCCTAACGTTATTTTTGATAATTCCAAAATTGATGGCCACGAGTTCGCCTTATTGGATGCCAACTTGGCGTATTCTCTCCCTCGTAATGTAATCCAATTGAGAGGTTGAGAACCCCTGAACTAAATTATCGTAAATAAACCTTCATGAGACTATTAAAAGTAAATTTTAAATTTGAATAATAGAATTGTATCTCTCAAGCGCATTTTAAAACTCCTCCACGGAAATAAATAGTAACATTGGAACTATCACAAGATGGGATCAAAAATTGTAAACTTCGTAATACTTCAAAAAAGAATTCTATAGAAAACTTTCCAAACATTTTCTTTATAAACTCAACTATGTATTCAATATTATTTTACTTTAACTAAGAAGGCTTTAAAGTTTCAAGAAGCTAAAAATTGTTACGTTTTCGTTTTTTTAAAACATTAATTGTTAAAGAGCTTTTCCAGCGTATGAGACAATTTATCGAGTAGCTTTATTTTGTATTCCAACCACAACTGGACTTTGAAACACAATTTTAAAAAATGTAAATATAAATGGAACAACTAGCAATTGAGGGTTGGCTGCTTTCGAGTAGATCTGTAAAAACGTGCCGAATTCGACAACAATAAATAAACGAAGAACCTTTACATGCAGCGTCAATCAATACCGTTGATGAAAATTTTTATTACCATTCAAGGGCACAGTGTTAAATTGACGTTAAAAGGTGCGTTTTAGGATTGTTTGTAAATTTTTCCGCATCATCTCCTTGTCTTGCATGATTTGTGATACTTCAAGACGCCACAATTTTGGTAACACGAGATGTACTGGAAAAGTTTAAGAAAATTGAACAACTACAAGCATAGAAAATGTTTTCAAGAAATAAATTATTCAAGACAAAGTTGTAGGCCACGCTATGTAATACCCGGCGGCCTCAAATCTGCCTATACAATGCAAAACGCATTAGAATTTAAGTTATTAATAATTAACGCTGTACTACATAATCGTCTATGTTTGTAGAGGGTTTAGTCGATCATTTAGAAAAATTCCGGAAATCTGAAAGGCTTTGTAAACAAATTTTATCAGCCGTATAAAGGTTCTGGTCTAAAAATATTCACCAAACTCTTGATTTACGGCATAATCTGTATTATTTATAGAAGTGGGTGCCTTAAAATAAACGATAAATGAAAAAAAATACTAAAATGCGAATCTATTCATAGAAACATGTAAATAAAACACGTATTGTTACGGGATAAAATAACGTAAGCTATAACTTATTTTAAAAAACTGAATAGTTGGCAAAAATGTTTTAAACAAATTAAGTTGTCGGTTGAGACTGAAACTGCAGAGACTACATCAAATTTCCTATAAATTATACCTCGAGGTTTTTCCCCTCATACTAACGGTTTAGGTGCTAGAGCGCGTTTAAGTTTTACAAAAATTCTAAAATCTGCAAAAAAATATTTTTTTTGTTTATCGCTTATAACTCAAAAACTAAGCATTTTTAGAGAAAAGTGTCAATACTAAAATAAAGTTCGCTCAATGTTCTACACATTATGCCTCTTACATTTTTTTGTCAAATGTACAGATTAGGTGCTAGAGCGCATGGAAGCATAGCGCCTCGAGAAAGGTGGGTTTTTAAGAGTCAAACCATGCTACCCCAAAGACTGCACTCAAAATATATTCAATCGCCTCCCTAAATATATTTGCACAAAACATGCAAGTTTTCGGTAAATAAATTTTTCGTGTAAACCCTGTGGTTTAGTTTGACCATAAAGTCAAACCCTTCTCAAAGAGCTATACTTCAACGCGCTCTTACATCTAAACTGTTGGTTTTCCGGAAAAAATCTAAGAGACATAATTTGTGGCAAATTAAATCCACTTTATTTTTTTGTAGCAACACTTTTCTCTGAAATGGCGTAGTTTTTGAGTTATAAGCGATAAACCAAAAAACAGTTTTTTTGGAGATTTTAGAACTTTTTGTAAAACTTTAACATGCTCTAGCACCTCAACTGGTCATTTTACAAAAACAGTCAAACCAACTTAATTTGTAAGAAATTAAATGCATTTTATTTTTGTAAAGAACGATTTTTATTCAGAAGTGGGTAGTTTTTGAGTTATAAGCGGTAAATAAAAAAAAACAGTTTTTTGGCAGATTGTAGAAAGTTTCGTTAAACTTTAATATACTCTAGCACCTCAACTGATCATTTTACAAAAACACTCAGAGACATAATTTGTAGGAAATTAACTGCACTTTATTTTTGTAAAAAATTATTTTTCTTCAAAAGTGCGTAATTTTTGAGTTACAAGCGATAAACCAAAAAAACACTTTTTTTGCAGATTTTCAAATTTTTCGTTAAACTTTAACATGCTCTAGCACCTCAACTAGTCATTTTACCAAAACAGCCAAATAGACATAATTTGTAGGAAATTAAATGAACTTTATTTTTGTAAAACACATTTTATTCAGAAGTGCGTTGTTTTCGAGTTCCAAATGATAAACCAAAAAAAGCTGTTATTTGGGTCGATTTAAACATTTTTTTTTAATTTTCACGCACTCTAGCGGCTAACCCATGTGTCTGAGGAAAATATCTTCCAAATAAAATTTGTGGGAAATTTGATCTAGTTTACTTTCATATAAAAACATTTTTCTCAAACAGTATGTGGTTTTAAAGTTATAAGCGATATACTAAAAGAATAACAAGAACCGACGCTTGTCGGGTCCCGACTCGCCCCCCCCCCCCCAAAGTTGCTGATACTTTCGAGTGGCAGACGATAGGTTTTATTACTCATAGGCAACGTACTTATGTAATTCTGCACCAATCCTATTGTTGCCAATGATGTTTTCCGATATACCTAACATTGACTATGGTCCTTGATTGTTGAATAATATTATTTTAATCGGCCAAGACCTAGTTGCTGACAATTTTGTTTAATTGATTTAAACTGAAGCTCTGTAGAACGTTAACAGTCCCAGACCATACAACAGGATATAATTAAAATAACTCATTAAAGATTACCACCCCTCTGCCTGCAAACGCAAACTAAAGCATAAGCACACGTATGAAAATCATTATTCTGGTAGTGTGAGAGACCTTTTAGCTTAAAATGAGGTTGTAGTCCCTTAAAATATTGAAATACATCAATAAGTCATACCTATTACCTGAAGGTTTCTAACCTTGTCGAGAAAAATATATTATACAAATTGAATTTGCGAAAACAAAGTTTTTGATAAAGTTTTCGTAATAATATTCGAGTTTGGCTAAAGATTTTTTTTTCGTAAAAAGAATCTAATTTAAGCAACACCCACACAAGTGTTCTATGTAAAAGATATTTTTCTATTCGTGCAGTGAGAAACTCTCTACATTACCTACTATTGGTAAATCGATCTTAAACCTAAGTGCTTAACTAATGCCTTAACCTCGTCATGTATAAAATATTAGTTAATTAGTTGGAATTTCTAAGTTTAGAGTAAGTTTACATTGTCTCATTTCTAAAACATTATGTAGACGACTTTCGTGAAAGGAGCCTTAATTGATTTTCAATTTTAATAAAAAAAAGTCGAGAAGGTAATAAACAAAACTTTTAGTAATCCCAAGATTATTATAGTTCACCTCATTGCTTTTAATCAAGTGGAATATAAATGTGAAGCTCGTAGATGGCAATTGAGTCATAATTCATGTTGTTGAGCTCTATGCGTAGCCTTAATAAATAGTCATTTAAATTTAACCTCCAAGCTAGGATTTAAAGGAAAATGTATGTGCCCTCTTGGTATCAACTCGAAAACTTTTATTCACCAAAAAATATTCTCCCCTTTCGACATTAATCATTTTTAACAAATAATTTACAATATTTGATTAGTGGGCGAACATGGGAGCTGTGCGTGGAATCCGAAGTAAAATTGAAAAAAAGAAGCTTTTGATTAAAGCACAAAAGTGTATGTTTTGATAATGAGCTTGGTGGTTGTAAAACATTCCGAATAGAAACGTTGAATGTTTTATTCAATATTTTTGAGTTTTATTTGCATTTATATACATTTGAACTAAAAAAATATTTTTCAACTAAGAGATTATTTTAAGCTCTCAATAAAATGAAAACGTAAAGAAAAACGAGAACCTTTTAAATATCAGACATATATCAAATAGCTTCATATTTCTTCAACTTTTACCAAACTTTTGTAATAACTTTAGTCGAGCCACTGTTACTTTTCCCTCCAAAAAATACTTTGAGCCAATATCCCAGCTTATGTGGTTAAGATGTTTCTTTTTTACACTTCTAACTATATTTAAACAAAAAGTTTAATTTCGACGGTCAGCTCGATTCAATTCCGTCCACATTTTGAGTCTCAGCAATACGAGCAAAATATGTTAACTTCAACAATAGTTCCTATACAACAGGACGACATTCGAGTAAATTCATAATTAATGGTGCTTGGGACATGACCTATTGTACAGAAATAATCGCCCGAGTGAATACTAGAATTATAATTGACATTATTATATAATTCAGGTGCTCGAGCAAAACCGCAGATTTGTTTAGTCCTCCCGGAATGCGTTCATTAACCGTACGCATAAAGATACAAGATTTTTATTGCAACCTGTATTTTATAGTAGATACTATAAGCTCAAATATAATTAGTGTAGATTATAATTTATCTAGAACGAGTAAGTTAATGAAACTGATCACGCACCACCAAATAATAGGCGCCCGTATATCGACGCGACCTTCAAAAACTTCAATTATTCACTAAAACCCTAATTTGCTTACCCTCGTCGCTGTTGCTCCCCAACAAAATCTCCGTATCCTCGTAATCTCCTTCTCTCATCATATCCATCGGATGTTTAGGTAGAAACACACCGTCGATAGTTGGCGTCGACGGAAATCCTAATATTCCCGAATAAGAATTCCACTGCTGCGACGAAATTGTTTTGGCATCGACTGCTCTCATACAGTCCATAACTTGATTGGGACGCGTCGACAATAACGACGCGTTACATCCACAATCTTGAACTAAAATTTCTCCTATACGCTGTGCTCTTTCGCCAGTCATGTAACTCCAAGGAGCGTTCATCGTTCCCGATTGTAAGATCCCCCTACGCGCTAGCCCTTTAGTCACGGGACTCATTAGGTGAATGCTCGCGGAGCCTCCTCCTGCCGATTCGCCGAACAAAGTTATTAAATCCGGATTACCTCCAAATGCTTCGGCATTATCTTTAATCCAGCGTATCGCTAACGCTTGATCCCACAACCCCATATTAGCAGGCGCTTCTTCGCTTCCGTGTCCAAAATACTTATTAAGATACAAGAAGCCGAAAGCTCCAATCCTGTATTGCATGGAAGCTACTATAACGTCACTCGTAGCTGCTACGATATCGGCGTCGTATACGTCTAGAGTCGAAGTTCCACTCATATAACCACCCCCGTAAAGCCACACCAAAATGGGTACTTTAGCTTTTTCTTGTGGTGGCTTATCGGAATGGTGTCTAATGCGTAACCTTTGTGGAACCCAAATATTCAAATATAGGCAGTCTTCTGATATGTTTGTGTTGGGGTTCCACATTTCTTCACCTTCGAAACCCGGAAAATATTCGTATCGTTCCTGATAACACGAATTTGGTTGTTTTGTTGCATCTAGAACTCCGTGCCAGGGTTCTATAGGAACGGGTCGTCTAAATCTCAACTGTTCTATCGGAGGTTTGGCGAATGGTATTCCTGTAAACACGTGAACTTCTCTACCAAGCACCGTCTTTGAAGAACCTCGCACTAACCCACTGGTCGTTTCCACGACCAGAGGATCGCTGTGATAGTCTTTGGAAGATGAGTGATGGGAATGTCGCGTGGTTGTCTCATCGCCCGGCCACGAATAACCCTCAACATATCCATAAATAGTTACCACAAATAACATCACAGTTAATTTCTTCATGGTTATACAATTTAAATTATGATCAAAAAAAAAATTGATTATTCCCCGTAATCCCAATTATGATCCACTTGACGAAAAAAGTGAAGGTAAAGTCTGTAAACCCACGTCATTTTATTGAATTTTTTTATAAATTAATTAGAGCAAATTAAGTTGTCGTCCGCCGTAAAATACATATTTAATAATAGTCTATTTTTGTTAAAACGAAGACTTCGATGTAACAAATTCTTAAGCGCCACGACGCGACCGCGTAAAAGGAACGGCTGGCACGGACTGTAACTCGCTGTTATCATGGAGGGGTCCGTAAACGCGTCGCGCAAGCCCGTATCTTATAATCTTACTATAATAATCTTTTTTTTATTAAGTTTCTTATGTTCGTTTACTATTTTATTTGTTTTATTAACATAATAAAACACGTCGACGTTATTAAATAAGATTTAACTGGAAAATTAGTCGAGCGATGTAACGGAACGGTCGCGAAAAATTATTTTTTGATTTCGTTCTGAACGCAAAAGCGTTATTTGTTCAGTTTTCTTATAAATTTAGACGGCCAATTTTGAAAGAAATCTCAATTAACTTAATTCGGATTACAGAGCTTACTTTGCTTAATTTTCGCACTTGAAATTTTCAGTTAAGTTGAATTATTTTCTAAAATTTAAATAACGAACTCTTTCGATTAGAATTTTTACGTAATGATTATGAGATTTATTAGGCTAATTAATAAATATTTAAAATATAAATCCTGTGCCTTTAGGCTGTGGGGTTGACGTGGAATAAATGAAGATTTTAAAAATATTTGAGCTAACTAAAGCTTTTATTTTTTAAACAATTAGGTACCTACTTAGGTACTTAACAACTTTATTTTACCATCGCAATTCCATACGACGTTACTTTTTGTCTTCTGTTAAATACTAAATAGAATCAAACGTATTTGATTTACTAATTAAAATTAATTATATTTTGAAGTTTGTTATATTCGAAATATCTGAAGTAGGTATAGATTTAAGAAATTGTGTGTAGTAAAATACAATTTCTAAACGAAGAGGAAAGTTTCAAGTACAAAAATGTTGGCAAAACGTATTTCAAAACAAAAATTTCTAGAAGGTTGTAGATATAACAAGTTTTTCAAAACTGTGGCCCATCTTAGAGAAATGCAAAATGAATTTTGGCCTAACCTACCATAATATAATATATTAAAACCAATCATCCTTATCGTAGTGACCTAAGTAACTGCATCTATCTCCGATGGAATGGGCTAACCCACAGTATTGTATTTTGTTTACGCCTAAGCTAACTTTTTGTAATACAGCAGCCTTATTCTCTAGGAATGTAGGTATTTTATTAGCAAAATTCACAACCGAGCGAGTAGTTAAGCTTTTAAACAGTTCGTATACAGTATGTTCATTTCCACGGATAGGATTACAAAAAATGGAATTTTTTTTCAAAAAATCCATTCTTTATAAAAGCTCCTGTTTTGTAACGTATTCTTTTTCTCTATCACTTTCAGGAAAGGAGACCATATTAATGGTGTTTTACTGAAAGTTGTGATAAGGACATCAAAAATTGTAATTTTGATTTCTCAAAAACATAAATTCTTTACAAAAGCTCTTACTTGTTTTGAACCTCTCGTTACGTAATTCTGCACCTACTCGTGCACCACCCGACTGGTGATCGTCAGGGGGGCCCAGGCCAGACTCAGTGGAGTCGTCGTGAGTGCAAATAACAGTAAAATAAGAGATTGGGCTCCAAACAACCGGGCCGTGGGTACCCCCAGCTGGTTGATGAGCTGCGGGCGGTGACGATATCTGGATTGCCAGATAATAATAAAATAATAAAGTAGCTCGTCGGCAACAATATACAATAATATACACTAATAAAAGCTCCTCCAAAAAGATCCAAATACTATCTAAATATGTCGACGACACAAACTACAAGTTAAAGTAGAGATGGAGGTTATACCCGCAATCGAGCTAGGCTCGGAGCGGTGTTGGTCCTGTTTAAATTGAACAAAAAGAAGCCGGAATCTACCACCCACAATACAACAAGAAAAATCTAACGGACGGAATGAAAAAACGAAAAGCCGAAAGCCAAAAACTGGAATCGAACAGCCGGAATCTCGAAAAGCCGTATGTGGACAACGAGAACGGCAGTGATAACAGTGAGTAAAACAAAGCAAAACCACTTACGTTCTGAAGAAGGCGGCCATATAGAACTAGAAAATCACGTCAATCCCCTAAGCGGGCTGCCGGGACACCGGTAAACAGATAGTGAAACAATAACCGGTTCCCGTTTAACGACGAGGGGAGTTACCGGGTTACACTCAATAAATTGAAAAAACAAGTAGACAGCAACGGACAGGCTCACCGCTATCACCCTTCCGCTCTCGCGATCGTGGCAGGGACAATAAACTGCAATTCGTTACTTTTCCTAAATTAGAAAAAATGTAACAGAAACACTCAGGGTGCACTTTACGAAAATTATAGTCCACATAATCGACCTAACTGTGTTTTCTTTTACTGTTACGATACTAACGCAGTTCTTTCAATGGCGATACTAAACTGCCTACAAAACATCCAAATGCGAGAAGTGAAGAGAATATTGCTTATGTAAGGGATGGGGTGCCCCAGAAGATCGAGATTTATAGATTTTTTGTCGTTATTAAGAATTAGGCCTTTCAACAACGATACTTGGCGTATTTTGAGAAGACGTGTATTTTCACCCTTGTAGAGTGTGTCGACCGTAAAACTAGACCATCGTAGCCATCGATAGTTTTCCTATTGGCCTCCACAGCTCTACAGCAATCTAATTTATTTGCCAAATTTAATTTTAGGCTAAATGGCTTCGTCGAAAATAAAATTGTTGGTTTTGGTGTGAAAATAGTCCACAGGAGATTCAACAGGCGCTATTGAAGAATAAAAATTGAATATCGAAAGCTGCATTTATAAAAGTAGGCTTTTATTGGGATAAAAGTCTTTAAAAATTAAGTTCTTCCATTTCACTCTGATAAACGAATCTGAGGTAGCCATTTCCAGGGTGCTTCAAAATAAAATAAAAATTGTGGTTGTATCTTAAACAGCTTTTGTTTCATTTCATTTTAGAAAGATTACGTTTTGTTTGGACTACCCTGTATATTTAAAAAGCGCATTTCATTCACGAAGAGTTTTTGATTTACAAATTAAAGTAGGCAATTTATTTTGTATTCTTAATCACCCTTTGGCATTTTTGAATTTTAAACCGAACATTTAACCCGCGTATTATTAATTGTTTTGTGTTAAATAATTCTAATAACGTTTGCATTTACAAATAAATTTATTACTGTTACGGAAATTAAAGTTAATTACGCGTAAAACTACGTATTTAATTAAACTACTAACAGTTTTGTGAAATTTTACATAAATAATCAACGTAACAGTAAAAAACTAAAGCATTGAAAATAAATTTCAATTTATTATAAATTATCGCTGTACTAATAGAAGCCAAAGTTGTTTAAAAAAATGCCCAAAAGAGGACTTGTCGGTCCATAAGCAAAAGTAAAGTAGACGGTCGTCCAAATACATTTAAAGAAAATTCTATTTTTGGTTTTTCGGAAAATGAAATTTCTGAAACCTCTCATGCTGTCACTTCAAAAAATATGTTTAACAAAAGCCCCAAATTGATAAAATAAAACTTTTGCACCTAAAGGGAAAACATTGAAAACGTTACTCTAGTAGACGGAATTAGCCTGACTTGAACCGTAGCGAGTCTACAGCAATAAAAGATAAAGAAAACATTGCAACGTGAGAAACGAGTAATAGAAATGGGAAAAAAATACAAAAATCAAATTACAAAAAAAGATTTCCACAAAATTTAATTTTCCAAAAAATTTCCTTCCAGAAGATCAAAGTTTTAAAAAAATCCAAATATTGATCGAATAGGCATTTTGTGCGCCCGTAAAATACATCCGACTCAATAATTTTAAGTGAATTAACTGGGTCTTTTATACAATCTTCTTATTAATACCCTTCCGTAGCCGAACTGTAGCTACTACTTACGAACCACTCCAATCTTAAATGAATTAAATAACGTATAATTGTTACAGCTTAACTCGAATTGATAAAAATTACCAAATTATTTTATAATTTGATTTCGTTTAAAGAGTTGAACGATTTTCGCTTAAAATTTAAATTGAATTCATTTGTGACACTTATTCAATTCAACTTAATTATAACGTTTTTATATGTTGTACGTATTATAGCGTATACATTAATACTGGTGTGATTTTTATTAATGTTTGTAATGTACAAATAAAGGTTTTATTTCGTTTTGCATATAAAGTAAATTGCTTTTCTGCTATTTTACTTATTCTATTTTCTTCTGTGTATTACTTCAATTTCTTTTTACTTTTACTTTTAGGAATACCAATACTTTTTGGTCTACTTCAACATTGAAGTATACTCCACGCTTACAAATTTCGTTCTTTTTTTGAAAATTGCAATTTTTTACCATTACCTTATATTTTACTCTACCATAGTAAGCAAGATATTATATAATTTCAAATATAAGCGTTTCGAAATAATAAGGAGTTTATGTAAATTGAAACGTTGGTTTTTAGCATTAAATATCAAAAAATGATGCTCATGTGTGATAAATTAAATGCAGCAGATTATTTGCATAATGATAATCAATTCATGAATATTAAGTATAGTTAAAATCGATACTTTTAGCGCACAGCGAGCTTTCGAGCTCAAATTTTCATATAATTTACACTACGGGGCTCTATGTGATCGTAAAACCTCTTAACACTAAAAACTTTTAAAGCTTTTTACATTTGACATAATAAAATATTTTAATATTAACGTATTTAATAGGCGTTTTATTATTATTTTTAAGTAAAAAACGGTAATTGAATAAAGTTTCAGCAAGCAACTAGTGGCAAATGAATGTGACGATTAAAAAGTTGGAAAGGTACCAACGTGACTTACATAAAAATGTAGTTTCTTCAACACTATAGCGCAAAATACAATAATTGTGTTCCTAAATTGTTCTTAAACTCTAAAACTTTCTTAACACTTTAAGAGAAAAATTTCTAATAAATGTCATTTTTCAATTTTTTATATTGATAAATTGGCAGTTTATAGTTTTGGACATGTTCGAAAACTTTCTTTTCAACACGTGAAGTTTCAAGTGTATTATACAGTACGAGCCAATATTAATAGAATGGCAGGAGCGCATCGTGCAATAAACTAACTTTCTTAATTACTAAAATAAACTGCAAAACTACAAATAATAATTAAGAAATGCAAGTTTGAATTCCTCCTACATTTTTGTCTATTTCCTACCTTATAAATGATTTAAAATGAAATAAATATTTTAAATCTATTTTTTCTTGTAGCTAAGTATAATTTTTTTTTCGGGAGAACAATTTAGGCGCTAGCGCGCGTTAAAATTCAAAAAACTTCCAAAATCAATTCAAAAATTTTTAATCGCTCATAACTCAAAAAATACACACTTTTTGAAAAAAGTGCGCTTATACAAAAACAAAGTGCACTCAATTTCAAACAAATTATGTCTCTTAGATTTTTTTTGTCAAGCGAACAGTTTAGGTGTTAGAGTACGTTGAAGTTTAGGGTGTATTGGACATAGTGTGTCCGGGAGGCAAAATGCCAAAATAGAAAAATACAAACACATATAATTCGAAAACTATGCACATTTAGCAAATAGTGATTCTATACAAAAATAAAGTACATTTAATTTACTACAAATTACGTATCTTAGATTTTTTTCTTCAAGCAAATAGTTTAGGTGTTAAAGCGCGCTAAAATTTTAGATCGAGTGCCCGGGAAGCAGATATACTAAAATACAAAAACCTTGTCACCTTGACGATGCAGGCTGAAAGAGCATAGCAAAGCAGTATTAAAACCGGTTGGCTGTCATTTCTAAGAGGCGGCATTAACTTGGGGGCGGCATGAGAAGGGTGGGTTTTTGCTCTTTTAAGTTTTTCGCTTCTTTCACCAAAACTACACACTTTTTGAGAATATTGCTTGTATATAAAAGTAAACTAAATAATTTTTCTACAAGTTACGTCTCTTAGGTTCTTTCCCTCAGACAAACGGTTTAGATGCTAGAGCGTGTTAAAGTTTGAAAAAAATTCCAAAAACACCAAAAAAAGTTTTTGTCTTGTTTGTCGCTTATAACTCACAAAATACGGTCTTTTAGGAGAAATAGTAGATGTAAAAAAATAAAGTACATTTGATTTCCTACAAATTATGTCTCGTAGATGGTTTTCTTCAGACAAACGGTTTAGGCGCTAGACCGCGTTTAAGTTTCAAAAATTTGTTTTTTTCTCGTTTGTCGCTTATAACTCTAAAAATACGGCCTTCTTTTAGGAGAAATAGTAGCAAAAAAATAAAGTACATTTGATTTCCTACAAATTATGTTTCGTAGGTTGTTTGCTTCAGACAAACGGTTTTGGCGCTACAGCGTGTTAAAGTTTGAAAAAAATTCCACAAACACCAAAAAAAGTTTTTTTCTTGTTTGTCGCTTATAACTCACAAAATAGGTCTTTTAGGAGAAATAGTAAATGTAAAAAAATAAAGTACATTCGAATTCCTACAAATTAAGTCTCGTAGGTTGTTTTCTTCAGACAAACGGTTTAGGCCCTAGAGCGCGTTAAATTTTCAAAATAATTTAAAAATAACCTAAAAATGTTTTTTTCTCGTTTGTCGCTTATAACTCTAAAAATACGGCCTTCTAAGAGAAATAGTAAATATAAAAAAATAAAGTACATTCGATGTCTAACAAATTATGTCTCTTAGGTTTTTTTCGTCAAGCGAACAGTTTAGGTGCTAGAGCGCATTGAAGTATGTAACTAAAACTAAACTAAAAAACAAAACCATACCAAAATACATATTTCATTTTTATGTTAATTTTCTGCGTCTTAAAAGTTGAAGCATTACTTCAACTTTATGTGAGGTGAGGTGGAGGGAGGTGACTCGAAAAGAAATATAATTTGTAGAAAATTTTATGTGCTTTGTTTTAATGCAGATGAGCTTTTGTCATAAAGTAGATAGTCTTCGAGTTATACGCAAAAAAACGAAAAAAGAGCCAAAACCCATCCTTCTGTAGACTCCCTCAAGTTACTGCTGCCACTTTTAACAGGCAGACAGTCGGTATTATTACTATATTCTTTCATCTGCCTCCCGGACTATTTTTTACGTTGCATTTTACCCTAGACCCTAGAGTAATCCAATAATTCTGAAAATTGTTAGTTTAGAAAGGAGGAGGCACGCAATGTTCCATCTCCTGCGCCACTATAGTCGCCTAGACAAATCTTTTAAATAAATTTTCAATCACTTAATTAAAATGACTTAATAATAATTACATCCAAGTTAGTCCTCTCGAGTAAAATATCTAAGATTACATACATAAAATTTATAGTTAATTTAAGGTTGCTGAATGATTATTATGTCTTAAATACTAAATGTACGATATGTGATCTGTAGCCGTTACTCTTCAATGTTTAGCTTAAATTAGGTGGTAGAATTAATTAGACTAGGGGTGTAGGGATTTGCTCGACTACTTGAAATTAGATTACCGTCCTTATAATTTAAAACACATCCAAGTTTAGTTTGAATTGCAGTTTTAGAGAAGCGGCCAAGACATTTAATTAAAATTGCGCCGAATTAAATTTACGTATTTTTTTGGTGCCACTAAAGTTGTTCCTTTCATGTTAAGTTAATTAATTAATATTAATTCATTGTTTTCGAGTTACTTACAAAGTTCTACGTTTAATTTTTAATATCTTTTATAGTCTTTGTGCACCTTTTGTCAACCTTTGTTTTCATTTTCATTAGGTAAATCTTACACACTTTCTCGTTTCAAGTGCGGTTTAATTAGATATTAATTAATTTAATGGTTTTCGAGCAATGTAGCATTTATATAAATTTAGCAAAATTTCCTTATTTACGTTTTTAGCAAACGATTCTTTATAATCAAAAATGAAGTTTAACTTTATTATTAAATAATTATAAACTTCTTTAAAGATAAACAAGAAGAAAACACTTTTGCAGTGTATAACAACAAGTTTTGTTATGATTTTAAGTTTTGAAATAATTGTTTTGTATAATCTCCAATAAGAAATGTTTAAAACGTAGAAGTAAAGAATCATGTGATTGAACCCACAGGAAGTTTACAATTGCGGAGTATAAATTTCATTGCAGACTATTATAGAATGTTTAAATCAATTCGACCCCTTTGTTTTCTCTTACGTTTGTTTAAAAGTTAAAAGGAAATAATTTTGTAACTTTATTGAACTCTGACGTAAGGAGAGTAAATTTATAAATGAAAATTATATAGTCTATTTGTGTAGACCACGTATCTATAGACTAATCAAGACGCGCGAAAATTTATACTAAACCTAACCGAATCAACCCTAAAACCGTATATTTAATAATGTAAGAAGAGTTCGTATGAAACGCAGTAAGCACTGTGGGACTATGGCTATGAATAAATATGCCAAATGGGCAACATTCCTAAATTGATTCGAACAATATTAAAAATGGAAAAAATTTGAGAGTTTTTCTTTGTACACCGGTGGGTATATGCATGAGAATACGTCAAAAAAATAGGAACACTGCTCTTAAAAATGTGAGAAAATTATGGAGTTGTTACTCATTTCTTTTTTGTCGACGCACTGTATATCTATTACTCTAGACTTTTTTAGATTTCATATAATAATTATTCAATCAAAGTAACTTTTTAATTAACAAGTAGGTAGTCAATAATAAACTATGAAAGACTACAAGGTTCTAGTTTTGCCTTCATACTTTTCGTTGCCTTGGAGATTTTCACAAACTTGCAGATAATTTAATACTTACTCGTACATTAAGAAAGTTTAACTTCAAATTGCTCATCTGTTGCAATTAGTCTTTAAAAATAAGTAAATTTAAGCGTTGCTTGTGTTTTTGAGAAACAAACTTAACGCAAATAAAAATAAAATTAATTAAAAATGTAAAAACTTTACATAGGTATAGTATTGTTCAGCGTTCTTGGCGTGTGCGTCATTATACATTATCATGCGCCATTGGTAAAATACAGTAAAATAAAGGAACATGGCATACATAAAATCAAAAACGTATGCCATTTATTACATCGACGTACTTCGAATGCTAAATAATGTTGGAATGAGAGTAAAAACAAGAAATGTATACTCAGAAATTGATGCGTGTACGCCCCAAGATCACTAAATAATACTCTATTGCCTACAGGACTACAGGATTATACATGACATGTTTAGAATGTAAGTTAAGAAACGTACGAAAATGGCAATTATAGTCAAAACCAGGAGAGGTGTCCTATAGACTCATCGCTAAAATGACTTAAAAATGACGTATTAAGATATTCTGTTGCATTCCCATAAAGTAATAACAAACTTATAAACAAGGATAGCGTGATTCAAATTCCGTAGTTTTTCGGAATGAGTCATAGGACACTTCTCCTGGTTTTGACTATAGTAATGATTTTTACTTATTAAAACAAATGTCAAGCGGTGAGAGCTACGATAAGCCAACGCGCTTTTAGAGAGCCCCCATTCCGACGTTATCGTATTATTTTCGAGTAAATTGAGTATAATCTATTATTTCGCAAACTGTCAATTTAAATTGTTTTTAGGGGCCCTCTGCTTGGACGGGCCCTGGCCTGCAGCTCATAAAGCGCCTGCCTAAATCCGCTCCTACGATGATATGTCTTCAATATCATCCTAACACGACGTAGATGCATCGAAGCTTACTGACGCAATGTGCAAGAGACTGTTGTACATAAACCAACAGTAATGGTAATTTATTAAGTTACAAGCCCAATAGTAGGATTTTCATCTTAAAACCCAAATTAGTTAAAATACAATTTGTTAAAAAAAAGTTCGTAGTATAGACAATAAAAGGAAATGTTAGTTGAGTCGTAAAGTGGATACCTGAGAATAAAGAAAAAAAAACTTTTGTCTTATACCTTTTCTGCTAATTTTTCTTTGAGTGTAGAGGAGTTAAGTATTACTAGGTCGAGAACAAAATGTACTTGGCTTGAAAAAAAATTGATTTCAACTTTTCAATGAAAAGAAAGTAAATTAAATTAAATAACAAAAGATTCTAGGAGTCATCAAGAATTTTTTTGTTGATATCATGAAGCTTTATATTTTTTGTTAAATTCGTGACGAGAATTCTAATATTAATTTCTAGTAGTTTATATTCTGTACACCTTGTTTTTACTTTATATATCTATTGATAATAAATTTAATCAAAAACAAGCTTTGGGGATAATTTGGAAATTTTCGGAAGGGTATTAAGTGATATTTATGAAGGATAAGCCTCTTATTTAAACGACTCTTTAACAAAAAGTTGTGGTAATTAAGTATTAAATTTTTTTTGGCTCTAGTTTTAACTTTTCCGTTTTGATATTCTTATAAATTTCAATTTTTCTGTCGTTGTCGACAAGTTGTGACAACGATATTTTGTAGCTAGAAGCTATCCGAAGAATGCGAAACACAGAGGAAGCATTTCGTGATGCGAATATCACCGAGTTTTTCGTCCTGTAGACGTCCAGGAAATCGTATCCTACCTGGGCACATCTCTACTATACAAGGCCTACCTACCAGATACCACGACAGGAAATCAATAAAAGTGTGCTTACCTGGCCATCTCTAAGGCTGTCAAGAAACCGAAGTTTTGTTTATATATTTTATATCAAACACGTATAAACTTTCTTTCGAAACTAAATTTACAAAACAAAAACAGAAAATTTTTAATTAAATTTTCTCGCCCCAACCAATTAACCCTTCTCACAATAATGACTTTAAGGTGAAAATAAAACAGAAAATAACGCAAAAACTTGATTAGTATAGATACATTAAACATAAAAAAGAAGAAAAAAGATAAAAAAATCAAATTAGAACAAATTACAGTGACACTAACAACTTCGGAAGTTGCCACTGACGTCTGAGATACGCTTTACTTTATTTTTACCAACTTTAAAGTCAAAATAAACAACAATAATTTTCGCCACACTTAAACCCCAAAAAGAAAGTCTACACAAAAAAATAATATGCAAACATTATTTATTTTTTGGACAATTTATTTGGAAGTTTTTACAAGCAGCTACTTGTTGTAGAGGGTTGTTTTCTTGTCATCGCATAAAATTTGTTGTAAAGCAGGTTTAACTAGATCTCGTGTTATAGCAATTTATTTGCGCTAGAAATTGTTTTCAATAAATGAAAAATATTTATACAACGTTTAACGAGTGTAAAGGAAATTGGACAATGAAAGAGAAAAATTGAAGTTGTTTGTAAATTTGTTACACTCGTACAAGCGGAATAATTTTAAACAATTTTCAAGTTCACGTTCAAGGTTAGCTGCATTAATTTTTCTCCTTTTTCCAATTCGCTTTGGTTAAAAATTTAATTTTTGTGATTACCCCGTACTAATTAAACTTAAATCTCTTTTATTTTATTGGGTATCTAAAAAGGGTTCTAACAGTGTAATGTAACCTTACATTGTAAGGGCTCCCTTATCTCGATCCCTAAAGCAGAGTTATCTTATTTAGACGTGTTAGATATTAAAGCTATATTATGGCGTTAATTAAACCTCCACGGTAATTAAAATTGTAAAAATCTCACTTAAACTAGAATTTCGTATTCATGAGAAACGCTGATAAATTGGAGTTTGATAGACACCCATATCATCTCACACTTATTTTAGAAATTTAAAGCGCCCAGCCAAAACCGTACGTCTGACGTAAAAACCTGGCAGACATAATTTGTAGGAAATTTAATGCACTTTATCTTTTAGTAGAAACTCTTTTTTCTAAAATTGCATAGTTTTCGAGTTATAAGCGAGAAACTATTAAAAAGCAGTTAATGCCGATTTTAGAATTTTCGTCAAACAAACGCGCGCTAGCGCCTAAACCGTTTATCTGAAGAAAAAACTCTCTTAAAGATAATTTGTAGAAAATTTTATTTAGCTTACTTTCGTATAGACGTACTTTTCTCACAAAATGCATAGTTTTCAATTTAAAAGAGTAAAACTGAAAAAAGGAATTTTTCGCAATTTTCTCACAACTTGCCACTTTTTGGGATGGTAAAGTTGAAATTCGGATTCAGTATCCCAAAGTGCATAAACAACCATAAAGAAAAAAATTCTTTACTTTGTTCTTGCATTTACTTGCTATTTATTTATTTTTCTCTAGAGTGACTAGACTACTTAGCCAAGAAGGCAATTTTCAATTTAGTGCAAATAAATTGTCTCAATAAAGTGTAAATTGATTGCAACTATAAAATTGTACGTAAAACGGATATACAATGTACAGGGTTATATGTATAAATCAGGTGGAAACAATTAGATGAAAATAAATAAGAAGAAATATAAGAATATAAATATCGAATTCAAGCCAATGAGCCAATGGGTACAGTGCGTTTAGCGGACGAAGCTGAACTATCCCGAGTATGCTAACATTCAGCCAATACTTCCGCTAAAATCAGCAGAGTCGGCTGAAAGTCAGCATACAGCCAGAGTCAGAGTAAGCAGTTTAATAGAGCACACTAAGCATATTTGATTGGTTACTTTAAACCGTTAAACGCACCCATTGTCTTCGCGTTTAAAGTCAGATTTGTTGTTTCTTTTATATTTAAGCACCACCAAGTATTTGAATTATTTCAAATTCTTTACCGTCTTATCAGTATCGAATTTGTACATAAAGTTAAAGGAGTTCTTAGCATTAACCCTTTGCTAATATTTGCAGCTAAAGCGATTTCGTTTGTAACGAAGTAATTGAGAAGTGAATGGTAACGCAATTAGTTTAAATTAAAATAAGAAAATTGCAAATTGATTACTTTTTGTAAGGTACAGATTAGGAAGTTTACAGGTTCAACCTACGTGGGAATTTTGTCATGTAATTTACTTTGATATTATTTGTAAATAAAGAAAATTAATTAAATAAAATTAATTGAGATGAATTTTCAGTGGTTAGGGAACGGCCTGAATAATATTTCAATAATTAACTTTTAGTATAATTCGGTGCAGCTAACGAAGTCATTAATTTATAAGAATTGTTCATTACTAAAGTATATCTGAGTGAAGTGAGGGGTGGTCGTTTCTCTCAATTCTATTTTATGCAAAATATAAAATTTATAACAACATACTGACACACTTTAGGGCGGTTTAACGTTTTAGGCGCTTTATATTATTTACTGGCTTATTTTGTAATTCCTTGTAGAGATTTCGTTATCAAGAGAAGGCGCTCAGAAGAACTTAATAAGAAAATTCAAATAATAAATAATAACTTAGTAAATTTATTTATAATTAATATTTTTTAACTTTCTACTAAAATTTTTAATAATTTCAACCATTGTATGAGAAACATCGTTACCTTTCTCTAGACTCAGAGAGATATGGAAGAAGCTTCAACAAAGTTCGAATTATATAATGAAGATTACTATACTCACACACTGCATATAATCAAGATACTCTGGATACAGGGTTATCAGTTATATATATATACATCCCCCCAGAACCGTTTCTAGGGCTATGGCCGCCTACGCGTAGATTTTTAAATCTCCCTCTCCCCCAACAGCAAAGCATGCCAAAACATTTTTAAAATCTAAACTAGTCACAAAAATTAAGGGATATTCAAAAAATTCCAAATTTTAGAGCAATTTTCAACAAGAGATAACACGGAGAACAATGGTCGTACAGAAAATTAAAAAACAACAAAAATTGTAGCCTCAAGTGTCTAGTTTTCAGATCGAGACTATAAAATTTTTTTGCATGGGTGGTTTTCACGTAATCATCTGAAAACCAACTAAAAATAATTTTTTCAAATTTTTACTCGTTTTTGAAATGGTCTGTGGACTTCAAAAAAATTTTTTTCATTATGCGACCATAAAGCTCGTTTAGACAATTTAATCAGCTTTAATTTGACCTTTTAATGTGCTCCGTACGATTTTTTGCCGCGGAGTAATCGTCGATCAAAGCAAATAAGTCAATTTTAACTTTGATAATCGATTACTCGGGAACTAATGATCGTACAGCCAACGAAAGTAGGGTTTTGGAAACTTAAAAATATTCTCTATAAGACACAATCGGTTGGGATTGATAAAAAAAATTTTTTGAGGCGATGATGTTGGCGGAAAAAAAGTTGAAAATTTGCGAATTTAAGGATATTTGGAAAACTTGGTATAACTTTGGATATAGTGGATGAACAAAGAATATTGTCGGCAATTTTTAACCTCAAAGTGTCCCTAAAAATCCTTCAAAGTTGCAAAGCGCTGGATATTTTTTTCTTAGCGCCCCAAAGGTTTAAATTTATCGATTCGGGCAAAAATCACCGTAACAAGCAATTTTACGATTTTTATGCATTTTTTATACTTCAATATGTTTTTTTTGGTGACAATCCATATTTTGTTGCTCAATACCATGACTCATAGGAAAAAATAGAAAGAAAAAGAATTTTTTGAAAAAAGTTTTTTTTTCAAAAATTTTTTTGTTACCCCATCCCATGTATGTATTAAATTATCATCGAGTTTGATGAAAACTGGAGAAAGTGTTTATTACGCGTGAATCTACAATAACTACATTACCAACCCTTATATCACCTGCTAAACTAGACGCACACTAAATTTTTTATGAGTGCACTAATAACACTAAAATATGACATACTTTGGTTATTGTAACTTCACTGACCTGAAATTTGGCCACCCCTATAAATTGGCCGCCTGCCCATTTCGTACGCACTGCCCTTATAGTAGACACCACCCTGTAATCTCCCTGTATCGTTCATGACTTACCTTGAAGCTCAACAAGGTCACGATACAATATAAAACTTTAATTAAATTTCCATCTCGATGCAACTTCAGCTAAAGTAATTGCTTTGTGTACGAGTGCTGGTAAAATCGTTGTTTCGAAAAATTATAAAATTTTGCTAATTGACTTTGTTTAGTATAGTGAGGCCACTTCTTAAAGTTCTTATTAACTTACGCCATCATCAGAGAGGTTACAATAGTGAATAGATGCCTCCCTTAGAGAAGTTAAGTAGGTAGGTAACTGTTGAAATCTGCGTAGACCTTTTAAGGATTTTTACCGCTTATTTACGAAAACTAAATCCGCTATAGGGTCGCTAGTAGTGCAGTTATGCAAGAAAGTATAAAGAAATGGCCTACAGAAAATATTTATCTGCCTGCCACTCCCAGGTGTTGTCGTTTCAAGTACAACCACATTTTTTATTTAAATACAAGGTTTGTTGAAAAAATGAAAATTGGTTGAGACCCGAACTTTCAATGCAGGTCTACGCAGATTTCAACAATTACCTAGTACCTACTTGACTTCTCTAAGGAAGTCCTCTATTCACTATTGTAACCTCTCTATGGGTGGCGTACGTTAAAAATAACTTTACAAAGTGAATGTTGTGAAATAGAATGTTTAAATTAAAAATGTCTTTTAACTTACATTTTTGTAACTGTACACTACTACATTTCAATGTTTGGGTTTTCGTAACAAGAGTTATTATAAATCAACAAAACCCTGTTGTATGATTTACACAAGGATTAAATAATGACAGTTTAGGTTACTATTTTCTCTTCGGAATTAGGGTTTGAATTCGTATTGATTTTGAGAATACACGTGTAGAAGCTTAACTAATATTTGCTCTTTCCTAACATCTATGTTAGTCTTAACAAACTTACAGTAATCCTTTGCAAATTATACCCTCTCTCGGTACATTTATAAGAAACTTCCTTAAGCCCAAATATATTAAATTAAAAACTTGGGTACAAGTGGGCGTGAAAAATTTAAGCAAAATAAGTGCTTCCATAATATTTAAACTGCATTTCTATCTTGGTAAAGTGTATGCTCTCGCATTTAGCTCTAGAGCTTTGCTACTTAAAGTTTTCTCCTCAAGTCGCAAAAATTCTACTAATGCAAATTGAAACAACAGCCAACTAAAAGCGTAAAAAAGCAAAAATGGGTTATAGTATTTTGTGTCCGCTTCGTTTTTGTTTGTTTGTTTTCTTCTTTATAAAAAGTTTGTTCTCTGCAAAAGCTTTACTTTTGTAATCGCTTTGTAAAATAATAAATGCAAAAATTATTTCAGAAAAAATCCGCTCCGAGGCTCGCGCTCAACGAAAAATATTATTATTTCCCTTCTTATTATATTAATTGATTCACGACTAACTCGAAACTTGACGGATAAGTTGAAAGATTAAATAAATAAAGAAACCGCAATTAATTAAATAGAATTTTATTTTGTTGCGTGGTAAAATTAAGTCAATATATCAAGCACCGTTTACGACGAGTTTATAGAGAAGCCGTCAAGAGGCAAGCTAAAGTTATAACATCTTAAAAGCTTCAGGGTATGCTAATTTTAATTTCGGTATGCATGAATTTAAAACGTTCAAATTTTTTGAGATTTTTAGTAGACTATTTAAAAAGCTTTAGCTTTGATTACTGACACAGAAAACGTATCCACCTTTTAAGTTTAAATGCTGGAAAAAAAGAAGAAAAAGCGTAATTTAAATAATTTTTTAATATATCTTCTTTTAAAAATTAAAAATATTTTTAAAAAAGATAATTGCATTCGTTGGCTTTTAAAGCGCAAATTTTATACTTTTCTCTACACATTCGTTTTAAATCTCCGCGTTTGTATTAATCGATAGTTTAGTTTTTAAAAATAATTTGATAGTAGCTTAAGGGTTTCTGTTTGTAATTACTTTATTATTTGTAATTCGAACTCTATAAAAGATTTAAATTAGGTTGCGCTGCTCTTGTGTGACTCGCGTATAATAAAACGGAATTGAAAATTAATGGCCGAGTTAAATTTCCAGTTTTTCTTTTATAGTTTTTTGTTTCTTTTATTACATTTCCAAGTGCTCGCTCGATATGACAAAAAGAATAATATCTACCTAAAATTCGGCACATTCAACTAGAAGTTCCAGTAGGAAGAAATCTTAGCGACTTAGCACTTTTTGCCATTCTCATTTTCACGAAGAAAACTATTTTAGCTGTTCTAATAAACTTTGCTGCAAAACGCTGCAACGCTAGCAAAACAGGATTATACATAAATATGGCGTATCTTCAAGTTTTCTCTTTATGGAATTTCGTGTGCCTATTCTTGAACAGAATGTTCTCAAGGTTATCATGACCAATGACTATTACAACAAGCGGTACTTAGGTAAATACGTTAGGCCAGTTAGGCTTCCAGTAAACGGTCACTGAACAAAAAAGGACCACAGCGCGTTGTGCAAAAACAAAACAGCCACAAGAGCACAAAGTGCCACTAGAACACTCTAGCCAAGTTTCCCCTCTAGAATTCATCGCATTTTTATAAAATTTGCGATAACTTGAAATAATTAGTTAGGTGCAAAATTTAATTTTTCAAAAATATTGATGCCGGTCAACTTTTGGCGCTCTTTGAATTCTTACTAAGCTTGCAAAAAAATTTAACACATGTATCACAAACAAATATCTCAAAAGCTACAACTTCCTTTTCACCATTTTTGGCCCCAGATTGATAGTTTTGTTGTTAAATCGAAAAAAATGTATTTCACACCCCAAGAATGTCATTTTTGAAAATTTATAACTTTTTAAAAATATAAAATTTCAAAAAAAGTTATAAATAAAAGTTGTTGGATATATCCTCCTTGACAATTTTTGTAAGGGTAGTTTTTCACGTATGATACATGTTATCTTTCCATAGCTCCCCAGCTAGCCGATAGAGTGAAGTAGGTCAAATATAAACTCTTTTTGTAGGCGCTACGCTATTTGTGACTACCCTGTATGTACTACGATAAAATAGCGAAATACTGGGTGTTTTCCATAAGTGCGTCATAACTTCAGGGGCTGTTACAAGAACTCAAAAGAAGTCGTTTGACCCCAATTTTCTTATACCAAAGTTCAAATTTTTGAAAATTTATTGTGGCAAAACGAAAGCAGTTGAGAAAATAATTTGTGTAGAGATGCCTTATGTATTTTTAACTCTATGAGATAGATGTGGTACTTTTGTTTTTCAACTGCCAATATGGCGGATTCAAGATGGCGATAATCGAAATATTAATGGGATTGCAATAAAATTTTAGATACAAGGTTTTCTTGAAAACTCGTCGACAAATCTGAAATTAGAATTTCAAAATTTAAAAAAAAATGACAAACGCCTAACCTGAAAACAAAAAATTTTTTTTTCAAATTTTAATAAAATAAATTATACTGTTAGGTACTTTCAAATATTGGCTTTCGAACTATCAAATCAGATTTTGTAAATTTTATCTAGAAAAGAAAATACAGCTATTTGAAAATACTTATATCAGTACAAATACAAATAATAATAATAATAATATCATTTATTTTGCAACAAGTACAATCATCAACCTCCACGACCGAAATAAATGATTAAGAGGGAAAATATTTTATAAAGTAGGCACTTGATTTTAAAATTTATAAATTAATTACTTTCAAATAGCTATATTTTTTTTACTAGATCGAATTTTGAAATTCTGGCTTGACAGTTCTAAAGCGAATATTCGAAAGTACCCACAGTGTAATTTTCATCAAATTGGGTAAAAAGAATTTTTTTTCTCAGGTTACGCGTTTGTCATTTTTTTTTTTAAATTTTAAAATTCTAATTTCAGATTTGTCGACGAATTTTCAAGAAACCCATGTATCTAAAATTTTATTGCAATCCCATTAATATTTCGATTAGCACCATTTTGAATCCGCCATATTGGCATTGAAAAACAAAAGTACCACATCTCTCTCATAGAGTTAAAAATACATAAGGCATCTCCACAAAAATTATTTTCTTAACTGCTTTCGTTTCGCCACAATAAATTTTCAAAAATTTGAAAATTTCAGCTAAAACACCCTGTAACTCTGAATGGGGGAACTTTCGGTATAAGAAAATTGAGGTCAAACGACTTCTTTTGAGTTCTTGTAACAGCCCCTGAAGTTATGACGCACTTATGGGAAACACCCTGTATAAATAAACCGACATTGTAAACTAAAAACAACGGCGTTTTACTAAAATGATAATCTCTATAGATAATAACGAACTTTAAAATAAATAATTATCAAAAAAGGTAACAAGTGTTAACAATATAATAAATATGAAATATTATAATAATTATTTAAAGCAGTAGAACAAAATATCCTACTACTACCAAATAATCGTCCAGGGATAATTGAGCTCAATCGTACCTTTTACCGAAGGATAGGTACCTAAGTACATAATTAATTTAGTTAATTAAAGAAAGGCACGAATTAAATAGTTAAAGAAAATGTCTCTGTATAAATTTAGAAATCAAATCTAAATTCGAGTAATACAGAAAATAAATAATTTATTGGTTAGGTTAAAATTCTTATCTGCTTTTTGTTAGTATGCGAAGTTTTATTTCTCCTTTCTTGATATTGAATTGACTTGCAATTGGTTTGATTACAGATGGTAAATTCTATTATACAATAATTAATGATGAAACGATGACACACAAAGAAATTGTTCCCGGCACTGACAAAATCAAAATATATGTCCAAACGTAGAAATTTACTATGAACCGTTGACGATAGATCGATATCAAAATTATCGATAAACGAAAGAAACGTTAAAAAATAAATAGAAACAAATTACCAAGTGGAAAATACAAAAAAAATCGAATAATTACCTCAGGATTAGTCGGCTAACATGTGTTTTCCGTTTCAATGGTAAAATGGTCCTGCAAAATGGAAATTAAAATAACTACTCACACGCACTACTACACGCTCGCACTATTTATTTTAAAAAAATCTTCAAATCCCTTATTTAAGGGCGATTTTTTAAATTAATTCAAAACTATTAACTTTTGAAAGCAAATTATTAATACGAAAGCCGAAACTCAAATGTGAACAAGTTGTCACCTGTTGAGATACGAAACAAATTGAAGATAAAGAAAAATAAATGGCGTAAATAAAAGTCTGCGCCATCTCGTGTAATTATAAATTAACAAAATTTTGACATTTTAAATTTAAACAAAAAAGTTAAATAGTACGACACTTTTAATCCGTAACAGTGGTGTTAGGCCACTCTGTATCTTGTCTAAAAGTTTTGCACTAAACATTTTTTTAATATTTCCGAAAAACTATGAAATTCTTGAAACTTTTGGGAAAAAACAGAACAAAATTGATTGGCTTACAGCCGATCTAAGAAAAATGAGAGAAACTCTTGTATTGATATAAGGTCTGTTCGTTTGCAATGTTTTCGCTGCTTTTTTGCGTGAGATCATGAAGTCGAGTGTTCGTTTGTAAAATGTTTTCTTAGTAGATCAGTATCGTGACGTCACACGAATCAACTCCAACATGATTTGCATGATATTAAAGTGAACTCAGACATTCCAAACGAACCGACCTAAATAGTATGGCAAAAGACGGATTTGACAGTGGTGAAATGTTTAGGACGTATGGAAATCGCTCCAGAGAAGCTATCGCACAGGCTAAGCGGAGAACCAATTACAATTATAATTATGAGCTCTCCAAATATTATCTCCAGGTGCACAATGGTAAGTTATCAAACCCAAATTGACTTCTCATGGTGGCTACTCTAAGCTTGGAACCTATCTCCGAGTTCAAACGTTTTAAGAAGTGTCCCGCAGGGCTCAGTAGTTGGTCATCTTCAATTTTTAATATTTGATTGTTAACGATCTGCTGCTTATGTTGCCGGATCTCGAATCGTACTATATGCCGTTGATGCAACGTTTGCAACACAGACAAAACACTGATACGCTGTGATGTTGGCTTTGATTAGGGAGACAGTTCACAAATGGTTTGTGCGCAATGACAATGTGCTTAAATAACGCAAAAACGCAAACTGTTGTCTTTGGTTTTAAAAGTGAGAGTGACTGCGTTGGATTTTGGAGTAATATGCTTGACTCTGCACTGAGTTGGGGTGGGGGGTACATAACATATAGAAAAACTGTCGCTATCTCTTGCGAGTAGTGTATTTTTTTGAGGAATATTGCATCAAATGTGTCAGAAAGAACTTCCGTGATAGCCTTTTACAGTCTAATCGAGACTAAAATAAGTTATGGGATACTGATATGGGGTTTATCTCCGAATCTTTGCTACGCAAAGAAGAGCATTGAGAGTTGTGTGTGCACTGAAGTATCGAGACGACTGTGGAAATACGCAAAAACTCAAAAGTGTGTTAAATGTGCCTTGTTAATTTATTTTTGAATTTGAATACGTAAAAAATGATCTTGGTTGTTACGAGAGTCGAGCAGATGAGCCTCAATAATCATTTAAGTCATGATTATGGTCGAATCTATAAAGCGCGAAGTGGATGAGACTATCTCGCTCCAAAATTTTATAATAAGCTACCAGAAACACCAAAGTCTCTGGAATTGGAAAACTTCAAACAACACATTATTGATGAATAAAGCCTTTTACTCCTTGTAAGAGTTTTTGGATGCAAACCTCGACTCGGGTTCTAATTTGTAACCTTGAAAATTCTGTATATTGATTGACCTGGGCACCTGAGTAAGCACAACTTGTGAAAAACTTTAATCCATTATTATTATTAATCTATTACCCATTCAATCAACTTTGTATCTCTCGGTTTGATAGTGTGCTCGTTGAAGAATATTAATTTATATGTCCCTGGATTCAAAAGGCTACAACGCTCGCATTTGTATTAATTTGCGCTTTTGCAAAGTGACGTCACAATTTTCCATTTCTTTTTTGATATGTTTTCAGGTTTCGAGTATTATAAAAATACTATTTTTTAGAAAGCTGGTAAAAAATGCTCGTATTTAATGGGATCAAAGTATTCTAAAGGTCGGGACTAAATCGTGGAGACGGAATCATTTCCAACAGTCGTATTCAAAATAAAAATTGAAACCCAATGTCATTTCGTTTCCACGTACAAAGTGCTTAAAAATGAGAAAAATTATTGACGGTTTAATGGCAAAAAAGAAATTAAATAAAGTTGTGGAACACAGCACAAACTTATTGATTATTTCATTGTATCCTACAATTATTACAAAATTGATTTGTACGTATTTTAGATATTCATTTCAAGGTTTAGTTGTTTTGCAGTTTAATAATAACATTATTTGTGCCATCGTAGAAATTAATTAAGTAATAGAGAGATTAAATTATTAGTATAGAAATTTCTAATTATAATCTCAAAATTCATAAACTCGTCGATTTAAAGTGGCTCCTCTCGCAAACACGTACCTACTTTTTAATATTTAAAACCGAGAATAGTAAATCAGTCGACGTCACAAAATAAATGAGTTTTAATATCTCACCTGTATAAAATATTCACGTCGGCAAAAATTTTAACCTTTAAATAAACTATTTCGATTTAAATATTACTATTTTGGAAAAAAAGAATTTTCTAGGTCATGAATGGTAATAAAAAATTTACACGAAAAATCAATACGCATTAACTAATCAATTGCAACTTGACGAATATACTGCTCTTTTTACAAAAGAGTAAAAAGGAAATGAGAGTTGGTAATGGAATAATGTTCTGTTCTTTAAATTACTTATTATGTAATTATTGATGTCCATCCTATTTGTCTGAGACGCTTGGGAACTACCAGTTTACACATTAAAACAATTGAATTAACAGGGATCAGTGTTCTTTAAATAGTTATCAACTCATCTCTTATAGGCATTATACAAAGGGTATGGTACGCACAGTATATTTGAAATGAGGCGACTACTCTAGCGTCAATTTAAAAAAAAAACTCAAGGTGTTGGAGGAGAATTTCGCAATTTCTTATGTTGGTTTTGTTCTCAAAAGCACTTTTTAAAACAAAGTACATTTCAAGTACAAAAAAAATTAAATATGCCACTTAAATTTTTCTTTACATTGTTGGTCGATAGATGAACTGGTGACCTAATTTAATTCAATATAGTACTTGTCATAAACTTCCGTGTTCAAATGTGACTACGAAGTCAGAATTTTGAAAAAGTATACGTGTCGTTTTAAAAGATGACGGATAAACCGACTACTTACAACTACATTTAAAGTGAATTCTCCTTTTTTTTGTTCTTCTATCGAATTACTTTTGTTGTAATTAATTAAAAGTGGTAATTTGTTTGATTATTTAGGATTTAGCTTAAGGCACGAAAACTATATAAAAGAAAATGTTGGAAAGTTTAGGCTTCGCTAAGATAAAAAAAGAGAGTAAGGAAGTTAGGGAAATGTTCATGAGGAAAGTTAAAATCCTGTAACTGCTTTAGTACGGTTTTAACATCAAAACTCTCGATTTGTGCACTAAAACTCCAAATTATATATACTTTTAGAATTTCGTCTGGTTTTTTTACGCCTGCTATATCTTTTTTAACATTCCGAAAAATTACAACCCTTAAACGCCCCAAAAATGTATGTAAATGCGCGTTAGTTGCTATAAGCCCTTGACATGTCTTCATTTAAAGTTAAGTACCCTCGTGTGTTTCTTATTAGATTCATAAAAAATTGCAAAAAAAGAATAGCGAGCTGTGGCAAAAAGAAATATTGCGTAATACAAAAAATATAATAAGAGAAAAATAAAATATGACATGCATTGGATTTTGGTATTCGACGACCAAGTAACCTGGTGCTATTCTTTCCGCCCCTTGGAGACTACTTTTGTGCGACTCACCTGGCCTTTATCGACCGTCTAGCACAATGCCTCTTAGTGATATATAGCTTTCTTTCTCAGACTCTGTTAATTATTTTTTTCTTTCCCAAGACGGCAATAAAAAAATAACACTTTTATATACTTTAATAGTTCAACTTTGTTTGCTAGAAAACATTTCGTTAGTACCCTTGCGAAAAACACATTTTAGTTTATTGGAAGAAGAAAAGTTTATTTTAACTTCTAATTTTTGTAAACAATGGCAGTTGGGTTATTAACTTTTCTTATGCATCGGACTAAAATTCAATAAACGCCCTTGTGTTTAATTTTCTATGGAGTCGCTTTTCTTTTTCGTGACGTTTGTCTTTCAGTTGTTGCTTGAGTTTGTAAATGGCACACTTTTTCTTAAAATGCGATTAGTTTCTTTCATTGTTTCTCAAATTTCTATAGATTTTGTTTTCTGATCTATGTACTCTTACCCCAAAGAAGCTGTCAGGTGTAACCTTTTAGAAGTTAATAAAGTATAATTTAGATTCTAGCGCCATTTGAAACGGGCTAGCTACATAGAGTAGATAACGTTGGAAGCCGCACTCATAGCTGACGGCGTTACGTCTCAAGATGTCCTTAACTCTGTAGTTACGCTATCTTGCACGATAGAATTGCACCTGATGCCTGAATAAGTACAAAATATAGGCGGTTTTAGCATTACATGTTTCTGGTTTTCAGATTTATCATCAGAACATTAAGGAGAAACATCTGATGATGGTAATCCGCGAAACATGTAATGCTCGATTATACCCTGTGTCCGTTCTCAAACCCGAACATACGAATTTAACATTGAAATGAACGTTTTTGCCGATTCCTGCTCGCCAATTCAACCGACAGAAAAACTAATGGTACCAATCAAAAGGTAAAGTGATTGCACATCCAAAGGTACTAATTACAAAAGTAAAAGATAAAATATTTAGTTTAAAATACTAAATTACAATTGGCGTTTTTTAAAATTTAAATTTAATATGATATGCCTTGATTTCCAATTTCTTTCAAATAAGTCAAATAGGTAATTTAAAAAAGTATTTAGCCTTCTTGAATATTCCCGTTCATAATAACTTGAAAATGAATAACTACTGCAATGAAGAACGAATTTTCATGGTAAAAACTCTTTACAGTGGTGTTAGCTTACGGAGGGTTAGAGATTTGTTTGCCGTTAATTTTGATAACAGACCTATACCGTCTTTAAGTACCATTCACCATTATGTGCAGAAATTTGAAAGATCTGGAAATATTTCTGTCGAATCAGAATCTAGGGGTGGTTATATCGCAGGAAATCGACAAATAGAATTAGTTAATCACACTGAAGAACGTGTTTTGGCGACGGTGAACTTGGACCCGACAATTAGTTTAAGACAAATTGCTGTTGAAGTAGGTGTATCTAAAACATGGATATGGGACATACTTAGGAAGCACAAATATCACCCCTATAAGGCACAATGTCATCAAGAGATTTTCGATTTTGACGAGGAGAGCAGGAGTGTATTCTGTGAAGAAATGCTAGAGCGCGCTAATGCTGATCGTCGCTTTTTGTCTACAGTTTGCTTTACAGACGAGTGTACTTTTACACTTAATAACGAACCAAACGTTCAAAACACTCGCTATTGGGCCCAAGAAAATCCTCGAGTGAATATTAGTACGCGAACTCAGTATCCTCAAAAAATTAATATCTGGGCTGGGATTTTTAACAACAACATTATTGGTCCGTTTCAAATCGAAGGAAATTTAAATTCGGAAACTTATTTAGAATTATTAGTAACCAAAGTTGGGCCTGCATTAGAAGAAGTTGCAAGAGAAAATCAGGAGATCTGGTTCCAGCAAGACGGCTGTCCTGCTCATTTTGGCTTAGTTGTTAGAAATTTTTTAAATGATTCGTTTCCAAATCGTTGGATAGGTCGAGGTGGTGCTATAAATTGGCCAGCAAGATCTCCTGATTTAGCACCTTGTGACTCCTTCTTGTGGGGTCACCTTAAAAGTAAAATTTATAAAAGACGCCACCCAGATATTAATTCTTTGAGGGAGGCAATAGAAACCGAGTGCCAGTTAATAACCGAAAGACAATTGGCTAACGTTAGAAACGGTTTTTATAATAGATTGGGGTATTGTTTGTTTCAAAACGGGGGTTTGTTTGAATATTTATTGTAATTTTATTTTTCTTTGTCTTTAGATTTTACAATAAAGTTTTAAAACCCTATTTTTATAATTTAGTATTTTAAACTAAATATTTTATACCATTTTACTCTTTAGTACCTTTGGATGTGCAATCACTTTACCTTTTGATTGGTACCATTAGCTTTTCTGTCGGTTGAATTGGCGAGCAGGAATCGGCAAAAACGTTCATTCCAATATCGAATCCGTATGTTCGGGTTTGAGACCGGACACCTGGTATAAAAATTTCCTAAAAATAATTATCTGTTATAATAAGATAACGGCATTTTTTGCATTTTAATGATTTCAGGATAAACATTACACAAGCTAACATCCCTATTAGCTCTAAACCCTGTGTTTGTTGTTATGTTTGCCATTAACGTTGTCTTAATGAATTTTGGTTCAGCTAAGAAAAATCCAGAATAAAACAAAAGCAGCCGTTAAAATTTATTATTTTTGATTGATAATATTATCACGAATCGCGACTACCTGCGAAAGTGGAATAATTATAAATTATAATGTTGTAGTTTACACGCAATTCATACACTAATTTTCGTCTGTGAAGTTCGTGTTATTATCCACAATTACCTAGAGAATGAAGTGAAAGGATTAGTTTGGGCGTATGTTATGTTAGGTTAGGTGAGGTTAGGTTGTTATTCTTTTCATTTAGAGGTGGTGTGGAATCCATTATGGACACCGCATAAATTGCGTTCCGTTGCGGACTCTCACCGGCTAAACCACACCACTTTCCTTCCCTTACTTTGGGACTCGTCCGTACTGGGACGTCATACCGCGCGAAGGAGTCCTTTCGTTTATATAGGGTTTTATGTAATAAGGCGTCTTGTTAACTCTCCGAAAACAGATATTTTCTGTTGGCTTCGATTTTGCTTGTTAGTTGCTCATACTGGTCTCGAATATGTTGCAGTTCCCTGCATCTAAGCAGTCTATGGTCAGCGTCGTTCACTTCTCCAGTTTGATACAATTGTCACAGAGGGTTGCTACATATCCCCTGCTTGTCAGGATACTCAGCTAACCCTCTGCGTCCTGTAATTAACTAAGCCGTGTAAAGGTTGTCTTTTAAATGCAGCCTGTGCCGCTTTCTTACTCTCTGGAAGAAACTTTTTGTCTGTTGGCCTTTCGTTGTCTCTGCCCTTCTAGGTCATCCCAAGTTTCTAGGGGTCACTGTCGTAATTATCGTTTTCCTTCTTGTAGGGTGATGGTCTTAGTTGCAAAAGGTAAGTGCACGTCGGCTGTCTCAGCCGAAATTGTTAGATACGGTCTGGCTATTTTATGAGCAAATTATCTTTGGGGTGTTTTTAAAAGTTTCATTATGTTTTTTGTTTGAACCCATCACACTACACCGAAACGCTGTAGGCTATGGCAAGCCCCATCGCCGCCTCATATACAGCTCTCAGGAAGTTAGATGTCATACCGAACTCTGTTTTGGCAAATTATAGTAAGTTATTGCGTAGTATTTGGTTTTCTCGGATTGGTTCTATTATCTATGGTTAGTCTGCGTGTCTGCAATATTGAACTAGCATAGGGCTGTGATCTAGTCCTTAAACCTCTCTACCGTGCTGGCAACAACTAAGCAAAAAATTGATATCATCTCGTTTTCCGACAGCACCTGATGCCCAGGTGTTGTTCGATGGGCCTCGAGGAGGAGTGTTATAGTGCGCAAGACTCTCACACAGCCACCAGTGCGGATTGCTGGTGGTGGTCTTTCGTCGTAAAGATTTTTCTCCTGCCTCCGTTAAAAAAAAGGTTAGGTTAGGTTAGGTTAGGCTACTGCGAGAAATGCCTCGTAACCAATCATCAACAAAGGCTAGAGAGAAGCCACGGAGAGCTGCCATACCACCTTGTCAGGCTATCGGTGCTTTAATTACTGCTTTAGGTATTGGATTGAAAAGCTGGCCTCCTTTAGGTGCGCGCATTGCGGCAACGACGACACCGCCGAACATACCCTGTTCCACTGCCACTGCTGGGAGCAGAGACAGATCATGACGTCACTAAGAGTTGGCGAAACTCCAGCTAGCCTCGTGTTCATCATGCTCCGATGCGAGGAAGGTTGAGCTAGCACACTGAATAATGGACTCAAATGGGCGACTGACAACTAGCGAACTCTATAAACCTTCGATACTAAGGGTTCAGAGTCGAGGACGTACACAGAAGCAATTCTACACCTAAAAGTGAGAACAAAATTCTTCAACTCAACTCAACTCAACATTGTAGCTCTGTTCTTCGGAAGCAAAAAACGCTGGAATGCGCCTGAAAAGGTGTCGTAGAAGAAAAGACGGTGAAATGTGAAAGAAAATTCGCGAGTATGTTAAAGAACGTCTAACAACCCCACAGATAGTAGGAGTTAGGGTGTGGTTTTAGTTAGTGTAACAACTATCCAAACTCACACTACAGGTACAGAAAGTAGAGATGTGATAGATTTGAAGTCATTCAAGAGTTTTCATAAGAAAACTTTCATAGAAGAGGGTGCGCACTCATAAAATATTAACATATACGACTATTGTCTATTGTTAATTGTAAAATACGACTAACCTCGTTTATAGATTCGCAGTAATAATCCGAGAATCCGAAGCGAATTGTCTGCACTATTCTCTTCTTTAAATACCTACTGTTTTTCGCAGAATTTATATTTAAAAAAATTAAGTTAAGAAGAAATTTTAATACAAACTTAGTGCTTTTAGACGTCTTAAAGAAATGTTTAGAAACGCATTGCAAGTGCAAGCAAAACTGCTAGTACATTTTTAAACTTTAAATTTTAACCCCCATACTAAACTTTTATATCAAATATATACGTTTCTCTTTCATAAGTTTCAATTTTAAACTTCGTTTTTAAGTTGTAAATACAAATTAAAGTTTATCGCAAAAATAGAAAATGTGTGTAATTTTCGATTTGAGACCTTAACTTTGAACTTGTTTGTATTTTGTTTTCCTATTTCCGTAATTAACTTAATATCAAACTCTCGAGTTTAAAAAGTTTCAACTCCCTGTCGTACAAACTGCACTATAATCAGTCATTCATGCACACCTTGAACTCTTTAAAAGGCTCTTAAATTACTAATTACTCGCTTTCTAGCTTTTAAAAAATCCAATTTTCCATCTTTTACAGTGCTCTACTGTGAGTGCCTATCCAAATACTCATATAAACAGCTTGAGGCTTGAGCTGCCATCTATTGTTTAAGAGCGCAACCTTTAATAATTATTTTATGAAAAATAGTTGAAGTAAGTTTGTTCCGTTGAACCACCACTTTAAACTTAATTAATTACAAACCGAATCAATCACATTAGTAGGCAATGTAGGCATATTGTGCTTTTAACAAACGATAAACAAGAAGTTCGGAATAATAATGAAAATGCTCATTAAACATAATATTTAATTGATTACCTTAAATAAATTATTTTTGTACATAATTAAATTAAACGTTTACAGCCTACTCGATTAAAAACTACTAGATAAAAGAATACATTTTTAAAATACTACTTTACTAAAAATTTACATGTTCTCTTTGTGTATTTTAATATTGAAGTTTATTAAAAACGTTTTTGTGTTGATTACTTCTGAAACCAAAATTGTTTGTAATCCAGGAATGTTCGTAAACTTTATTTCTCAACTTTTAAGAGTTAATTTTTGCACAAGGGGCGTTTAAAGTAACGCATGATGTAAGTACAAATCATTCTTTGTAAATGACAAAAAAATCAGTTCAATTTACGAAATTATCCCTTTACACTTTGCTATCAATTAACGATTTAAGAACAAAATTTAACATTTATTCATAATTTAATTCCCAATATATTCGTAATTACTCAATTAAACATTTGCTTGTTCCTGTGGACAGAAAACACTCATGTAACCATTAGTAATGTCATCTTCGTTCATTTGACGTATTACAACAGTAACGGAATTATCGAAAGCTCCACTTGAAACCAATCGCACTGTTGTGGTACCACAACCAATTAAATCAACTTGTTTCGCTGTAATGTAATAAAAATAAATTAAAAGTTGATTGTCTGCACGATAAAAATATTCAACGTTGTAATTGTTTTACAAGAATGATGAATTTCCATGTTAGTTAAATTAAATGCTTCGTTTGTGACATGGCAGAATTTAAAAGCAAACATAATCTGATTAAAATTTGTAGCAACATGTTTTTTAACATATATTTTAAAACGTAATTGTTAATAGCTCGTGAGCACGCTAACTAAGTGCTTTCCAACAATTCTTATAAGCTCACATCGAGACAATTTAATCGACGTAATTATAAGTTTTAAATTAACCCCGAAATAGACAGGATAATTTATTTGATTTTTAATTTTTAACTATACGTGTAGTTTGTGTCTTGAAACTTTTTGTACTGTCGAATTCAAGTACAAACTTCTTAAGTAAGGGTAGTAATTGCTACGACTCATTTGTTCATCGTTGAAAGATGGGCAAACAAATGAAACCGTCTAAGGAAAACATGGGCTACTTGACTGAAAATGATCCCTATTATACGGTTCCCTGGAATTTTCTACGAAATTTACGATATGGGGTAGATTTAGATTTGTGTAACTACGTAAGGTTAGCACCCACCAGGTTTTGAATCTATTCCACACACCGAATCGGCCATAATCAAGTCGGCATTATCGAGTCCAGAAGAGCCTCCGATTTGAACGTAATCGTCCAATCCGCGCTTTTGGCACTAAAAGAAGCAAATTATTAAATTTTATATTAAACTCGCCTGTTGAATTTTAACTTTTTTCCTTCTTTAGATTTTTTTTACATGCATCACCTGCATTCGCACCTTATGAAGAGCGCCAGTTTCGACCTCCATTCCTCTGCCGATGTTTGGAACGACTCCCACATTTAGCGAAACCACTTCGACCACTGCAGGGAAGAGTGTGCTTATACTACAATTGCTTCTTTTTCCATAATTTCGAATAGTGAAAATGTCTTCGATTTTTTGGAACAACGTATTGCATGCTGAAAATAACATTCTTTTAAGTTTTCAAATTTTGAACTATACGTTTAGAACCGTTTAACAAAGTTCTATTGACTTTTGACTCAAATCACAAGGCTAAAATAGCAAAAAGAAGCTGTCAAATACCATTTACATTCAGAGAAGGTACAGAGCAATTGGAAAATTTGTTTGTGTCACAAAGAGCAAGATGGGGATATCGGGAGCGTGATAAGCTTCATGTAAGTGGTTCTCTTAGATCACGCAAAATACACGCAAGGGGCAATACTCAAAATTAATTAGAAACGGTTTAGATGGATATATAGATGGATGGAAAATCTCACCTAGTTCAGAAGACTTCTTAAGTGATTTTCAAAAGAATGTAATTTTTAGTACGACTTACAACGGCCGAATTAAATTGTAGAAGACATAATAGGGTAGGGCCTTAGAAAGCTCCAGGTATCCTATTGGCTATAATGGCTAACCTTTAGCAATATCAACTTGCAAAAGACGTCGAAACGCTGGCTTTAGTAGATAATCACATATACCGTGGATGCGATTTAGAAGACAGTTGAACATGTGCTTTGCCACTCCAGCTCTATCGTCGACAACAAGATCCCCATTGAGGGACTTCTTGCTCTACATACCCAAAATAAGCACCACTCTCTCCCATTTTAATTCCGGAGTTTATCCAGCAAGTAGGATGGCTATATATCTGGTGTGCACAGGAAGGCTAGTTGGAGGTAGTATAACCGGCCCGATTAAGCGACTTAAGCAACCCAGAATCCAGAAGACATCGAGAGAGACTACAAAGAGACTGAAAACTTGGATTCGGTTAAAAAGGGACGAGTTTTAATTAGTACCTACTAGTCCTATTCTCCTATTTGATTACCTAATATCTATAGACAACAAGTTACTTGACCAACGATTAAGTATATACGCTTTTGATTACTCAAATGAATAGTCTCACATGACTCAGGAGTCTTGAGAAGTCTTGAGGAGTCTAAAGGAGTCTTGACTATCTAAATAACAGGATCTCTCGTATAACTTGTGGAAGCAGAATATGACTCGAAAAAGATCTCCTATTGGAACACATTTAGAGATATCTTCTTAAGAAAGTTTCGAGAGCCTACAGCAGGGGTCGGCAACCTATTTGTACTGGCGGGCACATTTAAGAATTTTGAAATAGCGGCGGGCACCTCGGATGTAGGGGGGGTGAGGGCTAGGCAAAAAATGCGAGAAAAAATAGCGCCGCAGACGAAAATTTTTGATTGTTCAAGGTCAAACTACTTATAATGAAGTTCAGAAATTTTTAGAAGCGATTGATAGTGTCTCCAAAGAAGGTGTTTCACAACAACTAAATATCTAGGTACCTACTCACTTTACTCGGCGAAATGCAAGATCGCAATTAAAAAAATTATAAATTTCCCCGACATCTAAGATTTTTTCACTCTTCATTTCATGATTTTTGTTAAAATCGTCTTAATCGTTATATCCTACTTTATTTTATTGTAAATTTTTTTTTAAACCCCCACCCTAGTCCGTAGTTCTATAAAACCCTTAGTGGTACGAGTGGAAAAGAGGTAAAAAAATGTATTGTTCATTACCGCCGTTACTATAATTCTGTAAAATGTATATTGTGTACTTAAAAGGGTTTTTTGCATTTATTTGACCAGGTTAGAGGCGGGCACTTTCAAAAAGTCTGGCGAGCACCAAGGTGCCCGCGGGCACCAGGTTGCCGGTCCCTGGCCTACAGGATAGCTGAATAATTATTAGCTCTACCTGGTCCAGAAGACGTTATACGTAGTGATTTAAAGGATATGATAACTTCTACAATATACAAAAGGCAAATTAAGTTTTAAACGGTGCATTGGGGTTCAAGAAAGAACATGGAGCAATACCTAGCTGAAAATAGCTACAATTAAAAAAAGGTGGGGTACAAAAGCTGCACGAAAGTAGTAGAAGAGTAAGGCACCAGAAAGTGCTGTGAGGCAGAAATAGGCTTAAAACTGCTTTAAACGAAACATCTTGGGATTAACATTAGGAAGGAAATGGGAAATCCCATAGAGGTAATAGGTATTCGCTCTTTTAATTGCATTGAGATTTAAAAACTTTCTACGTAATTAATGTAAACCGCGTCGATAAGCACATATTATAAATACAAGCCAAGACGAGAAAAGATTCCACGCTTAAGAAAAAATGTAAATTGATTGAGTTTTTAAGCTCTAACAAGACTTGTTGCAAAGATGGGACTTAACTTATAAAAACCACATTATAATACGAGAGAAAAGTCAAAGGAGATAAATTCTAGTCAAATGCAAAAAATAAATGAAAAATGATTACTATTATTATTTGAACGGTCTCTGTGTGCGAAGTACCTTCATTGTATTATCTTTGTTCATCCATCATTATGATAGATCTGAAAAGTCTACAAGTTTTGAAAACAATCGCTTCAATTTATTTTCAAACAGTGGAAAATTGAAATCTGTTACAACAATGAAATGTGCGTTGAAGTCAATTTCGAGTGACATTCAACTTTTCAATGCCGCAAAATTTATTTTAGAGCGAAATAAATAATTCGGTAAATACTTACGTGTGGGGTTTTTGATAAATCTAACGTTGAAACTAAAGCTTCTTCCTTTTTCCGGCATACGATATTGAATTAAAGCAACATTTTGTGAACTTACAAACACCTGTTTGATTTTTCTTTCTCCACAAAACTCACTAAATCTTGATTGCATTGAACGAGGGTAATCAGTTGGGCTTGGAAAGAATTGACCGTTTAATTCCCAACCGTCGATAAACTGAAACAAAATGTATACTATTATTGTTAACAATAATTTTTGAAATATAAAAGCCAGTAATTTAATTTACTTGTATAACAATTAATAAAAAGAAAATGTTCGTACTGTATGCTTCAGTTTTAGGGTTTTTATGCAGTGACAACTAAATAGAAATAGGGAAAATGCACGGAAAAGTAGAAAATAAATTTCTTTCGATACAATTGTGTGTTCTTAAATAAGGATCGCCCTAGTGTGCAGGGACTTTCAGAGAGAGAGGGTCAAGAGGAACTGGCGCCCCCGGTCTTGCAATATTAGGGGCCTCAACTTGGTAACTCAAAAGAAGGGAAAGGTAATGACAGAAATTAGGCGAGTAGAAGAAATTCATTGGTCAAATTCGGGACCCCGTAGCTCTCCAACAATATTTTTGGGTTATTTGAAATAACTATCTACTAGTCCAGTCAATGGGGAAAAAAGCAGGCCTTTGCTCTACAAAAGGTGGTGTAGTTCTGATTTTTGAAAATGTTATTGGGTTAGGGTCCCTGATGAAAAATCCAAGTATTGGACCTTGAGGGGGGTCCGCGCGATCCGTCATCTTGGATTAAAGGTACGAAAAATTTGCTAAACATTTCTACCCCACCCTCCCTCCCCCCAATAACCATTTTAAATTGAATAAATGTTGAAATGTGAGACACTCATGACTCATTTTTCGACATTTATAGGTTATCATAAAACTGCTGTAACTTTGGATCTGGTTGAGCTAAAATATCAGTGATACACTCGGTTTGAAGGCAATTTAAAATCCTACAACGTTTGTTTCAAAGAATTTTCTCTCAAATGAACGGTAAAAAAGTCCCCAAGCGAAGCTTACCAAAAAAAGTCATTGTTCTAAAAATAGCGATTTTCTCTAGCTTATATCTCAGAAACCGTAACAGATAGGAACAAAATAAATAGAATAAATATTGTAGGGAATTTTGTTCTCTTTAAAGTTGAATTTGACAGGTTTGTCGTGGAATCAACCGTTAAAAAGTTAAATCGGAAAACCAATTTTTTGTACCTTTAATCCAAGATGGCGGATCGCGCGGACCCCCCTCAAGGTCCAAAACTTGGATTTTTCATCAGGGCTTCTAAGCCAATAACATATTTAAAAATCAGAACTACACCACCTTTGTAGGGCAAAACCCCCCATTAACTGGACTATACTTTGTTTTGGCGAAATTTTTTTTTCGAGACACTATCAATCGCTAGTAAAATTTCTAAACTTTATTTTAAGCCTCGCGACCTTGAACAATCAAAATCATCAATCAATCGCGCTATTTTATTTTTTTCTAACTCATGATATTTGACCAAAATTTTTAATTTTGTAAAACTTAGTCGTCCCTGGCCTCACAGTTTCTCTGAAAGGCGCTGCTAGTAAGAGACGATTGATGATATACAAAGTCATTATTTAGTATATCCTTGAGTAACTTGAATCGGCTCTTCAGTTTAAAAGCTTAACCTTTTGAGTGAGTCAAATTCTTCGAAAAATTGTTAATTAACATCACGTCGAAACTACCCTTATTCAAGTACTACCCAAAAAACCAAAAGTTGTAATTTTGGTGTCACTAGAAGTGCGTGAGCCAGGATTTATTTCTAAAAATAGAATAGAGATGGGTAGTAGCTTGTCGAGAGAAAATTTCCAATTAAGTTTGCTAACGTAATTAAAAAGTGGTGAAAATTTGGTAATAAAAGTACCTACTGAAGTTAATAATCAAATATTACGAATTCTATTTCTTCGTATAATTTATAGCTTGGAGATGAATAGAAGTTTTCCGAAAACCAATTAATACAAAGCCGTATGAAAATGTAATTGAAATTTTGCACGCCATTTTTGTCACTTTGAAATTGAAGTTTAAATTAGAAACTTTACTTTCGTACTCTCAAGTTCTTTATATTTCTCAGAAATGACTAAAATTTCTTTAGTATTATATCTTTTCCTCAGTTAAAGGCAAATATTAACTCCTAGTGCTTAAATATGTTCTTCCTTTATATTCGCTTTTATTATTTACTTAATTAATTAGAACTTACAGCTACAAGTCCCCCATTTTTACATGGCACGTCTAGATAATTAAAACGAATTTCAATCCTCTCATCGGGTTCTGAAAATATATAAGCACCACAGGCTGTAGCGTCGTTTGTTGTTGATTTGTGATAAAAATCTCCCTCTTCTGACGTCATGTATATACAATCTGAAAACAGATCAATTACAATTGCTAATTTTAGGATATAAACTCCTTAAAATCATTTAAGGACAATTTTTGCTGGCTGGTAAGACTGTGGTACCTTACTCTTGCTATAAATAAATTTTTTCTTATTCTTAGCATGTCAAATTCAGGTTTATACTTTTAAAATTCAATTTTCAAGATATATCAGAGTATATACATAAAAAATAATGTATTTTAATACCAAGTTACTCGCCACAAGTCGCAAATAAATTTTGAATCTTAACCTACCCTCGATTAAATGATCGTCAATTGTTCTTTTCGCTATCGTTCCTTGATGTTTTGACGAAACGCCATTTTGGTAACTCAAAGCTGGTTTCAGTTGATGAATCTGAAATTTTAGGAATATTTATTATATTTTCGTAAATACAAATCGTAAGTTTTTAGAATGAAACCTCTCATCGACCTTCTATTAAACTTTTCGTCAACTTTAAACAAAGAGGGCCGTTATTTTTATTTCGCTAATTGCCATCTCGACACAAACTGTGTCAAAAGGGCGTGCTCAAACTTTTGGGATACATCTCTTCTGTTAACTTTTTCAGTGAGTTTGAAGCTATGGCCGTCGGCGATGGTGTCCCTCAAGGGACTGTTTTGCGCCCAGTTCCTTTTATTGCACGTAATATTCAACTAAAACTTTTTTTGTAGTGACTGGTGCAAAATTTGCCATTTATACAGACTTGTGCAATAGATTTTTATTAAAATTTTCTGTCACATTTTCGTTAATTAATTTTAGAAAAAAAAATGTTTTGTAAGTCAAAAATTTAATTAACATCTTTGCTTATTATACAAAATAAACAAATTAATATCGAGTAGCAATTTTAATATTAATTTCATGTGAAAGAAAAGTAAATATCAAACCCATTAAATTTTTCGATAATTAATTTTTGTAGTAATTGAATTAAATTAAAATTTCTTAGTAACTCCACTTTAAGTCTAATTCAATAATAATTTATATTTTCGTTTAATAAAATTACGATAAAATCAATCAGAAAGCTCTCGAACGATTTTGTAATTTTCAATATTTTAAGGGAACAATCTCGCGTTCTTATACGAGCTGTGTACGTCGCTATATAAATCATTTAAAAAGGCTCTCTTTGAGAACGTGTTCAATTGTTGAAACTAACTTTATTTGAAAATTCTTACGTGGGTTTACATAAAATGTACATTTTACATATTTAAACAAAACTCTTTCGCAAATGTTTCGTGAAGAGCGTGTTTTCTTTTTCATTCAATTTTCCAAATTATTCAAATGTTAATTTTAGACAATTAGGATACAAGTGCGAATTATTTTTGTAAGTTCTAAATTTTTATTACTCAATTAGCAATAATTCGAAATAGTTAAGTTTGAAAGTGTCTAACTTCGTATAGCTGTCAAAGATATTATGACTATTCCCTCGAGTATAGGAGCCGATGTGAGTTGGTAAAATAAAGTTTGGGTTGTCTAAGAATATTATTTTTATTTCTTGAGTTTTTGTGACAAATGCAAAAAACTTTGGAATACGATTTTGAAAGACAGGAAGTTATGTTTGAAAAATTTTGAAAGTCATGAAGTTACCTTCAAGTTTGGAGTATAAAATAATGTATTTGTGTGCGTTCTCCATTAATTAATTAATTAGTACTCCCACTGTATTATTTTATTTTGAGAATAAAGACGCGATAATATTATCGCAAATGATGGTGGAACTTGAAAGTAATTAAACAAAAATAGCAATTATAAAAATTTACTAATTGCACGTTTCTGTACAATTCTGAATAATTGAATCGTATTGATAAAAAATATACAGAAATATTAATTAATTGAAAAGATGGGTAAGTAGGTACATGTTTTGTTTTTGTTTTATCTGAAAATAATGACTGTAGGGCGCTACCCTTTTTGGAGCTAATTTTAGAACATAATATCAGTTACATAATACGCTCTACCTACGCTTGCTATTATCTCTTCGTTATACATAGTTATACGTAATACCTTAAAAACTGTTATACCTATATTTCAGGAAAGAGATGATAGCAAAGGTGACATTTGACAGTCGAGCAGCTCTTCCGGGACCCGGACTAGTAACGGACTGCATCCGCAGACTGAACGAGCTAGAGGAGAAAATTTTTTGTCGAGCTGGTATGGGTGCCAGTTCATGCCGATATACCAGGGAACTAGAAAGCGGGCGGTCTGGCTAAAGAGGGCTACAAAATAAGGCCTATTGAACCAGAACCAGTCTTTGGAATCCCTATGAAATGGCAAAGAGAGAAATAAAATCACTTCTGGTAAAGTGGCATATTAAACACTGGAGGGAAACTCGCGGACAGGGACATTCTTAAGTCCTATTGGAAAGAGCCTCTGACAAAAAAACTCGCTCTCTAGTAAGAATGAGCATAGGTGAATTACAACTGGCAACGGACCATTGCCAGCTTAAAAAGCACCTGTATATGATGGGACTAGAAGAAGACCCACTATGCAGAGGGTGTGCAGATAAAGAGGAAACTCCAATTTATCTTCCGCTACACTGCAAGGCTTTCACACGATGTCATCACAGCATTCTCGCAAAGGAGAAGTTGCTTCAAAGAGAACTGCCTAAATTATCAATAAAAAAAATTATGAACCTTGTCAAAAGCAAAGAACTCACAAATGGAAAGCACATCCGCGGCGCACACTAGACCCGAGAGGTCGTTATGCAAAAAATCACGGAGGGTCAGCCTCAGAACCGCAAATAATAAAAAGTGAGCAAAATCTGTTGAATAAAAGGATTATTTGGGCAATTTGAACCACTACTCTCTCAAATGGACTTCTTGTGTAATATTGGGAGACTGTGTCCTGATGAACTCACATTTAGGATAACATTCCTGTTAACTAAACCTTTTAGAAAATTGTATTTGTACTACTGTAGTACCCCCAGAGGACTATTATTTAGGTATTGTCATACCCTCTGAATTCGATTCTGAGGCTCCACAAACTATAATCTTTTGCCGAATCCTTCTCTGATTTCTTCGGTGCATCTTGTAATTGGGTCTCGTTGCACGGCATGCTTTATTGTCAGCAGTAAGTTCGCCCCAAGTTGGTCTTCATGGTCTCCATCATTAAGTCCGTGATTATGCTCAACTCGGGGTACAATATTTCCTCTTTAACAATTTTGATGTCGTTTTAGAGAGAAAGACTCACTTCTTACGAACAGGGCGTACGTCAAATTGGGCAGCTATGTCTTTGTTTTTCACATATGGTGCTGAGCTTGAACATTCGATTTACCACACTTCTGGCTCATATGGGTGTTTATAGACGAAAACAAAGAAAATGAAATTTTTAATAAACTCACCTGGCTCAGAATGGTCAAAGTGTGCGATTTTAATATTAGAGATATTGTAATTAATTACATGCGTTTAATTTAGACTAAATTTGAGGCTACTAGGCGTTTTGTATTGTTCAAATAATTAATTAATTTTATTCAATTTAGTCGCAACCTAGTAAAATCCTTGTAAATATACATACTAGAGCTAGAGAGTTAAGCCCCATATATTTTATTGTTGATACCTTATTCATGCTTTATGTTACGCCTATCAAATATCAATAATATAAAACGTAAAATATACGAAATGGCGAACGTCATAAACTTGACGCTTCAACTGCAATATTTTAGCGAACATAAATATATTTACTACAACAGTGACAGTTAAATTAAAATTCCTCTCTATTTGCAACAATTTCGTTGAAAAATGGTGTTACTTTACAACAAATCGCTTTTGGGATGCACAGTTGAAGATTAATATCCTCCTTGCACTACTACATTTTAATGTAGTAATTTAAAAATTAATTTAAGGTAAGATTTCGTCTTCAAAATTCTTAGAGCTAAGCTCAGACCTCACCGCTTTCGATTCAATCCTGATCTAGAATGGTTTGGTTATCCACATCATTTTTGTAAATGAGGGAAGAATATATATTTGTATGCAGGATTTGGGTGTTTAAACTTTTTTATACTTTGAACGACCTTTGAAGTCTCTCTACTCAGTTTCAAACTGTTTTTTTTTCTGTAAGGCTAGCACAGTAGAGCGATAGGGTCGCTTACGAGCCTAACAGGTTAGGTTAGTCGCTCTCAAGAGCACCTTCTTACGTCTTGCGAGTCAGAAATTTGTTGGAATAGTCGCCCATACTAGCTAACTGAGCTTTCTTTAAATTGAGTCGTTTACTTTGGTCAATAATCGACATTTTATCAATCTGCAACGAAGCGGGCTCATTATTGAGCCGATTACAATTAATGAAATTTTCGTCTTGGAAAAACTGAACTGTAGAACTGTTAGTTATTACTAATTAAAAATTTTCTTGATTAATAATAATTCCTTTAATTTAAAATACCATTTTTCCAACTTGATTAAGATTGATTGATTTAAAAAAAACGAACTTTTATTTAAAATTGTGGATCTAAATTTACACGTCTTAAAAATGTATCACTATAATAAAAAGCTGTCCTTTTAGTTTTAAGCTTTAAATGATTTACGAAAAAAGCCCATGTTGCGTACGTGCGCAATTGTCACACAGTATTTGAAAATTTAACAAGATACGAGTTTAAATTTACATTTTTGAAGTTTGAGACAAAAAAGGTTCAAATGGATGCTTTAAATTGAAATAGTCCAATGATTTTTCAAAGTGCTGTTAAGTTGAAATAAAAAGAGCTTTTTGTCATAAACATTAAAAGTTAATATTTACGTAAAAAAATTTTGTGATTTAATTTTTTAAAGTACCCGAGAGGTAATTCAGTTTTATGTGCTTCTCTGTTTCGTAATGCCGGATTGTTAATTAAACATTTACTGTTAACACGGTGTTTTTATTTTGAATATTTCATTTGAAAAAAAAAACATGGAATTTTCACCCCAAACAAGAATTTGGTGTTTTATTTCAAACATAGTACTACCTACCTAGATAATGTATTGAAAATTATTCAAAGCTCAAGTATTTTAATTTATTTTTTTTATTTGATGAGTTTGCCGTTTAACGTGGGAGGATGGAAAGTAGGCGTATCAAAGTTAAACTGGTTAAAAGTTTTCCCTTCAAAGAGCTATAATAGCTGTTAACACAACGTTTCAACGTTTTTTAATAACACAAGATGAAAAGAAATAATTAATTCGAACTACATTAAAGCCACTTTTATGCAAATTTTGCTCATTATTGTATAATTAAATGCAAGAGCTCAACTATCCTTGACCACGAGGATTATTTCATTTTAACAAAGCTTTTTGTGCAATACAAAACATGCACCTCTGGAATTTTCATTAATTTAGAAAAAAGGTCAAATGACAGAGGAGATGGGCCTGCAAATAACTTTTTTCTGAAACCCAATCCCTCTTTACAAGTCGACTTTTTTAATATTATGACAACTACTGAAAGTCGCCTTTTATGAGTTTACAAAGATCGAACGAAAATCGAACTAATCCAAAAACATAATTTCAATAGTAGGTGTAGGTGGGTAATTTAAATTAACTTTAGGTGAATTTACGAGCGCGGTTTTAAAATGGAAAATTAAAGCTTACTAATTCCACAGGTTATTTAAAATTCAAATTATTCCAATTTCTTTAATATTTTCCGAAACGTCAAGAAAGTGTTTTGCATTTTTTTAAGAAGGGGATTCAAAGTCGCCAGAGGCGCTAGTGTACACATTTTCAAAATTTTTAAAGGTTTCTGTAGTATCCAAAATTTTTTGGTTTTGTCACATTGAACGTCAGAATTTTCATAAGCGTACGCCAGATTTTTTTTGAAAAGATGTATTTATTTAGAAATAATATTTTTAAAGAAAATATTGTTTTTCTAGAGCTTATTAGAATTGAAATGTAATAAAGAATAATGTTTTGACATAGTTCATTCATTTTTATTTGTTAAAATTTAAATTATACAGACAGGAGTAGGTGCATTATTTAAATTTAAAAAAATAAACTTGCGACATCTATGAATCATTGAACTAAATGATGTGACATCTCAGTCAGTGCCACCACAATTATTATAAAAAGAAAATCTCCATGATGTTAATTATTTAAATATTTTCACAAATTAATTTTATTAAAATGTGAAATAGAAAAAATAGTATAAATTACACGTTTCATAAGCCTTGTTAAATACTCGTCCTTTTTAAAACTCACCGCAAGCGGCTCGTTTTCAAAACTTGGACTCGTACGTTAACACGGTGCCTTATGAAACTTGTACTTTAATATACTATTATTTACTAATTTATACTCCAAAGTAACTCGTTTATAAGCGAGTTGTCGTCGTTTCCGCGTGAGCGTAAGTCGTAACTCTTGTCTTACGAAAACAAGAATTCGTAGGTACGTTACTGCACTTTTTATATTTTGACAGAAAACTAACCTTAAAATCAAAAATTTGACTTTCTTGCTGAAAAACAGCAGAGTTGTAAACCTGTCCGTTCAAACTGGCGGAATTTTCGATAAATATTAATAATTTCGCCCAGGAATGACTCCCGCTTTTATTACTAATCTTTGGAACTTAAGTTTGTTCAGAAGGGGAGTGGGGGTAAGCTGCGGTGGATACTCTGTCCTGTGCTAAATACATAGGATAAAGAAGGATAAAGATATCTATTGCCAACTTCAAATAAACAAATTTTTAATACTTATAACCAATGAAAATATGCTTTCTTTATTAAAAAGACTCAATTTTTAACAATTTTTTTCTAAATTTTATTCTTTTAAAGAGTTTTGGTCGGTTAAAATATTTTTTAACTTATTTTTAAAAACTTTCAATATGATGTGTAAAGTACGGCATCGCTGTAGACTTTTGGTAGTGTCATAACCAAAGATGACAATGACAGGGGGTTTAAGGTTATTGCGGACAAATTTTCAAAACTTGGTAATTTTTAAGCAAAGCTTATCAGTTGGCGAAACGACATTCCGTTACTTTGGGAAATTGAATAATTTCATTTTTATAAAAATAGATCTATAATTATTGATTTCATTAAAACTTTAAATAACGCATCACTTTTATTTGAATCGCGCGCGCTTTTCCCAATTTATCTAATGCAGCGGCGTTGCCAAGCGTAATGATGATTGATAGCTTTTGTACTATTTCTTTGAATAATAATTTAATTTTCTCAGAAACTAGTAACAGGACTTTTTTGAAATTTTGTACACTTATTTGTAAGACTTTCATAAATATTTTGGTGGTTTTTGGTAATGTTGTCATTTCTGAGTGCCAAGATAATGGGGTTTAAATGAATGTGCAAACCCGCGTTTGCATATAAGCAATGTAAAAACGTGCACAAAACAGTCAACTTTGGAATTTTTTATCTCAATAACTAAGAACAAGATTAAGTTCAAATTTCGCTATAATGTTCTTTATCATGCAAAGAATATACTGTGAAAATTTCAAAAACTTTTCATATACTTGAATTTCCTTCTGAACAACCTTAATATTTTGTCATTTCAAAGTAAAATTTTAAACAAAATCCGTGAAGAAAATTTTCAAATTACTCTTTTGGGGAAACGCCGTTACCTCCCTTATGAACGCGATTTTTTTATTCAAAAGTTCTGAACTCCTTCTCTAATCTATTATCGTTCCATAAATACCAAAATTTTTATTCTCAAGCTTCTATGAAGCCCGGGAGTCATCCCTTAAGAATGGTTTAAATTCGATTTTTTATTGAATCCCCCTTTTAACAGATATTTTTGTGAAGCCGACTCTTTAGATTTCTATAGGATTTACCATGTCATTTTGGGGTCTCTTGAAAAGGTTTCAAATTTTTTTAATCTGTCATGTCATAAGTACGTAACTTAACACTCAGTGTTGTCGTTTTTCCTAAAATTATTTTTGTATAAACTAAATAAGAATAGCCATTTGCACTAATTTTGTCAGTTTGGTTGCTGACAGCTGTTTCGATACACTGTATCATCTTCAGAGCGAGTTTTTAACTGACAAAATTAGTGCAAATGGCTATTCTAATTTAGTTTATACAAAAATCAATCTCGATTTGCACACAGTAAAAGCCAAATCCTAAAATTATCTCTCAAAATCCTCTGTCCCACTATTTTGTATTTTTAATTATACAACATTGTCAAAAAGAAAATACTAGAGAAAACATAATAACTAGAGAGTACTATTAGGTTGACGAACGGTTCTTTGAGAATGTGGAATACTCAAATTGCTTCCAAAAATAAATAAATAACATAAAACAAAATCTAAAAGATCTAAAACAAAACATCAAATACGATTTTTTACATAAAGGGGCTATTTTTAATAAACGTTCTGCTAATGATTGCCAATACATATTATATGTGCATTGCGTATATCGTTCGTTTTGTCTTCTCTCTTGTCGTTCTCGATGATCAGGTAAATGTAAGCAAAAACGCGACTTTTCTGTGACGAGAACTTGGCCGCTTAGCCCTACTGTCGTAGGTTATATTTGCAAATTTAGATTAATAGCACAAATTGACGACGTGTCTTTACTACCTATAAAGGTAGGAACTCCCCTTGCCCGATTTAGAGGAAAATAAGAGATACATTTCTCAGACGTTCTTTATGCATTTTGGGATGCCTAATCTAACCTAACGTAACCTAACCTAACCTAACCTGATCTACACTAACCTAACTTAAATCCGTATTTCAACTTTGCCATAAATAGAGCTCACCACAAGTAATGAGAGTGTTGTGCTTGACTTAGTCCCTACCTAAACCGTATGTCTGACGTAAAAAACCGTTAGACATAATTTATAGGAAATTTTATGTACTTTATTGTAATATAAAAAACATTCTCTGAAAGTGCATAGTTTCCTAGTTATAAGCTAAAAACTTAATAAACAGCTTTTTGGCCGATTCAGGAATTTTCATCAAACTTTAACGCGCTCTAACGCCTAAATCGTTTATATGAAGAACAAAACTTACGAAACATAATTTGTTGCAAATTTGATAAAGCTAATTTTTTATAAAACTACTTTTTTTTTAAAGTACTTTGGCATAGTTTAAACATTAATTGCTAAATTTAAAGAGTGTCATGGACTTCTGAGGAACAACCATTTATTGTTTACTCCATTTACCTTCAATAGTAGGAAGAAACATAATAGACATAATTTGTAGAAAATTAAATTTAACTTATTTTTCTACGGACGCTTTTTTCTCTAAAAATGCGTAATTTGTAAGTTATAAGCGGCAAACTAAAAAAATCAGTTGTTTTACCGATTTTGGAATTTTTTTCAAACTTGAACGCGCTCTACCGCCTAAACCGTTTGGCTGAAGAAACAACCTAACAAATATATTTGTAGGAAACTTCAAGTAGCTTATTTTGGTATTAAATCAGTTTTCTAAAAAAGTGCGTAATAGTTTTCGAGTTATAAGCGATAAACTTAAACAATCAGTTTTTTGGCCCATTTTGGAATTTTTGTCAAACTTTAACGCACTCTAGCGTCTAAACCGTTTATCTAAAGAAAACAACTTAAGAAATATAATTTGTTGACAATTTTACGTAGTTCATTCTTGTGTAAAAGTACTTGTTTCAAAAAGTGCGTAGTTTTCAAGTTATAAGCAAGAAACTGAAAAACGAAGAGCAGTTTTTGCAGTTTTCATCAATTTTGAAATTCGGATTCAGCATCCCAAAATACGCAAAGAACGATAAAGAAAGAAACTTCTATATTTTTTTTCTCACCAAACTAATATTTGACTCGAACAATTCACTTATTTCGACCCCTAGCACTGAAAGCAGTCGATGTTGAGTTGAACTACTGTTGATCTGCGATCTCAGTTTGTTTAACACAACGAAGCGATCATCAGGCGTAGTTATAGCTTTTTTCTTTCAGATCGTTATTGGAACCCGAAGCGTAGTACGAGATATTTCCAGCGAACGAACGCTTAAACGGCTTAACTTAATAATATAAATTTAAAATAAAAATATTATCAACCTCTTGAAATAATGTATTTTGAAGTACTTCCATAACGTATTTCTCAGTGGCCAGTCTTTTTCCCCGTCCGTGTAATTATTGTGAGTTTGCTTTCAATAGTTTAGAAGCTTTTGGCAACAATGTTGAATTTTCCCAACACGTGCAGTATGCCGAACTTTGCTAATTCAGTCGACTCGTGTATCTTTTATAACAAAGTTACCTATACAAGGTGGGTAGTGGGTAGATATGGCATCCTGTATAATTTGTATGTGAGTGAACACTATACTACCGTCTAAACGAAGTAACAAAATTACTACAAACTTTGAATTTAATCGTAACTAAAGTTTCTTATACAATTTTTGTCCCACGGGCTTTTCTCTTTAATTTATCGTTATGAGTTAGTTAGACTCGAACGCACAAGAAGTTCAAGAAGTCATGTAGATTCGTGTATGGTACATCAAACTCTCTTTGATTACTGATTACCAATTATTAACTTCTGAAGTTTCTTATTATGTGAGATGACGTGGAAATAAAACTAACTCGGGGGTTATAAATTATAAATTAACATTAATTATTTTATTTAAGGGGAAATTTGACTTTCTCGCTACTTAATTTATCTCAAAAGATGAGCCATTACGTCGCGTTTCAAATTTTAAAGTCTTATACCACGTAATGATATAGTCACTTGCGATGTTAAAAGATCAAGTTGCAATTAAAATTGTGCAATTTTTTTCATTGCTTATTAAAGAATAACATTTTATTACTTTACGATGGTGTTTTGCGAGTAGGCAGAGCATAATAGGCCTCGTTAATTTATTGTAATGGGTTCTCCCTATGTTATCATTCGAGTTAATATTATTTGTTCTATTTAAGTGAAGCGCTTTAATAGTTTAAGTGGATATCCTTAGGAAACTCCAGTACGTCTATTTTTATTAAATGTTCTCTTAGTTGTGTTTTGTCTGCTTGTATAGGTATTACAAATTACAAGCTTAACAATGGGCTCATTTTGTTAACCCGCTATGTTCGTAAATTAGTAATTTGGAATATAAGTCTGCAAAGCTTTATTACCTTTGCTAGTGATAAAATATTTGCGTCACTTCCAGTTTTACCGAATATAACCCCGCCCCAACTTTCTTTAGTCAAATTAAACCTCCTGTACCTTTTTTGCTCTTTTTGAGCTCGAGAAGCCGTTCTGGAACTTTGTGTTGTTTTCAAAAACATGTTGGCTACAAATATTATTTTAGAACATTTTAATTTACCATCTCGACCCCTCGACTATTATTTATTATTGACTACTACACTGCTAAAAATGTTTCCATGGATCCCCTGAAGTATAAGAAATCCCGAATCTAGTTATTTTGAAAGAATTTGGACATTTCGGTACTAGCTTTTTGTAAATCAGCTATTTTATATTTTTTACGATAGGTACTATACTGTTCTTTGGTTAATAAAGTAAACAATCACTAATGAGATTTAATTCGGCCATAAAAAATATTTTGAGTAGTCCTAATAGCTGCCTACTACGCGTAACGTCCAAATGGGCGTTTAGTTGATAATTATTCTTCATTTAACATCCCGAAATTGCAAATTACACCCGGTACAGATACACACGTGAGCGGCAGTCATCTAAAAACGTACATATTGACCACGGTTGCGTAAAAATCAATGACGAGTTGAAAGTAGACGTGGCATTATGTGATAAAATTCGTCTTTTGTTTGTAACTCTTAACAATACTACATTGATGTACCTATAGCCGCAGACAGACAGAGGAGTAATGTGGCCACTGTCATATAGCAATAGAAATCGATGACCAATCGAAAGCAGACTTTGTATCAAATTAACTGTTTTTAATTGAAAAGAAAATTACCTGTCGAAACGTTACAAAATGACGTCATGAGACCTGCAATTTGCAATTTAATATTATTGTTTGTTTTATCGATTACATAGAATATTCATCACGTGCGGCTTCTTCTGTTTAATGTTTAGTGTACTGAAAAATCATTAAGTAACTTATACAATATTTTTATACAGGGCGGCCTACAGAAAAACATGAAGTGGGTGTTTTAATTCGAGCTACTTGAATCTCTGGGCAGAGGCCATCGGAGACGAACTTTACTTTCCCTGCCTCTGCCTAATTTAATTCTGTTCTGAGCTATGTACCATAAATAGTCACTCCGGAGCCTACTCAGAGCATGTCTCGTCTGTGTTCCAAAAATCACAAGATTTGTCCAATTTGATTGACGTTCTAATGCCATAATACACCACACCGATATTTTCAGTTTCGGTGGTGAGGGACTAGTATTTGCATCTCTTGGAACTTCCTAGTTAAAGAGTAATATATTGATCACCAAATATATTAAAAATATTATTTCATAAACCTGCTTACTTCTTAAGCCATTTAAATACCGCTGATACGGAATAATTCCTCGATCTACCTACTCTATTTGTAATATATCGATTTATTTAATTTGAGTCTTTGAGGTTTTATAAAGCAACCTTTGGAAGTAAAATTTTAAATAAGTTTCTCGCGCTATAATTGTGGCTTTCAGAAAATCTTTTGTTTTTGCTATATATAGGTACAATACCCACGCAAATTACCACCTATGCACATTACGTTTATTTATAAGTAAAAGGCAATGAAGCCAATTAAAGCATATTAGGGAGCTAATCGTTTGTAAATTTCAATAATAAGCTTCCAAAAGAGCTGAGGGCTTAAATAGTTAATGGGCCAATCTTACCTATGCATTATATTATAAAATTGCTTCTGGATAAAAATATTAGGAATACTAACAAACATTAAGTTCGCTACTTGCAGAGAAGTTCTTAAGGGCACACGGAGTGTTGAAAAGACGTCGTTCATTGCTACAAAACTTGCAAGACCGATTCAAAGCGAAGAAGAAGGTGCTCTTGTCCTCTACGCTATTTTAAAATTTATATTTTGAAAATTAATCTGATTAATAATTCGATTATACAAACACCAATCGGGTATTTCAGCATTCGATAGAAACGTCCAAAACTTATTTAGTTTCCTCGTCTACTTTCATTTGGTTGCTCTTTATACGGCTTTTTTACATAAAATATTCAACAGGTAAACGGAAAACCACCGTAAATTCAATTAAATTAATATTTACTACTCTGTATATTAATTTCATTCAATATTTGTTTTAAAGTATATTAGTTCGTATTAAAATGGGCAGCGAGGTAATTAATGTAGTACATAATTTAAATAATGTAGGTATACTAGCGTTTGTAAGTTTTCATTCAAAACGGTGATAAGCTGGTAAGTATTATTATTTATGTTTTTTATAAACTTGAAAAATGTTCTCCCGAACCCACTTCACTCAAGTTTGAATTGAATACTAATTCAAACTGTGCTACATAATAGAAATTCTAACTTGAAAGCTGTTAATTTCAAGATTAATAATCATTTTAATAACAGTAGTAGATAATACATAAATAAATCCAAAATTCTAAACCCTACTCTTCCACTCTGCATAGTATCAAAACGACAATTTCATAACTAAATAACACGAACATATAGCGTTAAAACAGAAGTTATGTACATATTATTATATAATTATACGTTACATGTTTTGTAGCAAAGTAAGTCATTTTAAAACATAAGAACTTGAAACTGAATTATGCCATTGTGAGAGATAGACGAACATGTTCTGAGATGTCTCAACTACTAGCAAATAAAGACTGGAGGAAAAATACGAGAAAACTGTCAATTACTTCAAGTTTGATAAGACATTTCAGTTAATGAAAACGTTGAAATTAAAGAATCAGTGGAGGTTAATTGGAAAATTTTTAATAACCGTCCGTGAAAAGCCTTTAAAAGCCCCAACTCGCTAGACGCTCAACAGTCAAAGTTTCAAAATGGCGGCCAATTGAAGCTTTAAAACGTAACGAGAAAATTACGCTTTTAACCAAAACTTCGATTTTTTTAAGTGTTTATTTGAGCTAGTATACTCGAGAGAGTTAGTCAAAAATTCATGAATTGTCCCCCGAGATGGCGACATGGAGAGGCCTTAAGTAGCTGGATTTTTGGTTTTAATTGTAACAATTTCCGGCACAGTTTTTTTTTTAATATACCTAATGGCGAAATTTAAACATCTCTAGTAGTAAAAAATAACGATGTTTGCTCTGTAATACATCAATCTATAACAGCTAACGAGCTAACGACACACAAACTCTTCAAATTTAAATTTGTGTAAACAATAATATTATTGTAGTCTTGGGACTTGAGAATTAAAAATTAGGAGACGTGTCTCTAGAGGCGTCAACTAGAGTAGAAATCTGTTTTTTGTAATTTGTTGGTTTGGCTAAATAGAGCTAAATAATTTTAGATCATCATTCAATAAAAAATTGAACTTCGACTATTTTCCCGGAATAATTCACGGGCTTCATAGAGGCTTGAAACTAAAACTTTTAGTATGTACGGGAAGATAATAGATTGTAGAAGGAGTTCTGAACTTTTGTAAAAGAAATCGAGCCCCTAAGTGAGGTAACAGCGTTTCCCCTAAAGTGTAATTGTCTTTATGGATTTGGCTAAAAATTTCATTTTGCTGAGGCAGCCTTAACAATGATAAAATGCCAAAATATTATGTTTCGGAGATTAGTAATAAAAGCGTGAATCATGCCGGCGCGAAATTATTGGTATATTTATCAAAAAAATTCGGCCGGTTTGAACGGTCAGGTTCCCAAGTCTGCTGTATTTTCAGCAAGAAAATCAAATTTTAAGGTTAGTTTTCTGTCAAATTGTAATGCTACGTTTAGATACCGTCGTTTCAGCAGTACGGCAGTACGACGTTTTCTTTACTAACCAATCAGAACGCAGAATACGATTTGAGATATTCAAGGACGACTGCGTGACCACGACGCTGCGTTGACGACGAACAGTTCATCTGGTTCAACTTTCGACGTCGTCGTTTCAGCGTTGTGAGGTTATGTTTTTAAATATCTTTCAAGTTGCTGTTATCAATATTCAATTCCGAAAGAAGATTATCGACTATTTCGATTTTGTATTATATTAATCACCCATACTCTTCTTTTCGTTTTTTGTTTTTTTAAATATTTTATATAAATAAGCGCAAATTAATAACGAAGACTCATCCATTTTGTTTAACTATGTTTTACTGAAAATATTAACAGTTTTATAGTAGTTGTTAACTCCTTAACTTAAAGATACACACGAGTGAATTTGTATTTGCCGCCTGCATACATCGCCATGACGCTGCACTGCAAAAACGTCGAAAATAGTTACCAAAAATCCGGCATTGTGGCGTTTTGACGTTATAGCTGCGCGCAGTCAAAACGACGACGTTGAAACGACGGTATCTAAACGTACCATAAGAAGTGCAGTGGCATACCAACTAGACCAAAAATTACTTTTTTGTCCACCTCACAGAAGTACTACTTTCGTAGCTAACACCCGTAAGTAGTCTAGTTAAAATAGTCAGTTAACTTCGGAAAAATTCGCATAGAGCTGAAAATTGATACAGACCTCTATTCTATACGATGTGATAATATAGTGAATCTTTATCGTACCTCCAATTTCATTTTTAAAATTTCTTTACAATAGATGAAGACGAAGCCCAATGCGACTTTTGTTTTCAGAAATGTTCCGAATTATCCAGGAGTGGATAACTTTGGTGGATAATTCCTTTTATAAAATTTCTCCGCGGTATATCTCCAAAAGGGTTAAACTTATGGAAAAAATTCATGTAACCAATCTTGTAGCTAATAATGTTCTCTATAACTTTTATAATAACCTTCATCAACGTACGATCTATAGGAGGCGAGTTATTTGCACAAAATAAAAAACCCTCTTTTATACGCCTCCCACCCCTCTCTCCGGAACTTTTAGTATGCTGTACTGCACAAATAACCATACCAATTTTCCAAACTCCTGGATGTTTTTCCCTCAAATGCCATGCATTTGTCTAATATGACTGGACTAATATGAGAGATACAGTCAAAACCAGGAGAGGTGTTCTATGACTCGTCGCTAAAATGGCATGTTAAAATATTCTGTTGCATTCCCACAAAGGAAAAGCAAACGTAAAAGCAAAAACTAAAAAAGGATAGCGTGCTTCATGTTAAGTAGTATTTGGAATGAATCATAAGACACCTCTCATGGTTTCGACTTTGACTTTAAATAAAACTTTTGGCAGAAGTGGGATCGATCGGGACTTTTGACATTTCATTTATAATAAATTTTCGGCTATTTTTTCAAAATTTTTCCTAACTTTCCACGTTTTTTTGTCAATTTTGACTGGACTACTGAAAATCGCGTATGTTCCACTTTCGATTGCATTGTCAAAAAAATTAGGCCGAATTACGTAAAAGAGAGAAAAAAAATTTGAAAATTCCGACTTTCAATGTAACAAAACATAAAAGTTTCGGATAATACAGAAACCATTAACAATTTACAAAATTTATGCACTCCTCTACCGACTTTGAATCCTCGAATCCTCCTCTAAATACGATTAATAAGCCCCTATGTAGTGGAAAACAATTGATAACAAATACCTGGATTTGGATTAAGATTTAGGTATTTACAAGGCTTTGTTGAGTAGTGTATAAATCTGAATTACCTGTAGTGTTATTAGTTATTACCAATTGTTTCTCTCTATAGGGAACTAATGAGCACGCCGTGACTTCTAAAACGGTCGACTATATACGTGCTATTAATTAGGGGTGTCTAAACATCAGATTGACAGCCAGCATCGGCTCAACTAAACGGTAATTTGTTTTTATAATTTTTTAAAAACGCAACCAACTATGCAGGAAACATTTTAATGATTTGTGAAACTGATTTGGCAACATGGCCTAAACGCAGCATTTTCAGATAATGAATTAAATTAAATTGTAAATTGAGAAAAATAGTATATTGGACGCGAATTGAAAAATATAATTAAAATGTAATCCTATTTTAAACAGTGGCAGTGTAGAGCTGTCGAGCGTCGCTCTATTTACACAAACTGATCAAAACTATACTTTTAAAAGTCATAAAAGAATTAAGAATAAAATAAACATATTCATTTTTTGATAAGTTTGTGATGGAAAAATGTGCAAAAAACGATTGGCGCAGATTCAAAAAAGTTAAATTACAAAGTTTATTTATTTAAAGTTGGACAACAATGAGCACTAACATGTAACCATCGTAAGCTGCACTTTCAAACTTTGATCTCCTTATTTTATTTTCATAATCAAACTCTTTGTAAAAGTTTGTTAATTATAAGTATAATCATTTTTATAACGCAAAACTAATTAATTGAAGCTTTTAAAACTTTTTTTTTGTTTCCTTTCTAAGCATGCAGCTATTGTGCGCGCCTTTTAAATCCTCTTGTCGAGCGAATTTACATAAATTGTTAAACAATACGTAAAGAAGCCTTATAATTAAATTTTTTTTTAATTCGACCAAGAAAAAAATGTAAAAAATTCGCTTACCTTATCTGTTATTGGAAAATACGAACGTCCCATAACCACAAGAATCCAACAGGATAGCGTCGCGACGGTCAGCTGGTACATTGTAACAGGTGTAAGTAGGTCCAACGTCGCGACGCGTAGTGAATCTTTATGACGCGCCCTTCGTTTAAATAGTGCCTCACCGCCCGAAGATGCGCTGCGCTTTTTGTATTATTGGAAATATATTTACCATTTTCCTAATTAGCCATATCTTTAAATAAAAGTATCGACGATTAATGATTTGAATAAATAATTGAAAAAATGTAACGCTTCGACACTTGTTGAAATTTTTGCCCCTCGTTATCGAATTAGGGTTTTGTCTGTTACGCATTCTCTTAGAAATACACGCAAAAGTCGATGCTAATAAACTTTGATAAAAGTTCTTATCACCTTTACCTTCGTATCACCTTTCGTCTACGCAAATAGTGTTTAAAAAAACAAATTTTTGTAACTTTCTTTGGGTACGCGTGGCTCACGCACATAAACAAGAAAAGTGAAAATGTTTACATTTACACAATTCTTATTCGTGTTTTGAACTGTGTAGATATTTGTAAGTTGTAAATACTAACATAATCTAGTCTCTACGTAATTTCCCTACGGAATACCTTTTTGGTTTTCAAACGCTTCTTTTGTAGTACTTTGAATAGTAATCTGCAACCAAAACTTAAGTGCACGTAGTAAGCTAAGCTAAGCGAGGCGTGAGGCGTGATGAATGAAGTACATCAAATGTTAGACTTTTTGAATATTATTTAAAGCCTGTTTTACTCGAATCTTAGAAGTGTGTGGGTTTTGTTGTTATTTTCTAATCGGTTGGCTGTGAATCAAAAGAACGTGAAAGTATGATTTGATAGGAAGTTCGCTCATCCGTCCCAAATTTAGCAAATAGGGCGAAGGATGGGGATTTAAGCGTCCAGTTCAAACAATGCCTAGCAAAAAAACTTTTGTTTTTTTCAAAAATTGATTTTAAAAAATAAAAAAACTTTTTTTCTGTTGCAAAAGGGTTAATTCAATCGAGGCTTACTCACAACAGACATCCGATTATAGTGAGTGCTACATTGAAGGCAACCAGAAAAGATCGTTAGAGATTTATGAAAAACTGAACAGATTATGTAATTGTATTTTAAATTTTATTTTGCAAACGTCAAAACTTTCGGAGAAATGTATTTCTATTTTTATGTTTCTCCTAAAAACAAATTGATAACGTATTTTGCTTCGGGTACTCTCTTTATTTCTTACATTCTAATCGAAAACGTTATCAGATTCAAATTCAATTTTCCGTGTAATGATAAAAAGAGAATTTACCTTTTAAAACGTTCTTTTTAAACTTTTCATTTTTTTCATTTTTATTTATAATGCGGATTAGGTTAGTAAATAAACGTAAATTTTATACATAAATTTTTAAACAAAATTTTCTTTGTTGACGATTTAAATGAGTTACACGATACAATTAAAAAAACAAGAGCAACTCTTTTAATTTGTATCCATCAACAACTAGGTGAATAAATTTAATATTCATTATAACGTAATCTGTGGGGAAAATTTTAGCAAAAAAGGTAATTTACATTTGTCCAGAGGTTTGGAGAAAAGGAAATAAAAGAAGAAGTTTGGTAAATTGAATTGAATAATGTAGTAGGCTCAAAATTTTTTAAACGACACTGCACTACGACGGTTATTAAAGATTGCTGAAGTTTTTTACCGGTAATTGGGTAAATGCGCCAACTAACATAAATTATATGAAGTCGATTGAAGACATCTCACTGTTACACTTTAGGTCTATTATCACGAAAAAATATATAAATGTAAATTGTAAGTGCCTATTTGATTGGGATAGTTTGGAGTTTTCAGTAAATCTTTACATAAACATGAATATCGCACGATTTAATTTTCTAAAATTCCAATTCGATTAACTAGTTTGTTATAGGTAAAAAAATTTAATAGAACTGCGTAGGCATGTGTATAGGTGCTAAATGAATACTATTTACTGTACATTCACTGAATCAAATATTAGTTCTGATGGAATTTCTAAAAGCATTTAAATTAAGTTGCCACTTATTTGTAAATGTAATTGAAAACATTGATATATTTACGCAAAATCAATCTTTGAACATCGCGATAGTCGTGTAAAATTCTAATAAATCGGTTGAACAACATACCAAAAGTCTCTAAAATACGGCGTGCACGATGCACGTCCTTGTTTTCCATTAATAACCACTTTTAGATTAATTTTTAGACAGTCAGGGGCCCTAATTAAAACATTTTTTTATGATGATTTGTTTTGAATAGTTCAAATAATGTAACAATAATTTTTGTTTACTGAAAATATCGTTTCTTTCAAACTGAAAACATTGTCCAATACGGCATCATTAACCAATAAAGACTACTTTCAAGAAATTATTTTTTTGAGTAACTAATTTAGAAATAATAATGACTTTTTTATGCTAAACATTTAGAAAATACATAAGTTTTACATACTACTTTGCGTTTTTGGGTTATTTTTTGAAAATACACACAAAAATTCAGGGATATTAAAAAAATTCCAATTTTAGGGCAATTTTCAACAAAAGATAACTCGGAGAAAAATGGTCGTACAGAAAAACTAAATAAATAAATTATAACCTGAAGTGCCTAGTTTTCAGATTTATACTATAATTTTTTTAGCGTGAGTGGTTTTCACGTAATAATCCGAAAACCAACTAGAAATAACTTTTTCAAATTTTTTCTTGTCTTTGAAATAGTCTGTGGACTTGAAAAAAATTTTTTTTCATCATGCGACTATAAAGCTCGTTTAGACAATTTAATCAGTTTAATTATCTTAACGAGCTCGAGCAGTGGCGGCTATTCAGAGGAGGCCAGGGAGTCTCAGCCTCCCTAACCAAACAGAAGAAGAAAGAAAAAACAGAAAATTTACAGTGAGCACAGTGAGCAGTGTTGTTTGAAATTAAATACCAACTTGGATATTTTTACAAAAACTAAATTAAGCCACGCCCCTTTGCCTCGCTACGCTTGGTGGGTTTTTTAGCCTTCTCAATTTTGAAATTGATGGATGAGATGAGGCCAGGGAGGTTCAGCCTCCTTAACAAAACAGAGAATAAGAAAGGGAAAACCGAAAATTTTCAGTGGACAGTGTTGTTTGAAATGAAAAACCAACTTGGATATTTTCACAAAAACTAAATTAAGCCACGCCTCTTTGCCTCGCTACGCTTTGTGGGTTTTTTAGCCTTCTCAATTTTGAAATTGATGGATGAGATGAGGCCAGGGAAGTTCAGACTCCTTAACAAAACAAAGAATAAGAAAGAGAAAACAGAAAATTTGCAGTGGACAGTGTTGTTTGAAATGAAAAACCAACTTGATTATTTTCACAAAAACTAAATTAGACTGCGCCCCCTTTGCCTACGCTCCGCTCGGCGGATTTTCTTTAGCCATTGATGGATGAGAGGAGGTCAGGAAAGTTCGCCCAATGTGACCAAGAATGTCTAGAAATAAATTAGAATTATATAACTTGTTAAACTTTTGTGCAAACCATCAAGAATTCGCTTATACGGGTTGGCCACGCGTTTAGGACTGTGGCGGTTTTCAGAAGAAGCTAGGGAGGCTGACAGAAGAAGAAAGAGAAAACGGAACAATTACAGTGAGCAGTGCGTTTGAAATTAAAAACCAACTTGACTATTTTCACAAAAACTAATATAGACCACGCCCCCTTTTGCCTGCGGTGCCCGCTTGCCTCGCTCCGCTCGGCGGGTTTTCTATAGCCTCCTCAATTTTGAAATTGATCGGCCGCCTCTGTCGTCAATCAAAGCAAAAAAGTCTATTTTAACTTTGATAATCGATTACTCGGGAACTAATGATCGTACAGAAAATTAAAGTAGGATTTTGGAAACTTCAAAGTACTCTCTATAAGACCCAATCGGTTGGGATTGAAATAAAAAAATTTTTTGAAGCGACAATGTTGGCTGAAAAAAAGTTGAAAATTTGCGAATTTAAGAATATTTGAAAAATTTGGTATACCTTTGGATATAGTAGTGGATGAACAAAGGATATCGTCGAGAAGTTTTTAACCTCACAGTGTCCCTAAAAAACCTTCAAAGTTTCGGCCAAAAATCACCGCAACAAGCAATTTTTTGATTTGTATGCATTTTTTCGACTTCAATATGATTTTCTTAGCGACAATCTATATTCTTTTGCTCAAAAACATGACTCGTTGGAAAAAATCGAAAAGAACATTTTTTCTGATATTTTGTTTTTTAATTTTTTGGGGGAATTTTTTTATTGCCACATGTTTACAATGCTTCATTATTGCGAGTAATGCTCATTATTTACATTTATTGCATTTTCAATTAATGCAAAACTCGTCTTAGTTGATGTGTTGGGTTCAGGTCGTTTCTGCTAACAAAAATTAGGGAAAACCACACTAGAGCTTATATGTTTGGGGTGGTTTTTAAATTAATGTAATTTTTCAGCCGACTATCAATTTGTTCAAGGTTCTATCGATAAATAAAGTAGAAAACTTGACTATTTTTTGTAATTTTTAGTTACTCTAAACATTTAAAAAGTAATTAATAATTTAATTTCGTGGCTGCACTCAAAAATATAAAATTTGATCGAAAAGGCTAGTTAATTAAAGCAACTGATGTTTTAATTGCCTACAACTATTAATTATACATTCAATATTATTCTGAAAGTTTAATGAAGTGTTGAAATAATAAGACAAGATTTTAATTGGGTATTGGAGTAAATAGCAGTTTTTAACTACTGAAACTATACAAGTTCTTCATTTTGTTATTTTGAACGGGAAGGAAAAAATAAATCAGTACTAATTCGCACAAATAAAATTTGCTTCGAATTACCAATCTGCGCGTTAATAATAAAAATTTAATTGAGTGACAATTTCAATTTATTTCGTTTAATGAAACTTGCTTTTGGGGCTACTCGTTTGTACAGTGTGGCGTTTCTTTAATTTTCACAAATAAAAGGTTGTCCGATGTTTTGCAACAAAATAAGAACAGGAAAAAGCAAAACGACAAGAATATTTTGTATTTTTAATTGCACAGTCCAATAAGAAAATTCTACTAATAACGACTCTCTATTATTGTCGTTAAAGAAGCACTAGATTTAATTAGCTCCTCCTGTGGACTTTCAGTTATGTTATGAATTCGTGTATTGATTTACCTTTTCATGCGAGAATTATTAAAAAATGAATAGTTAAAGTTGAAAACGATTAGGTTTTGCTGTGGCTGGTTAGGGTCAGTTTTGAGGGGTTGCGATAAAATAAACAAAAACCTTTTTGGTTTTTGGCAAAAACGAACGAGACGAGACGCCCAGTGCTAAAATGAATTAGAACCTTCAAAAAAAATTTTTTTGCGTAACTATTTGTCTTCTCAATTCTCACGAGTATGCAATGAGAAGATAAAATCAACCGTTTTGTGTAAATAATAAAATCTATTTACTCTATTCATTTTTGTTAAAATAGTAGCCGACTACTTGTTAACTTAATTAAAGTTAAGTAAACTAAGGGCTTGTTTTTGAACAATAGGTTAATGAGGCATTGGGGCTTTTAAAAGGAGCTCGTAACTTAAAGATTTCTTTAGATTAAAAGTAACAATATAGTATTTGTTAAAGGATTCTTACTGGTGGGGTTATTTACATGTTGAATAAATAATTTGACGGAAAATTCCTCTCGTTATATTAAATAATTAGGCTGGAAAATGTGATAAAAGAAAATTAATAAGAACACACTTACCTATTAATTTCGGCAATAAAAATTAATTATCAATTACTCGCACAATTTAGTGAGATATGAATTTTAATTAAATCGACACAAATGTATTATTTTATTTTATAAAAGTTTTTGTTTAGTTTATAAGTAATAAAATACAATTAATTACTACCACGTACTACTACACTATTGTTTTATAGTTTACAAGTTCTTGACTAAAATTTACACTACCTACACTTTATCTTAATAAAACATATGTGACATCAAGCGTGATATAAGTACAAATTTTCTTAACGTTCTATATTTTACGATACATACAGGGTGGCCTAATTTAAAATTGTTATTGTACTCACTTTAATATGCCCAAACCAAGCAACCAAGAGGACACGTTGGTAACTCGCCAATTTATCGAAATGGTTAGTTCCTACAAGAAACGGTCAAGGTATACAAATTTCAGGTGTTTCTTGCCCGAATCTATAAGATCGGGATGAGAATAGCCTTTATCGTGAGCCTCCGTGAAGTAAAATGCTTCTAAAAGAATCAACAGACCGTAAAGCGCTAGGCAGCACAACGACACCAATAGACTCAATTTACAGATACGTACGGTCTGGAAAAATTGGTGAGAGGGGTGGACTACGAAAAAGATGCCAGTACAAAGAAAATCCCAATCTAAGTGGTATTGTGTGCCCTCAATTTTTAGCGAGAAACCTCATGGACCCGGGGTACGGCAGCGGGACAGGGTTCTGAAAATGTATCCCAGTCCAGTTCTTCTTAACCGGCTGATAGAGGAAGGGCACGAGGGCAGAGCTCTGCGTAGAGAATTGTTACGTCTAGCCACCACGCTAGGTAGGTCCCGAAAAGGAGATTGGAGGATATTTGGCACCGCTGGTGGGCCTGGTGGGGACCAAACCTCTTTTTAAATAATTCACAAAAGAGCACTAGAGAAGGATAAGCTCCTCCGGATTACGTGTGGAATCAAACAGGTAGAAGTATCATACGTTGGTCTTCACGATGGAAAATCGAGAAACTAAATGGGTACCACAGAAAGCATTTGGTACGTACAGATGCAGCTCTTTCTAACCAACCACTTCCAGTAAAAGTCGAAATCCTACCGAGTCTTAGCCGAGCACATCTCACAGTTTGAAGGTTGATGAAGGACATTTTGGACATGTTTGTAAAAAATCTTTTAAATACTTATAAATAAAGTTAGTTGACCTTAAATGTGCTGTCAGCTGACTTTAATCTCTATTTGCTACTCCCACATATTGTTTAAATAAGCGCCGAGTTCTCTTATATTTATGCTTATCGCTGAAAAAAGGTTGACACCTTTCGGCTTTTTTTTAACAAAACTTGATATAGAAAGATAATCATAGTTGAAGCTTTTAATTGACTTACTCCGCGTACACTAGGTTCAAAAATTAACAAATGAATGGCAAAACATGCTCAAGTGGCTATACTACGACTATAATAGCGATTTGACTGCATCTCGAGGATTTTCAGGCTGAATAGTTAGGTTAGGTAAGCTTTATCGTCATTATTGGGGTTACAAATTCTTGCGAACTTATCTAGCCCATTTTTACATCCACTCATCCCCACTCCCCAAGTTATTTGCTGTTCGATCGTAATTCGTAACGTGGGCCTGTGTCCGTTCCACTGGTCTTCTTTCCAAATTTACTATTTTGCGCCGTGCTGCGTCCCAAAATTAAACTTATAAAAAAATAGATACTAGTTATCCAACGCTAAAAATTTAATGAAATCTTCTTGACATTGTTGATGCCTTCTGTTCTATACTGCTTTAAACAAATTTATTAATGAATTTACGAAGGCACAAAGATTTACGTCCTTTTTTTCAATACTGCACAGAACTACATTATTAAAATGGTATTACCGAATCGGTCTTCTATCTTTTCTTGAAAATAACGTCTTTAAAGCTTCGTAAAATTAAATTTTTTCCTCAAAATAGGATTTAGTACGGCAATGTTTGTTCTCCACTCCAAATCGAAGTAAAATCACCCACGCTCTTGTTGGCAATCGGGTAAATTTCATTAAACGTTCTTCTTTTCCTTTCTTTTCCGGATCATTAAAGTGTACAAACCACTAGTAGGGTATATCTTTAGATTTTCAATATTTTATCCAATCAATCAAATTACGCCTACTTGTCGCGCGTATAAGAGATTTTTATTTTTATTTCGTGATTTTACGAAATCAGTATCTTTCTCTCGACAGTCTTACGTTAAACTTATGACGTTACAACCAATGTGAATTGAATGTTTGATGTCGAATTAATTTTTGTGAGAGAATCGTTATTTCGGTTTAATATTTTATGTAGATAATAACTCAAACTGTTTCAGAAAAGACAATTCCTGTCTTAGAAACAATATGTATTTTCATTCGTTTTATACTATAACCGTCTTTTGATGACAGCACGACACGCTCTTTTATAACGATAGATCTTTACTCTGGTGCTGATTTATTTTAGTAAAAAGATACATTTTTATTAGAAATTGACAATCACTTTGAAATGAAAATTTAATTTCCATCTGTATTACAGTAGTTACCTATAGGTAATAACGTCCTATCAATCTTCACATCACATCTTTACTACGCACTACGCTACCTTTAAAACGTGATGGAAATATAGTCTTCAATCTTTTGATTCAATTTATTTTATAATGCATTAGCTGTGTTCAATTTTACCCCAATTTTTTTTTTCTTTCTTATATTAAAAGTGACCTATATGTGCAAGCATTTTATAACTCGCCTAAAAAATTTGAAAACAATTTTAAAACTTGTACAAAGAATAACATAGAAGGTGGAAGTTGGTTTATTTAAAAAAATAAACCTGAGATCTGCATTGATAAAAACAAGGTAAAGCAAACATCTCCGAGCCTTGACTCCTTGACATAATTGTTACCTTCTAGAAAAATTCGCTTCGTCAATACTCGCTAATAATATTAGGATAAATTAAACAAAAAAGGCGACTAACGTTCGATTAATTAGGTACTACCTATATGTAAATAACTTGAACTTCAACAGGATTAAATTTTAAGCTCGAAAAGGATTTGTATTCCTGATAATATCCAAGTAACAAAGTGTACGAAGTAGGAAGTTAATCTGCATTTCATAACACCTACCCACAATAAATTTTTGTATTAAGAGGGATGTTATATACGCCGAGAACGTGCTTTATAGTGTTAATTAAACGAGATAGTGTTGTCGTTAAACGTTGTATAAATAGAATGAATAATAATTAATAATATATCGTTAACTGTGTTTGATAAATAATTAATTTAAGGGTCGTTTGCTTTAATCTACTTTGTGTGTCCTAAACACTATTTTCTAACTAAAATACATTATTTTAATCCGAAAAGGTTAATCCAGAGCAATTTTTGAATCCAGAATAGTGGAGCTGTAGGGCGCTTTTCGTGTGTCAAAGTTTTAAAAAAAGTTTTACTTATAAAGGGTGTCCCAATATTTACGCAAGAAGTAATTTTGATAGCAAACACAGGTTTACAAATAAAAATTCTAAAATTTTTATTGATTGATAAAGCATGCAGTATTACATGGCTATGCATGGAATAGCATATCAGGTAAATGCCCTCCACAGCTTAGCTGGCACATACGCGCTTTTTTGTTAAAATGTGCCATGGCCGTTTTGCATCAATGTGGCTGAATTTCGTTGATACAGCGCTTCCTGTAAGGCGTTGGTAGTCGTGGTCCTGTTGGTATAAGCCTAGACTTCAAAAATACCAAAGAATAAAGCCCAACGGGCGTTAAATCGCATGATCTGGGCAGCCAATTCTGAATTATACGACCAGGAAATGATTCACACAATAATTGAATTGTTTCTTGAGCTGTATGGCATGTGGCACCGTCTTGTGTGTGGTTGCTGATTTTTCAAAAGAAATCATCTTCGGCGATGAGGCTCATTTTTATCTTAATGGCTCGGTTAATCGACAAAATTGTCGCATTTTGGGTTCAGAAAATCCGCGAGTCGCAACGTGTCACTGTTTGACGCGGCTTTTGGGTGGGAGACATCATCCGCTCATTCTTCTTCAAAAATGCCGCTGGTAAGGTAATAACTGTTAATGGTTTTGGTGAATTGTCCGCCCAGATCATGCGACTTATCGCCGTTGGACTTGGGTTTTTTGAAGTCTGAAGGTTCTGACAACAAGCCCAAGACCACTCACGCCTTGTAGGAGGAAATTGGGCGCTGTATCGATGGTATTCAGCCACATTTATGTAAAAAATAGCAAAAAACTGCAAGAAATGCACTTATTCGGGTTTTCGCTTATAACTTACAAACTACGCACTTTTTAGGAAAAGCTTTTTTATACAAAGATAAGCTACATCAAATTTTCAATACATTATTCACTCATATTTTTTTCTTAAAATCAACGGTTTAGGCGGTAGAGCGCGTTAAAGTTTAAGAAAAATTGCTAAATAGGCCAATAATAACCAATAACTTTTTTTTTAGGTTTCTCGCTTATAACCCGAAAACTGCGTACTTTTAGGTAAAAGTGTTCCTACACAAAAAGAAGGAACATTCAATTTTCAACAAATTATGTCTTACAGATTTTCCTCTTAAAATGGACGGTTTAAGCGGTAGAGCGCGTTAAAGTTTAAGAAAATTGCTAAATAGGCCAATAATAACCAATAACTTTTTTTCTAGTTTTCTCGCTTATAACTCGGAAACTGCGTACTTTTAGGTAAAAGCGTCCCTACACAAAAAGACGTAACATTAAATTTTCAACAAATTATGTCTCACAGATTTTCCTCTTAAAATGAACGGTTTAAGCGGTAGAGCGCATTAAAGTTTAAGAAAAATTGCTAAACAGGCCAATAATAACCAATAACTTTTTTTTTCTAGGTTTCTAGCTTATAACTCGGAAACTGCGTACTTTTTGGTAAAAGTGTTTCTATACAAAAATAAAGAACATTAAATTTTCAACAAATTATGTCTCACAGATTTTTTTCTTAAAATGAACGGTCTAAGCGGTAGAGTGCGTTAAAGCTTAAGAAAAATTGCTAAATAGGCCAATAACTTTTTTTTCTAGGTTTCCCGCTTATAGCTTTAAGGAAACTCTGTGTCTGTTTGACGAGAGTTTGTACTAATTTGTACAAAGCTGCCACAAATATGCCGTTATCTGGAACTGTGGCTTCTTGTACGGTTTTGAACGCTTTGTACAACTTGATTTTGCACCTTTTCTCGCGTCACTCTCATCAAACAGAGACATAAACATAAAGTTCACAAGTTATAAGTGAACAACTGAAAAATGGGCATTTTGTCAAATTTTTCTCAGAACCCATCTCTTTTACGAGATGCAGCATGCCAAAATACATAAAGAATGATGGAGAAACAAACTTTATATTAATTTTTCCCTCCGCTAAACTACTATTTGACTGGACTATTTAGTAAAACTTCAATAACATATAAATAATTTATTCTTCAGTTGTTTTTTTTAATGTTTTCTACGGTATATAATTAGTCTTGCAAATAATTTCTGAAATGATGTTGATGTAGTGCATTTAAATGGTCGTCCGGTAAATCGGCTACACCTTGTCGGTCTCTATGCCCTACAAAAGATTTTAAATTGCTCACTGTACAAGTAGTTTATTCAGTAGGGTGTGGAACGTGAGATGGGTGTTATTTGTGAGTAGGGGTTGGTACTCAGATCTTTGTGATTATCCTGTAGGATTTCCATTCTCAACCTCCAAATAAACAAAAACCGCACAGTACGCCAAATTAATGGCAGTGAACTTCCGAGGCACTTTTAAAGCATCGCTATTTGGATCACTTCATTTAAAGTCGCAAGTATTCCACCGTGTTATTTTTGCGTCGCGTGAATATGTGTACAATAAATATATAAACATCAGTCACAGTAATAACACAGTTTCATGCTTGTCGACTTTGGCAAAGATGTTTACAAATGATAGTAATACCTTTTGTGTGGGTTGGATGAGAATTGTAGTGCGTATACTTACAGTGAGATTGCGATGCATGATATAAACCGTAATCTATTCCATTTGTGGCAACTTTTTTAAGTCCGTGAATCGACGTTAGAATCAAGGCCATTTTAGCTAGTAATAACGCTTTGGCGCCGAGTATAGTTAAAAATTTAAAACCCATCGGAATTAAAATCATACCCATGGCTACCATGCCAAACATTAAAACTGGGCCCATCATGTTGTGTCTATCTCGGCGACGTGCTGCGGATTTGATTTTATTTTTCGACTTTTTTTACGAAATCGATTCGACTTACCCAACACTAAATTAGCACTTTTGTCGGCCAAGCTTTTTAAATTAATACTTAAAGCTCTAGTGTCGAGAATTTCGACAATTTTATTAAAAAGCATATTTTCCAATTTAGACTTCGATAAGTGGTAATTTTCCGATTTTCTGAAAATAGCTCAATTTTATTATCGTATGTTATAAATTAAGTAGCATTTTAGTAGCTCTTTTACCCGCCGCTGATTAAATTAATAGCTCAAAGTCAATAATCGTAAATATAAAATCGAAGACGATATTAAGTTTAATAGCAGATATAAGGGGAGTTGGTTCGTAAAAAAATTTTTTTACTAGATCAGTTACTCAAAATGTTATGTGATGGAAAAGTGCAATCAAAAATTACGAGTTTTATAAAAGCAAGAGGCAACAAGTTGGGGGCGAAAAATAATTTTTTTCTACAAGTTACCTGTTGAAGTTGGAACTTTCTTCAATTTTAACAATTTTAATTCCGTCCGTAATGCGAGTGACGCTATCGTTAAGAATTCTATCTAGAACCCCAACGATTTTTTGCGTAACACATTTTCTTAACAATTGAGCCGAATGTTCGTAATTCTGTTTTGTTATTTTAACCGAACATGTTTTCAAAAATATTTTCGCAAGCTGCTCGAGGCGAGTCCACGGATCAATTATTAAAGTCTTATTTTTATTATTTTCCTGTGCCTTACAAGCCAAAATAACAGCAAAAATCACCACCACTTTAATAAACATATTTCGCTTCGCAAAACAAACCGATTTAAAAATCAGGTCACAAACTAACTCAATTAAGGCTGTTTGTTGATTCTTATAAGAATATCAACTGTAAAGAAATAATTAAAAGGGATGAAATAATAGTTACGTGACATGTGGTGCATGAAATGCATCTAGTGCATTTTCTTTATTCGTTTGGAACGTCGTGGAAAATAATATGGTTGCATTGTTAACTTGACGAGAAACACCCACTTTACTTAATGAGTTCAAGTCATCGAGTTGAATTTTAATGGTCATTTTGATTTTTCTTTCAGAAAAAGAAAAAATTAGATTACGAGCTTATTTTAATCTGTAATTTAATATTGTAACCTCGTTACGATTTCTTTTGTTTTCTCCACCTACACTTTTCAAGTTGTGACGTTGAGGAAGGTATACTCTTTTTTAATCAAATTCAATAAAACTCGAAGTTTTTATTAGTAGCTAATAATTACAGTCGAGTTGCATGAGATATGTTTAGATATAAAGATTGTTATTTTGTACGAAATTACTTTTTCAATCGAAATTGTACTCATTCTTTTATTATTGTTGTTTATTGCCTTTTATTTCAAACTTATTCTTTATGATTTCCTACTATATGAATGTATTGTATATAATTTTCTAAAACCTATCAATCAGTAATTAGGTACCCAAGAGATTTCGTTAAATAACATTCAAGTCCATGGCCTATTAAAGTACCTAATGGGCTAAGTTTCATACCAAATTGTTAAAAAATTATTCCATTTTTAAGTACAGGGTGAATTATTTTCATTTTGGAAATCTCGTTTATTACAAGAGTTCCAAAATCGGTAAAATAGGGAAAGTAGTGTAATTTTCCGACAGTGGCAATTCATTGGTGGTCGTGGTGATAAATTTTTTTAAAGAATTTGAAAATAATTGATAGCGCAGTCAACCAACACCAAAAATGGGCTTCACCTTAACGTACTTATTTGCACATGTCTAGTGATGAATATCCTAAAAATTCTGATTCAGAATGAATCAGAGGTGAGCTTTAGAGACAGTGACCGAAGACATGCCACCTTTTTCGGTTTTTTGCCAATATCTCGAAAACTATGCGTTGGAGCTGAAATGTAGTAACATATCAAATTAAAGCTGATGAAATTGGCTACAAAATTGAATATATGCGTATTTTTTGTATTCCTAAAGTTTAGCGAGTTATAGAGCGTCGAAAATTCGTGTTTTTTCCAAAACCACGTTAGCGCTGTAAATAAGAGTTTAAGTACCTATCAATGCTAGAATTTCCTTCAAAATTATTTCTACAGCATAATATGAACAAAGCAATGCTGTTCTTTATAGCGAATATGAACGACCTTGGTGTTGGAATTGCAATGCATTTCCTTCAGTCCAGAAAAACATATACGGCTGTGGACACACAGTCGCTTTTATGAAGAAGGGTAGGTGGATGTAGCGTAAAAATTGTTCTAGATATCTTGTCGGCTGCTTTTACGATTCTAAGTCACTTTCATTTGACTTTCTGTTGCCATACCATAAGTTCAAGATTTTAAATCCAACGTTATTGAAGCAGACAGTTGCATTGGTGATTTTGGCAAAAAGATCACTCATTTTCAACGCCCTGTAACTTGGTAAACTTTAGAAATACAAAAAACATGCATATATTTTTTGTAGCAAATTTTATAAGCTTTAATTTTTTATATAGTCACGATTCAGCTACAACTTATAATTTTCGAGATATTAACGAAAAACCAAAAAAGTGATATGCCTCGCCTCGAATTCCTTCAAGACTTTCAGAATATTCATCACTAGGTACCTAGAAATAAGTATGTGACGTTTCAAAACTATTGGATTTTAATGAAGGCGCAACCAGTGAAACCCTTTAGTTGCTGGACAATCTCAAAAACAGATATATGAAGAACATCCAGAATCCGATGCTCGACTCGTTTGATCGCCCTGGCCTCAATTTTGCATATTATAAAAAATTTAATGTCCCACAGCCCACGAATGGTAAATTTCTTGATTAATAATACTCCAAATGTGTCACCCAAGCTTATCGTTCGAATTCAGTGCCTAATTTAGCTCGATAAATGTTATTTGGTCCACAGCTTTCAAAACTTCGAACCTGTTGGTCGGCGAAAAGTATTGTCACTGTACTTACTTCTGTAGGTCTAAAATATCTAGGCTAAATTGCTTATAAAGAGCTACTGTACAGCACACACGCAAGTCTTTTATTTCTAATTACCCTGATCTAAACTCAATTATTTATTCCACAATAGGAGTTTTACAGGAGTGGTCATTTCAAAATAAGAAATCATACAACACCCGGGCTATAAGTAAAGGGTGAACAAAGTTTTTATTTCATTGGACTATCGAAATACCTATTCATTTTAAATTTTGGGAAGAAGCCAATTAGAATTACGATGCTTTAAAAAATTTAGTATTTATTTTTTAAATTTGAAATGCGCAACATCTATTTCATACATTAACTTTTAACAATAAAGATCCTTAATATAATAAGTCATTCGACTGATATGTATCGTTTCTTTGTTAACAACAGTAAATTTAGGTAAATATTTAAATTTTATTTTTAAAACAATCAGAAAAAAATATGTTTACAAAACAAAACTTTACATAATAACAATTAAAAACTAAATGCTTGTTTGGTGAACTTGTAGATGCTTAAATTAATCAAAGCTGCATTTTATTTTTGCAGAAAACAGCAGTGAAGTAAAAGCGTTTATCTTCAACAATTATTTTCGTCACGAACGACACTCAAAAAATTACCTATTTCTCTTTTTACTAATATCACTAACTGGAGTCATTTGTAAATATCAATAGCCATAAAAAACTTTACTGCTTATTTGGTATGCTAAATTTTGGTAAACAGAGTCCAAATTTAGTTTCAATTCCAGAAAATATTGGTAACGCCACCGAATATCCACCAACGTGATTGGGATTCGTCGGTTTCTTTTCAACTGCAGCCATTCCGACTGCTGGGATAGTTAATTCTGAACCTGTCGGTCTCCTGTAAAACATTAATTTCAGAAATAATTACACGAAATAACCCCACACTTCACGACTTACGTTCCACCAAAGTCGACGTAGAATAATCGTTGTAAAACTTCGTACGTTAAAAGAGTAACACCGAATTGCGGAGAGGATCTACACACACGAGCTATAGAACCTTTCCAGAAAGCTCTAGGTCCTTCTTCGGCGTAAATTTTTTTGGTGGCATCCCAGACTCCCGTATAAGTTGTTTGGCCCGCTCTAGCTACGACTTGAAGTCGCGTTTTTATGACATCAGCAGGCGTTACTAAGGACGCTGCCGGTACACCGGCAATTGCGCCGGCAAATAATAAAGTTAATGGATGGTTGTAACCGTTTTCATCAGCCATTCTCGCTTTAGTATGAGCATATGCAGGAAAATATATTGCGCTAAACGGCACGTCTCTTAAAAGGCACGCTTTTGCTCCCTTGTATAATCCGAAAAGGCCTAAATCTTTAACAACTGACCATGCACGTATTTTTTGGCCGCCGGCTATTTCGCCCGCCACTTGTAGACGAATTTTCACTATTTCTAAAGGATTTGTAAATATAACTTGAGAACCACCAGCCTGAAATTACAATTGAGGAAATAGTACTATAAAAATAAGTTGGAAAATGAAAAAATTGGGACGTTAATTAAGAAACCGATAACTGATGAGAATATAGTAGTAAGGTGTGAGCATGGCGTTAAGTGAAACAAAATAGGTTTTTGGCCAACATTGTAAAATAAATGATTTACCTACTTCAAAATGATCAGTCCTAAGGCCGCTTGCATATTGATGAAGCAAAAAGGCGTTTAAGCAACACGTTTTTGATTCTTTTTGTTGGAAACCGACTTTTACATGTATTTCATAGGATTGACACACACTGATGCGATTTTTGTTTTGCCGCATCAGTGTGTGTCGATCGTATGAAATACATGTAAAAATCAGTTTCCAACAAAAAGAATCAAAAACGTTTTGCTTAAACGCGTTTTTGCTTCATCAATGTGCAAGCGGCCTAAGTAAAAAATTGTTAGCAAGTCTAAAGCTTGTTCAATCTTCTTTAAATTGGTTTGCATCCGATCATTACATGACACAAGAGGTTCACAAAAAGTTAACGCTTCAGAAAAATCCACCTTTGGTTAATTGTTCAAAAGAGAGGCAGTCCAAATAGAAAGAAGTTTATATTATTGAATTATCCTGTTGAAAAGCTAACTAAAACTATATTCATTTTCCCGATTGTAAACTTGATGTGAACAATTTTTAACGTAATACTAAATCGTGAAAATGGGAATTTTCATAAAGTTAAAATCTCTGTATTTCTAAGCACATATATCTCACTCAGTTTTTATCGTATAGTAGTACAAAGTACATCAAATTAAAGAAACTTTCGTGAGCTTCAAAAAAGGTCTGATGATATTTTTCGATAAAACTATTATTTTACAAAATGTTAACCAAAAATCCATGTCGCCAATGCGCACACCTTACAACTAGGGACTCGTCGGATACTTTTTTCTTTTATACCTCAATTTTCGGCCTAATTTTATTTATAATTAACAATATGTTTAACTTATAACATTTAAAACTTACACAAGCGCCAGCTATAATTTCTCCGTAGAGTTTGATATTTCCTTTTTTGTCGTAAAATTTATCACGTATCAAGTCATTCACCTGGAACGATCGTTTTTAAAAACATACAAATTTTAATTCAAGTTCTTACCGTCAATTTGATGGCTTTTTCCGGTGCGACGCCCATTAGTTGAGGAACTAACCCCCGATATAAGCCTAATACGCCTTCGTGTCTTATTACTTTTTTAAAACAATCGAAACTATTTCTATACATTAACTCTCCAATAAAGGAGCCCGATCTTTGATTTTGCATTCTCGTTTTAACCAAATCTATCGGATAAACTGCAGTTGCACCAACAGCTAAAAAAGGAAGTCTTTCGTATACAATTTTTCTTAATAAAAGATAAAATTACCTCCAGCAATTGAACCCAGTGTAAACCGGTATGCGCTTTCAAGGATAGAAATTAAAAAACTTCTCTCGTCGGGGCTCTACAAAAGGAGAATGTAGCTTGCTTCAACTCGAAGTTCATTTCGATAAACTTACCGATACTGCTTTCAATTCGGCTAACCTCATTGTAATTTGCTTGAAATATTGTTCGGGAGCGATGGAATTTAAATCGCTGTATATTATTCTCCTGTAATAAAAGATGAGTTAGAGTAATAAAGCTCGAAATAAAATTAAATCAACAAACCCATGCCACAATCCGTATCTTTCTTTAATTAAAAGTCTATGCAGCATGTGAAAGTGTCAAAGTGACATTTAAATCAATTTTTGACTCAAATCAAGATCCTACTTACCCTGACTGATGTAAAATATCACACAACTGAAATAGAATATCGACTTCCAAAGGTGTCATTTGCGACATCGCCTGTGCAGAATGCATAAATTCGTCTTTTGTAACTTCTTGTTGTCTACTACCACCGGTACAATTTAAATAAATTCGTTTAACTAACTCCATATTATTTAGCAAAGAGTTAAACGCTATAAAATAAGGAAAACTCACTCTTCTTCCACTTTGACCACTACTAGCTGCCTGCATAATAATTTATCTTGTAGAGCTAATAAATAACCATTAATTAGGCTTAAAAAATTAATTTTTATGCCCTTATTGACTGGGTTACCTTTTGATGTTAATTTATACAAAAGTGGGCCTTAATTAGTATTACCTCGATTAAATGAGACTGCACTTGATCCGTTAGCAAATGGCTTTTAATGCTTAACATAATATCTTGAAAATCTAATACAGAAATAAAACCAGATCCACTCTTATCGGCCTTTCGAAAACCTTCGATAGCATATTCTTCGTGAAAATCGTGTAAAAATTGGCTGAATTCGTTATAACTTATGACTCTCTCTTTATTTCGTCCAAAATACAATTCTACAAATGGTGAATCCATATTGAAAGGTATTCGACGTTGTAAGTCAGTTTTACACATTACCTCAGCGAATTCGCCTAAAAAAGAGTAATTAGTTTGTTTACTTTTAACGCGAAGAAGAAACTTACCAAAACTAACCATTCCATTTCCATTAGTGTCGAAGAGTTGAAAAGCGGTTTTATATAAAGCGTCAGGATAACAAAGTAGTCCTTCGAATGCTTGAAATTCCGAGTACGAGATGAGCCCATCTTTGCTTGTATCGACGATTCCTGCCAATAACTTGAGGGATTCCTTGTTGTAATTTTCGCTAGGAAATAGGCCAAGATATTTTCTAATAAAATCATCGTCGGTCATAAACTTTTCGCCATCTTTTTCGAGAGAAGCGTATTTGTTGAATATATCGTGGAGTTGAATCGAACTGGCTCTTTTCAAATAACCACTTCCCTATAAAAAATTATAAGAGTTACAACTGTCATCGTGGCGTTTTTTAAATAATTTTTTTACTGGTTTATGTTGCCCTATAAAATTACATCACGATGGATTTGAAACTAATAATAGTAAATCAATTAGTTAAGACCTCTTTTAGAGCTCGCCGCCAGGTACGCGTATTAAAACTGCTAAATAATATTTTTTGAACTTAAAAATTTCGTCTTCATTGCACGATTGATTTTAAGAGACTTTTTGTTCGCTTTTTGTCTTACAACAGGGTCGTTCTTAATTTGATCTTTCACTTTTTAAACAGATTTTTATGTTTTGACGGCCCTTGAAGCCATTTCGAACATGTCTATACGTATGTGCGCACAAAAAAAAATTAAATCAAATTAAGCTCTCGTCTGCACTGTTAGGAATCCTATAGAAAATTAGCGAAATCGCTCACAAGGAAAGAGTTGAATCAATAATTACATATTTCAACATAACTTCGAAACAACATGGAATGGGAGAAATTATCGTTATAAAATGTCCTACAATTTTTGTTCCAGGAGTTGTTCTCTTAAAATTTACGTCGATTTCTTTTTAATTTTTCTGTTAAGTAAAGAAAAGTCCAAAAAAATCCATAGATTACTTCCAATGAGATTTCAACAAGTGTGTGCCAAAGATTTTGTGGCATCTACTCATCTGTTAATAGCTCTTTAAATGGACACTCTGTGGCTTTAATATCGTGAACATACCGCAATATATAAATTAGGTAAACATTCTTACTTGAATTTAGTAGACATACGCTGTAGTTATTTTAACAATGGGAGAAAAAACTAATTTTGATGCGTTTGGTTACAGATTCGTGTAACGTGTAAAAGTAGCGGATGTAAAGCATCGCACAATAGACACTAAGCAAATTATATGCTGAATAATTCGAATAAGCTTATAATTATTTGAAATAAGAACAATTTGAACAAATGTTTATTTTAAAAAAAAAATTCAAAAACTATACATCATCAAAATCAAAAAATTATAAATGATTTTAAATAAAAAGCTGGAGAACTAACCTCTTGGTTATCTCTAGCTGCTTCCTTTTTCCCCATTTGTTACAAAATTATTATTAAACAAATTATCCGCGCACGTAATTTGAATACCTTTTTATAACTAAAAAAAGATTATCAACTGGGCCACATTTATTTACAATGTATTTTCCGGACCAGTATGGTGGTTAAAAATAGTTAGTTGTAACGTTACAACATTAAGGTAAACGTACGTTCGCACAAATCCATGAAATTGGAGTAGATTAAATTTTTGAAATTTTGCAAAAATGTTATAATTATGTACGTTTTGAAAAGAAAAGAAGTAATATGCATCTTCGTGGTGTTAACTGTAGTATTTATGGATATTGAAGTATGGCTATGACAGAAATGCAATTATTTTAATTGCAAAAATTAATTTACAAATACTAGTTTACTAGATAAAGTAAATTAAGATACTGCGACTAAGTTAATCACGTGAACAGTGAATGGTAAATAAGCAGGTGAGTAAAGAGTAGAGATGTAGTTTGTTATAAATAGTATGACGTATTATTTCTTCAATGATTATAACAATAACAATTATCCCATTTTGTCTTTTACTAAAAATTGCTAAATAGTGGAGTGCACGGGGTATTAAATTGTGATTTCTGTTTTCACTTCGAAAGAAGTGAAAAGAAAAAAACCTAAAAGAAACCGCGAAATTTTTTACCTTTTTTCAGTTTTTATCAATTTTGATCCAGAAATACTAATTTTTCGGCAAAGGCAGTTTTATACTTTTTAAAAGTAGACTATATTTTCTACAATTTGAGACCATTATGGTCACTGTAGACCTAATTGTATCTGAAATACAAGTGTATCAAAATTTGCTAAAATAAATACAATTTATTTGAGAATCCGGGGTCATTAGTGTGAGTGGCTTCTGGGCTAATGGGCCGTCATCGAGAAGTTCTTTGAGAGATCCCTGACGTTTCGTTGGCCAATGTAGCAAACATCTCCTCCTAAACCTTCAGTACGGTCAACTCAACCTACCACACCTCTGAAGGTGTTTGCCACAGCAGCAAACGAAACGTCGATAATCTCTCAAAGAGCCTCTCGCACAGACTCCTTAGTGCACAGCACAAAAACCACTCACACTTAAACACGATTTAGTGTTATTTAGTTTTGGATTTTTGACAAAGACCGGATTATTTATCTTGCGTCAAATGGGATAGTTGGGATGAGATGAAGGCCTAATAATAAATCCAAGTTTTTGTCTTCGTCAGACCTCCTGACTTGCAAACTTTTGGACACTCGTATCTTGGACACCAGTAGGTTTACAGAGACCATTCTGCTCTCAAATTGTAGGAAATTCAGTCTGCTTTTAAAAAGTATAAAACTGCCTTTGCCGAAAAATTAGTCCTTCTAGGTCAAAATTGACAAAAACTGAAAAAGGTAAAATTTTTTGAATTTTTCATCCACGCCCTACAGAACGACATTTTGACGGCCATCTGATTTTTTAGATCTGAGAAGGCAAAAAATTATTTAAAAATGGATTAATTGTAGAATACAAAAAATCAGGGGTAGGGGCAATTTCATGAGAAGTGTCTGATTTGATAAGAGTGACTGTTTTGTATAGTAAAGGGAATCTATAGCAGAGATAGGCCTCTCAGATTCTCATATGAGTAGAGGACAAGAGGACGATGCCAAGATGTCTAGATGTAGATAAACTTTTCATAGCCAAGAGGATGTTTGCGTGTATTGGATAAATACACAACTATCAAGTTGATTAAATCATTTCCTAGCGTAGAGCCGACCTTGTCGATGAGGGGGACACGCGCACACGAACTGAATGGAACCGAAAAATCAGGGTTTGAATTTCTTTATAAGAAATAAGCGACTAAAGTTAAGTGCCTTAAACATGGGGTTATTTCAAAAAAATAAATTTTCTTCGCATTTCGTGCCAAATGCAAATTTTTGAAATACGCTGAGCTACCATCAGCGCAATCAGCGTGCATCGTACAACTTCTGTATTTTTTTCTTAATCAATAATCTCGTTTTGGCTGTTTGGTGGTGAATTGAAATTGTAACCATAAATTAACAGCAGTTAGTAGTACTAAATTAGAACGCTTTCGAGTTCATATTGATGCAACGTTCACGATCAGAAAAATGTTAATTGACAAATTAGGGATGTATTTAATCGAACTTGTTAATATCCGGTTCGAAGGACCACGCCAAGATTTCTGTCTCGCTGGGAGAAGTTTCGAAAAATTCTGAGGGGTGTCTTTATGACTGAAAATTGTCCTATCCAGGTATCATAAAACTGCTTTGGCGCAAATCTGTTGCTCGGCCTTGTAAGCACCAAAAAATCGTTTGTAAAAAATTTTTGTGTCTATGGTGCCTAGTGTCTATTGAAACTTTAAACACAGAATTTAAAAATTCAATATAATTTTAATTTTTGGGATATTTTGTAACTGGGATTTGCGAGTAACACACTTTTAAACTTCAGACTTCAGTCTTCAGTAAAGAACCCACAATTTTTGGAAAGGTTTGGACACGGTTGCCAAATCGATGTTGGGAATTTAACAATTAATTAAAATTAGCGCTTTAGTTACAGTTTAAGAACGATACGCCAGTAGGACACCTTCCTTATAGCTTAGTGAAGATCATTCTCGATATTATTTAACTCCACGCTCTAACGATATCATTTTGAAAGGTTTCAAAATTTCACAGGTTCTTTAATTAAAATTTAAATCTTTCACAATTCATTAAATGACGTAAATAGTTTTGTCTGATTAAGATTTACCCATGCAATGAAGAATGAAGCAATCGGTATATTGCTAGTTTTAAATTAATTTAAACTTTGATAAAAAATATCTTCATTAGGTTTCGACAAAAGTTAATTACTTATGTACTTGGTCTGAATACGGATAAAATGGTGTTACTAGCAGCTAACGCCTTTTGAACTTTGAGGATTTTCATCACTTGAATACGACATATCTACTTTACGCATCTCAATTTTATCGGCATATTTAATTAAGGTTCCTATCTTTCGTTCATGATAAAGATAGTACGTAAAACTAGTGGATTACTTAACCAGGGCCGTACTGCCGAATATAGTAAAAAAATTGTTTTTTAAGTGTCTTGATCCCAACATACACTTTTCCATTGAGACAGCTCAAAACGCAACGAAGTCGAGGAAACTGTACCTGAGCTGCAGGACTGAGGAATAATTAACTAGCAGTTAGGGCTACACTTAAAAATAAAGCTGCCCGCAAAAAGCCTATCCTGTCTGGTGGATCTTATCTAAAAAGGTCAAGAAAGAAGTTAACGTTTAATTAAGGCCTTATCATCGTTTTAATAGAAGAAAATAAATAATTTCTCAATTGACAACGTCATTATATTATGGTGATTTAAAAAATAAATCTGGACCCCCCCACAAGTTGGTTATATAATTTTTTTTTTCATTTTTTGCAGTTTTGAATTAGCCACAAAATATCCAAACGTAGTTACTGTTAAAAATACTTTAGTAAGTAGTCCGTCCCTGGAAGATATTATGTAAAAGAGCCTGCAGGAAGATGCTAATTACGTAAAATAATAGGAAAAACAAATGACATGCGCGGTTTGTGGAGATTTTCTGTAGAAAAATGAATCTTTTAATTTTAAACATCAAATTTTTTACGTTTGTCTATGAAAATTTCGATAACGGGGTTTATTAATTCATAAAATATCGTAATAGCAGTAATAACCTAAAACAAAAAAAAAAGTAAAACCAGTTGTTTGAGTAGGTACTCAATTACACATTAAACTTCCTAATAAATACTAATTTATGATTTTATGGTATTAACGAAAGAGCTCTAATTGACAATTAACTACAACCGTACAACATCAAAGGTGGCTAATTCATCGATTGCAACAATTAAAAGTGGGGCGTAAATTTAAATTTCAAATTTTACCGCTTTAAATTCAATTTATATCGATTTGTTTGCTCAAAATCGAGATTATCAATATGGTAACTTTTAAGGAAAATAATTTAAACAAATTAAACTTACCTACCTCTTGACAAGACACCCTTGGGCCCAACAAACCACTTAAAAAATTTAAATTCGAGTTCATTCCTAATTTTTACACTTGAAAAATTAAAATAGACCTTTTTTAATAAAATACACTTTTACGAATTTGTTATTTTAAAAAAAGCACCATTTGCATGTGTCGTGTTCTCATCTGCAGTGGGCTGTGGCCAAACCATAGAGATAAGAGCATGTGAACTGACGTGAACATGAACAAGGTCGTTGTAAAATATCAAAACGACCATTACTTGGTCTGCAAAACCATCTATTGCACATTTTGTTTATAATTTACGATAGATTTCTATAACTAAACTTAAGAGCTAAACAGGTTTTTAGTTGTATTGGTTGTATCATATAATGATGGTTTTGCGAATTTACCCTTTTAACTGTATATGGATACATTATTTCTCTCCAACTAGCTTCTGGGTAACCGCCTTTTGTGTTTTTTGTTATTAGTCCTCTTCGAAACAATAGCTTCGCCTGAAATATTGTCCTATTAGTTTTTTTAACGATTTTTTGGTCATCGAACAAATTACAGGTTCCTGTATTTACATAAATCGGTAATTTTTAACCAGAGCGCGGGATGTGTTTGAATTATTTAAATAACCGCCTTTATAATGCTTTGTGGATTATTTCACTTAGTACAAAATGCAATTCACTTAAGTTAACTTTATGTTTATTTGTAGAAAAATAGCTAAATTATTATAAATGAAAATAAAACAATAAATATACGAGATGGCAGAAGGTGGTACGAATAGTAAAATAAATCTAACCAATGAGGTAATGTAAAATAAAAACATCAATAATATTTTTACTTACCCACCTACAACAAATTATCTAACCTAATTCGTTCCTTTTTAGGATTCACTTTTACGGCACGTCGATATATCGTTATTGGAGTCAGAAAAACGCACAAACGGTGCACTTAATCTAAGAGATTATTACACCGTCTATCTATTGGAAATGAAGTATGTATTTTTTATCTCTTTTATATCAATTGTTTCGTTTGCGTTATCAATATATTTCGGTAATGAGTAATGACACACCTCCCCACATTTATGAAGGACGAAATCGTTTCTTAGGTCAGGTGAAATTCCTAGGTTATAAATTTGAAAGAATATTTACAATGTAATAAACCTTTTAAGTCTAAAATTTGGCAATTTAGGGTAATTGTGAATAAGTAAACAAATAGAAGTAAGTGTAATAAATAAAACACAAATCTTTATAACATTTTAATAAGGGAACCAGAATAATTCAAAGATCGATTGCTCATTTTGAGGAGTGTCTTAGACTTTTGAGGGTCAACCATTCATTGTTTGCTCCATTTACCTTCAATAGTAGAAAAAAACATAAGAGACGTATTTTGTAGGAAATTGAATGTGCTTTATTTTTCTATGGGGCCACTTTTCTCTAAAAGTGCGTAATTTTCGAATTATAAGCGATAAACTAAACAAATCAATTTTTTGGCGGATTTTGGAATTTTTGTCCAACTTGCACGCGCTCTGCCGCTTTAACCGTTCGCCTGAAGAAAAAAATCTAAGCGAGGAATTTGTAGGAAACTTCATGTAGTTTATTTTCATATAAAATCATTTTTCTCAAAAGTGCGTAATTTTCGAGTTGTAAGCGATATACTAAACAAATCAATTTATTGGCGGATTTTGGAATTTTTGTCCAACTTGCACGCGCTCTACCGCCTTAACCGTTCGTCTGAAGAAAAAAATCTAAGCGAGTAATTTGTAGGAAACTTCATGTAGTTTATTTTCATATCCAATCATTTTTCTCAAAAAGTGCGTAATTTTCGAGTTCTAAGCGATATACTAAACAAATAAATTTTTTGGCAGAATTTGGAATTTTTGTCCAACTTGCACGTGCTCTACCTCCTTCACCGTTTGTCTGAAGAAAAAAATCTAAGCCAGTAATTTGTAGGAAACTTCATGTACTTTATTTTCATATCAAATCATTTTTCTCAAAAAGTGCGCAGTTTTTGAGTTATAAGCGATAAACTAAAAAAGCTGAAGGCGATTTTTGAATTTATGACAAAGTTTAACGCGCTCTACCGCCTAAACCCTTTGCCTGAAAAAGGAACCTAAGAGATGTAATTTGTAGGAAAGTTGATGTAGTTTATTTTTATATAGAGATACTTTTCTCAAAAAGTGCGTAGTTTTCAAGTTATAAGTGAGAAACTGAAAAAAGCACTAAAACTCATTTTTTCATCCTTGCCGATTAAATTTTGAATCTTGAATCAAATATCTTGGCAACAAAGAACGAGAAAGCCAAAGTTTATAAAAATATTTGGCTTAATTATGTATTTCCCTATCTTGACTAACCAGTAGGCCTTTTAGGATACCACAAATCTGACAAAATGCTTTAGAACTTAATCCTTTTTTAACCATGGCGTACTGAGAAATGAATAACATTTAATTTTTGTTTTTAGAGTTACGGATCCAGACTTTTACAACAAATTATCAAATCTAACAACAGTATGGCGTCGTTACACAGAATTCGAACAATTACATAATTATTTACAAATAACCTACCCTTACATAGTTATACCGCCTTTACCGGAAAAAAAAGTAATGTACGGATGGCAAAAAGTGTCAAACGATACATTCGATCCCGATTTTATCGATAGAAGACGCGCTGGATTAGAAACTTTCTTATTACGTATAGCATCACATAATATTTTAAGCCGGGATAAACATTTCATGCAATTTTTACAACAGGAAGACGCTTGGAGGGAAGCTTATAAAAGTAGTGGTTCGTTATTTTATCGTAAACTCAATTTAATTGTCTAGTCTAATGTAAATTTTTTTAGGTTACTTACAGATGGTCGAAAACAAACTCAAAGGGTTAGGGCTCGTTGTACGTCTCAGAAAACCAGATGCAAGATTTCAAGCAATGAAAGATTACAGTTATTGCTTACAAAGCAATTTAAACAACTTACTCAAGGCAAGATCAAAAATTGCCGAGAGACAATTTACCATTCACAAACTCCACTCAAATTATGGGCGCGTGTTTAGCGAATGGAGCGCAATCGAGACAGATATGGGTGATTCTTTACAAAGAATTGGCCATTATTTAGATTCATTATCATCGAGCATAGATGCCACTTTAGAAGATGAAGAGTTGTTAGCCGATCAACTCAAAGAGTATTTATTTTTTGCCGGCGCCCTACAAAATCTTTGTAAACACAAAGAAATGCTACAGTTTCAATTGGAAAACGCCGAAGGTAGCGTCGTGTCCAAAAGTTTAGAAAAGACCAAAGCCCAACAAGGTAAATTCGGGTTAATGTCGAGGCTGTTTGGTGCAGTCGATACCGACGAAGTTAGAGAATTGAGGGTCAATTTGTTGGATAAACAAATTCACGACGGTGCAGAGGCCGTTTCGAGCAGTAAAAGTGAATTGGAGTAAGTTGTTTCTTGGGGTTTCGTTAAGAGGGTCGAAATAAATTGGTTGTTGTTTTAGAGATTTTTGTGGCAAGTCTCTCGAGGATGTCGAGAGGTTTCAGAATCAAAAGGTCACCGATTTGAGAGAGACTTTAGCTGCTTATTCTGTTTTGCAGTTGAAAACTGCTAAAAAGGTAACAACAACGACAACAACGTGAGTTGTGAATTGGACTAATTAAATTTTTTTAGGGCTTACAAACTTGGATGCAGATAAGGGATTGTCTGCAAAATATTCCATAAAAATTGTGATAAAGAATACGATTTTGGTTCCTTCATCTTTGTTTATTTAATGTGATTAATTTACTATACTTGTTGCTTATAAGAGTGTTACAAAAAAAAGCATTTTACGTAAAATAATACTACCTGTAAGCAATTTTTGTAAGGTACTTAGGTAAATTAGATAATTTTACAATTTGTTAATGTGAAAATAAATAAATAATCTATTTACATTAAGAACATTTTTAAACAATTTACAAAAACATCCTCAACTTTCTACCTATAAAATATTTAGGTCTAGTATGGCTCGCTAAATACATAATTGCCCTCATTAATTTTACAAATTTATTGACTTTATTAAAAGACACGTCAGGTTCACGAGCATCTAAATCCGTTTCCTAAGGGTTTCAGGAGCTTAAAACATTATTATAAGAGCATCCGTTAAAAGAGTACGTTTTTAGAAAAGTTTTCTTAAATTTAGAGATGGCCGAAGAAAATTCGAGATCGTATTTAGGGCTGTACGTGACGTGTTGTATCGTGTTTATTACGTGGATGATATCGAAATTTATCAACGGCAGAAGACAAGTTCAGCAAGCCTTTGACATCATTGGAATGCAACTTCAGAAGTTACAAGAACATTTGGATGCGGAAGAACAGCTGAGTTTAAAAAATTCGGCCGAAACCAAACCTGAAGAAAGAAGTGAAGAGAACGAAATCATAATAGAGAAAAGCGACGATGCCCAACATATTGATTAAAATTTTTTTTCCTATAGGTACATCATATTCTTTTATTATTTGTATGCATCAAAGGACGGTTGCCAAGGATAATATTTACGGATCGTTCTTAAATTTTTTTGTCGCGAAATGAAAGTGTAGTGATATCTTTGTAAGCTCAAAATGCGTTTTCAAAAAGTTTCTGTGGACATTTGGAAAATTATAATAACGTCGGCTTCTTGTCTGGGGCTAGTTTTTACGGCGTGGATATTTTTAAAATTAGTCAACGCTTGTTTTTGGTTACCTCAGTACCTGGCACAACAAAATGAAAAACTTGAAAAACATTTCAAAACGCACCAAGTCGAGGAGGGCGAAGAAAAATTAAAAAGTAACTGAAGACGCCACCATCACTAAACAAAATTTAAATGTGATATTTTGTATTAATGGTGATTAAACAATTGAATAGTAGTTAATAAGTTGTATTGTTGCACAAAAATAAATAAAAAAACAAAATCTTTTTTTATTCGCCATCGCTAAGCTAAAACAAAAGAAAACGAATTTTGTTTTACCTCAGTTTTCGCCTAAATCTATTTTTAGAAAAGTTTTGCTTTAAAAAAAATCATAGTAACTTTATAGGGATTTTCACTAAGGGATTTTATGTTTTAAATAGTTATTTGGGGTAAATATCGAACGAAACATTTTACATCCCTCGCCTACCAACCAGAACCGACAGATCAGCCATGCTTCTGACGTCACCGGCAGTTGAGGGTAACTTGTGAATAGGAATGTATTTGTTTTGTACATACCTTTTAACAAATATTATGCCTAAAACCCTTGAAATAAACAATAAGTAACTAAACCAAGCTCGTTAAATTACATAAGTTATGTGCGTTATTGTGCAGTTAACCAATTAGAAGTAAATTTTAAATCGGAACGAACAAAAATGTGGTCGAATCCGGTATTCAATTACTTTTAAAATAAAATGTTTTTATTTTAAATTTTTGTGATATTAAACTAAAGAGATAATTGTTGCAAAATAAATTTATCGTTTCGTAAATAAACGATAACTTAAACTATGCTCAGTTTGGTGTGATATTTTCGATGCACGTAACAGTTGCAAAGTTGTCGAATAAATCCATAATGAGAAATAATAATAATTTTTACGTATAAATTATTGAATAAAAATTGATTAAAACTGGGAGCTATACAAGGAATTTCTGGACGCCATCGAAGTCGTCGTGGGTGGATTAGGAACCCCAGAAATTTAACGAATGAAGATTGTGCTCTATGTATCGGCTTAATGTAAGTGGTGTCAAAATTTTAATTGAAATTTTGTTCGAAAAAAGAGTAATTTGTTTGTTTATTTGTACTTTTTTAACGATGTTCTTAATTTGTGTTTTTGCTTGTAAACGGATTTTAAGACAAATTTATGGATGTTATGATTTTTGTTGTTATCTGGTAACTTTACCCACTACTAATAAATTTACAAACTGACTTTTGATTCTAAACAAGTAGATAGCGAAAAAAGACGTATTTATGGGTCAAAACTAATAAAGTTCAATTAACAAACCACAACACCGATTTTGATTTATCTAATTTGTTTATGTAATAACGTGGTTAGATAATACTTTTAGTATGATTATTTAAAAAAATATTAAAGTATAGTATAGGTACCTAATGAATATTTTATACTAATTTTTATTGTTTATGGACATTGATTTTATCGATTAAATAATTTAATAGTTAGTTAGTCACCCTGATTACAAAAAAATCACTAAAACTTGGTCAGGGCCGGGCTTTAGTTTGTGGTCTTTATCATTAGAGACACTTTGGTGTTTAGTGTAATTACACCAAAATCCAGTCAAATGGGAAAAAATATAGAAGACTTTTTCTATACCGCTCTTTATGTATTTTGGAATGCTGAACCTGTACCTCGTAAAGGTTATATGCGTTCTGAAAAAAATTGCAAAAAATGCTATTTTTTCAGTTTTTTGCTTATAACTTGAAAACGACGAACTTTTTGAGAAAAATATTTTTATACAAAAATGAATAACATTAAATTTATTACTAGTTATACCTCCTAAGTTTTTTTTCTCAGAAAAACGGTTTAGGCTGTAGAGCGCGTAAAAGTTTGTCGAAAGTTTCTAAATCGGCCAAAAAGCTTTTGTTTAAGTTTTTTGTTTATAACTCGGAAACTATCCATTTTTTCAGAAAAGTGCATCTATACAAAAACAAACTACACTAAATTCTAAACTCATTATATATCTTGTGTGTTTTTCTTAAGATATCCGGTTTAGGCGCTAGAGTGCGTTAAAGTGTGATTGAAATTCCTAAATCGACCAAAAAGTTTTTTTTAGGTTTTTTGTTTAAAACTCGGAAACTATGCACGTTTTGAGAAAAGCGTGCCTAAACAAAAACAAACTACACTAAATTTTTTACTCATTATACCACTTGCACATTTTTTTTCAGACAAGCAGTTTAAGCGCTAGAGCGCGTTAAAGTTTGACAAAAATTCCTAAATCGGCCGAAAAGCTTTTTTTAGCTTTTTGCTTATAGCTCGGAAACTATGCACTTCTTGGGAAAAGTGTGCCTATACAAAAACAATCTGTACTAAATTATATATTCATTATATCTCTTTAGTGGTTTTCTTTAGACTAGCGGTTTAGGCGCTAGAGCGCGTTAAAGTTTGACAAAAATTCCTAAATCGGCCATAACATTTTTTTTTTAATTTTTGTTTATAACTCGGAAACTATGCACTTTTTGAGAAAAGTTTACCTATATAAAAATATACTACACTAAATTTTATACTCATTATATCTCTTGAGTGTTTTTTTTTCAGACAAGCGGTTTAGGCGCTAGAGAGCGTTAAAGTTTGATGAAAATTCCCAAATCCGTCAAAAAGCTTTTTTTTGTTTTTGTTTATAACTCGGAAACTATGCACTTTTTGAGAAAAGTGTGCCTATACAAAAACAAACTACACTAAATTTTAGACTTATTATGTATCTTGAGTGTTTTTATTCAAACAAGCACTTTAGGCGCTAGAGCGCGTTAAAGTTTGACCAAAATTCCTCAATCGCCCAAAAAGCCATTTTCTACAAATGATGTCTCTTAGGCTTTTTACGCCATACGCACGATTTAGGTTAGGCGCTGGAACGCGTTGAAGTTTAGTGCAATATTTCGAACGTAAGCGGCTAAGTCAAAAGAATATTCTCATTTCTCAACAGCTTTGTAAGCTGCTTTATCGTTAAAAGTCGTCAATATCATCATCTCTTTGGTCCTCGTTCGCTGTGGGCTGTAGGGGGTTTATATAGGACATTCACGGATCGAGTTTCTAGGGAGACATAAAAAATCTATAATTTTCTCTTCTCCAAATCTTCTCCAGTAATTCGATTTGCTAGTCATAACTTTTTGGACGAGCTCTCTTCGAATTTTTTATCAACTAATTTGCTTTCTTCGTATTTTATTTTCGAGCTCAACACTGAAACTTTGATCGTTACGAAGAATTATCAAAACAATGACGATAATTATTTTTGTCGTTCAGAAAAATATGTTATTTATAAGAGTTTATTACACTCGTGCATATAAATAAAAATTGAGATTATTGATTCGGATAAAAAAGAGGTGGTAAACCGCAACATTGTCTCTAGAAGAAAAATAATTTTCGCAGAATTGGATTTATATTCCTGTTTTGATTTTATTCCTATACTACATGCGCCTGTGTTGCACTTCAAAGTTAATTTTAGACTCTAATGGACTAATCAGAGCTATAATGGGATATACGATCACAAAGAGATTGCATCTATACGTTATCGTTATTTGCCATTTAATTGCCCCTAAAGGGCTGTCAAGTGAAATATCCACTGACCCGCGATAAGGTCAACGGAGGTGCCTGAATTAATTAATTTTACGGTTGCTCTGTTGCTCAATTAAAATTCCCCCGCATTTCGATATTTCCTTAGTTACGATTAAACAAAAATACTGCAAAAAAAATACTTTTTACGACTTTTTCCACGTCAAAATCATTTTTCAGTAAATCTTTAAATCGCAAACCCATCGACACGGTTTACGAGTACGCGCTTGAAATTTTAACAAAGTTTGTCTCAAGTTGCCTCTCGGGTTGAATTTTAAAAAATCCAAACATGCGAAAAGCTGAACCGTGTGGGATGCACGTTAGTAATTGGCTCTCGTTTATTACTTTAGGGGATGAAAAAAATTAACTACTTTTGAAGAGCGCTTTTTAGTAACGCTACTTGCACTAATTAGAAATTAGATGTACAAAATGGGAAATTAAGAGCGATCAAAATTTCCACTAGGTCAAGAGGGCTGTGGAATTATTTTGTTCGTTCTAATAATTCCGCTCGGATTAGTGTGCTCTTTTTATAGTACCTAGTATATTCAATACATAACTGTTATGTTTTGAATATTATAATTTAATTAGTGAAGTGCTCTGCAGTTACTCGTTTAGCTTGATAATTCCATTTATTCTTTTATATTAATTTTAATTATAATCGTGTATAGATTTCTGATAATTTAACTTTAAAAAAATTAAATTTTCTATTCCCAAATAATACTTAGTAAATTAATTAAAATGCGATATGAAAGTTTGGCCATTATTATAACAAAAAATTTGTGCAAAACGAATTAAAAGGTTGCCGTAACTTGTAACTGTACTATAGAATTAGAAAGTTTAATCTTACAAAGATATATTGAAATCTTTTTTAGAATAATTTGTAAAACTAGTTCAAAATTTAAAAAAAATTGGGAAGCTAAAAAACGTCTTGATACGCCTCGGCGAAATGTCATTGTTCGTAAACGTTCGTGTTCGAAAGAGAAAGCCTTTCTCTTAAAAAAAAGCGCAAAAACGGTCTAAAAATGAGCAGAGTTATTAATTTTTAAAGTTACTCATCTAACATTTTCCAGAAAAGTATTTTGAGTCAACTTGATTTTACGTAAAAATTTTAAATTGAGGCGAATCGTGGGTTGTCGATGTACGATATTAGTTTCGTGATTGGTGGATAGCGGCGCCTTGTGCAAGTTGGTAGCTCGGTGCTCTGTGTTGGTGCATCAGTAGTTACCTAGTGCTTGGAGTTTGTGTGCTTTTTTTGTAGTATACGCTCCGAGTTCATCGACCAATATTAAAATATAGTGATCGTGAATTAAAAACTCGTTAGTGAGGGTAGAAATGTAATGGAGTCTTTGCGAAGGCTCTCGAATTCCGATGTGTTGTTGGGCCTGGAGAAATATTTCTGAAATTTTATTTAAATAAGTTGAGTTCTTTTATGTTTCGTGAATCTAGTCAACGTGTAATATGAAATTAGAGCCTTCTGTATGTAACACAAAGAGGGTTTCCATACACAGCTTGGAAGTTGGCCAGATGAAGGAGGCATGGTATGTCAAAATGTAAGTTCTGTTATTTAATTTACATTCAATTGTACGTTATAAATAAATTACTTTCTAAAGTTGAGAAATCTTTTTAAAATTTGACGCTATTCAATTCTCTAACGTCAATGTGCAATTTATTATTTTCAATTTCCCACAAACGCCTCTCTGAAAAATTGAAAAGTCTCTCGGAAGAAAAACAAATGATTACTATCGTTTCGTAGTTGTTGCGCTCTTGTAACGACCACTTAAAAGTATTAAATTTCAAAAACATACAAGATAAACAGTAAGCTGATACGAACTTTTCTACATTTATTTGTAATCTGATTAATTACAAAAAATTTAAAAACAAAAATTTGACATTGTTACGGCACTACTCCTTCATAAATAATAATTTGTTCCACTTTTCCTATTCTCAAGAGAGGTTCGAGTCTGTAATTACTCATAGTTGTTGTTCAATGACCCACAACATTTTACCAGTTTGTTCCAAACTTGAAATAATAAGTAAAAATGAGTAAAACAAGTGCAAAATTGTTTCGAGTTCACGCCAGCTTTCGTCGCGATTTTAGAATTTATAATTAGAGATTGAGAGAAACTACTAGATACGAATAAATAATTAAACTCGATTATTTATAAACAGCGTTTCCATTTGCAAAAGAAGTGTAATTTGTTGAAAGATTAAACAATCGGATTAGAAACAAATGGACGTTTTTATATATTAACTTATTTTCTGGTGGGTACTTATAACTAACTTATTCCTAATTTGTTTTGAATTATTTGCTCGCATTTATATTAGTAGTACAACTAATGCGATGGTAGAGAAAATCCTATGATAAGTTTTCTAAAATTAAATTTTAAAAATCCATTATAATCTCAGTTTGTTACAAGTGAAGCCACAAACTTGACGAAAAGCCTTGATTTTCTTTTAAATAAAATTAGGTTAAGCTATAATCGATCACCTTTGACAGTATTCCACTAAATAGCGGAAAATATAAATTTTTCTTTTTAAGGAAATCGCCGTATATTATTAAGAAAGGCGATCCCTTAGTTTATAACTTTGATGGCGACTCTTGGAAGAATATCTACAAGAATGGGTACTGTAGTACTACTGTATAAATAGTATTTACGTACCTAGTGTTATCCCCTGTGTTACCGGATCAATTCCGGAATAAAAGTGAGGATAGTTGACGTTATCTCACTCCAGAATAAAATGGAAGGTCGCCAAATGCGTATTTTTAACCCTTGCTGAAGATCTAGCTCGTTTTTGAAATGAGACCTAAACATTACTAATGTAGTAGTCATTTCCTTTCTAAATAATTAGTCTTAAGATGTGTAGTTTAGATCAAAACACCATCGGAATAACAAATAAAAATTTTAAAAAAGGTGGGATTTTGGATAATTTTAATATTGATTTAGTTAATTGGTAGTTGAATTACTACTTAATAATGATAAATATGCTTATTTTTAGAAAATTCGACGGTGAAAACAGGTTTTTGTTATCACGTTTGGGAATAGGTGCCTCTATAGTATAAGTTCGAGAGGCAACGAGCACTTTTACTAAACGATAAAGTATACCTCCCACATTTTTGACAATGCAGGCTGAAAGAAAATTGCAAATGAGGAAATGAGTACTTATAAACTGACCGTCTGCCATCCCTAATGACGGCATTAACTTGCTCTTTTTTTTAAGTTTGACAAAATGTGCCAAAAACGATTGTTTTTGTTTATCGTTTATAACTTGAAAACTACGCACTTTTAGAGAAAAGTGTTTCTGGACAAAAAGAAAGTACATTCAATTTCTTATAAATTATGTCTCGTTAATTTTTGTCGTCACACAAACGGTTTAGGTACTAAAGCTCGTTGAAGTATATCGCCTCAGGATGAATGGGTTTTTGGAGGTCAAACTTAACCATGGATATTTGGATATACACACGAAAAATTATACACCAGAAAGTTGAAGAAAATTTGGTCTTTGGACTTAAAAAAAATACAATATAAATTTATAAACTATAAATTTTTGGTGTAAGTATAGTGTTTGACCCCCAAAAACCCATTCTTCTCGAGGCGCTATACGTCAACACGCTCTATCACTTAAACTGTTCGCTTGACAAAAAAATCTAAAGAGACATAATTGGTAGTAAATTGCATGTACTTTATTTACGTATTAGAACACTTTTCTCTAAAAGTGCGTAGTTTGCGAGTTATAAGCGATAAACTAAAACATTCAGTTTTGACCGATTTTAGAATTTTCGTCAAATTTTAACGCGTTGTACCGCGTCAACCGTTGGTCTAAAGAAAAAACCTAAAATATGAAATTTGTAGGAAACTTTATGTAGTGTATTTTAGTATTGCCGTATTTTTCTCAAAAGTACGTAATTTTCGAGTTATAAGCGATAAACTAAAACAATCAGTTTTTAGCAGATTCTAGAATTTTTATCAAACTTTAACGCGATCTACCGCCTAAACCGTTGGTCTAAAGAAAACAAACTAAGATATGTAATTTTTAGGAAGCTTAATGTAGTTTATTATCGTTTGATTTGTCTCAAAAAGTGCGGAGTTTTTGAGTTAAAAGCGATTAATTAAAAAATCAGTTTTTTGGTCGATTTTGGAATTTTTGTTAAACTTTAACGCGCTATAACGCCTCAACCGTTAGTCTGAAGAAAACCACCTATGATATATAATTTGTAGGAAACTTTATGTAGTTTATTTTCATATTCAATCAATTTTCTCAAAAGCGCGTAGTTTTTGAGTTATAAGCGATAAACTAAAACAATCAGTTTTTGGCCGATTTTGTAATTTTTGTCAAACTGTAACGCGCTCTACCGTCTAAACCGTTGGTCTGAAGAAAACAAACTAAGATATGTAATTTGTAGGAAGCTTTATATAGTTTATTATCGTTTGATTTGTCTCAAAAAGTGCGGAGTTTTTGAGTTAAAAGCGATTAATTAAAAAATCAGTTTTTTGGTCGATTTTGGAATTTTTGTTAAACTTTAACGCGCTATAACGCCTCAACCGTTGGTCTGAAGAAAACAACCTAAGATATATAATTTGTAGGAAACTTTATGTAGTTTATTTTCATATTCAATCAATTTTCTCAAAAGCGCGTAGTTTTTGAGTTATAAGCGATAAACTAAAACAATCAGTTTTTGGCCGATTTTGTAATTTTTGTCAAACTGTAACGCGCTCTACCGTCTAAACCGTTGGTCTGAAGAAAACAAACTTTGATATGTAATTTGTAGGAAGCTTTATATAGTTTATTATCGTATGATTTGTCTCAAAAAGTGCGGAGTTTTTGAGTTATACGCGATTAATTAAAAAATCAGTTTTTTGATCGATTTTGGAATTTTTGTTAAACTTTAACGCGCTCTAACGCCCCAACCGTTGATCTGAAGAAAACAACCTAAGATATATAATTGTAGGAAACTTTATGTAGTTTATTTTCATATTCAATAAATTTTCTCAAAAGCGCGTAGTGTTTGAGTTATAAGCGATAAACTAAAACAATCAGTTTTTGGCCGATTTTGTAATTTTTGTCAAACTGTAACTCGCTCTACCGTCTAAACCGTTGGTCTGAAGAAAAAACCTTAGTGATATAATTTGTAGGAAACTTTATTTAGTTTTTTTAATATCTAGGTATTTTTTTCAGAAAGTGCGTAGCTTTTGAGTTATAAGCGATAAACTAAACAAAAATCAGTTTTTGACTGATTTTGGAATTTTTGCCAAACTTTAAGGCGCTCTACTTTTCTCGAAAGTGTTCTTTCTGCCTCCATCAACAACTTCTAAATTTTGTATTTTATCTCCCGGACACTTTAATATGTATCTCTGATCTATACCTAACTTCAACGCGCTCTAGCACCTAAACTGTTTATCTGAGGAAAAAGGAGGGAAAGGAAGAGAAATAATTTGTAAGAAATTTGATTTAGTTTGTAATTATAATATATTTAGTATGTACTTACAAACTAAAACTTTTTCTAATTAATTTAATTCACTGGGGTGTAATGTGGAAAATCTCTAGAATTCCAGTAAAAAATCTAATTGTTATTTCAATATTACTAGATAACTTGAATTGTAGTTGAAATTAATTTGACAGATAGATGAACTAGAATTACTTTAATTCCTAGAACTTTTAGGTTCTATAGCGTTTTAGCTAGGTGGGCTCTAGGCAATTCACTCGAATGGTTTTAGTGTGCACTTACCCTGTACTCTGTAATTGTAATTTTTGATTCTCTAGCTATGTGAATTCATATAGAAAACAACCAGTTGCTTCTTGCTCTTCAGAAGATACCTCCGCGACCATTATTAAATTTCAAAATAAAATTGAACGGGTTAAGTGATGGCGAGGGGGTTTACTACCCACTCAAACTTCTTATTTCTTTTTGCCACTTTTTATTTGATATTAGTTCGTTGTTTTGTAAATTAGTGAGGCCGAAAGGAAATACTATTGTCGTTTTGCCTTACTGTTTTCAGCTTCGATGGTCTGTTGGTTGTAACGCTATAGTAAAGAGGCAAAATTAATTTCGACCCGCAGTTTTCAAAAACTTAGGAACTAAGTTATTATTATAATAGGTGACTAATCAAATTATATAAAATTTCAACGTATAAAACTATTTAAAAACTCTTCTCTATTATTATTTCGGTTTACAATTTCGTTACATCCTGTTAACACTTATTTATATTCATTTTAATAAAAAAGAACGTGTTTCCGTTTGAAAATTTACCTTTTTGGATTTTTAAATTACGATTCCATTATGTGTACTATGTGTATTATAGGTAGTTTGGCTCGCAAACAATTTGAAATTAGTATCTTAACTAGGTTACACTAAAATATCGATTTAAATTTATATGTCTATTGTGATCCAACACGCTCAAGGGAGATTTGCATTATCCTTTAATTATCCAAAATTTCACAACAAATATATTTTTTACGTGTCGTGTATAAGTACCTACATCAGAAGGTTGTAATACGCTTTTTGACTATAGGCCAAATTTTCGTCAAGAACAATGATCCCGGAAGAAATTTTGTTGGTCACATTAGTAAACAATAATTATTAAAATGAAATGTGGTAGTTATCCCTTTAGGTCGATACAAAAATAACTTCGGCCAGCTTTTTCCTTTTTTTACATTATTTATATATAAAATTTTAATTTCCAGGGCAATGAACCCTTGTGCTTTTCAACGAGGACGATTTTATCATGAGAACTTGCATGACCTTTAACAACATGCAGCTAGCTCTTAAAGTGTATCATAATAAGTATATTAGTACTAAAAAGCATATGTAATTAACAGCGTACGAATTATCAAACTATAATTATCATGTGCGTTAGCTGTTAGAAAAAGCCGTCTCACACACAGCACACACATTTTCTCTTTATTATTGGTTTAAGTTGGAAATTATTGAAAGTGCTATAACTATTTTATTAAAAGAGATATAATGCGTGAATGTTATCTAAATTTTTACTTCGATATCAAGATTTTATTGATGTAGTTTCCCTTGGCTAGAATCGCTAGAATAATCCATTTTTTTAAATTTATTTTTGTGTCTATTAAGTCCCATGAAGCAATATTTTATTCCTTATAATAAGCAAGATATCAATAAAAAATAATTCGCTCTGATGTAGTACACGAAAAACGACTTTCTAACAATCCGTAATCGTAATCAGGGATCAGGGTAATCAAAGGCAATCTTGAGCACCTTTTTACCACTTTTAGTCTAAAAAAATTTGGCTACACCAACGTCACCAAGATGCAACGCGTAACGGTATAGAAAAACTATAAGTGAATGATTTAAAAAAAATTTTGATTGAGTGACCAAGTCATCCCGGGGTGTCCTGTCCAAGCATCCCCCGATTACGGCACCTCTTTCTTCCAGATTAGTAATTATACTTAGCTCATGGTCAATTAATTCTACCTAGAGTTGAAAAAACTTAAATTCGTGTAACATTAATTGAGGCAATTAGACAATTTTTTGGACCTCACTAATTGTCGTAACACAAAAAAGAGATACCATCGTAGTTAATACAAGTTTAATTAACTGGAATCGATTATCAAAGGTCTTAAAGTAGGTAATTGGGAAATGTTGGACGTAACATCCTTAAATTTTCTTTCTTTTAGAATTATTACTGGTTTTGAAAGTTTCAAACAACAAACTTACAAAAAGGTAATTTATTATGATACCTATACTACATAAGAATACGAATCTAAAAATACATACAATATATATACGTATTTTTGATGAGGATTAAATTTAAATTCTTTTATTTACATAAAGCTTAAATAAATAGAAATTATGTGTTTAGTTAAAAATGATATATAAGGTTTATTTAAATCTTTTTTTGTATTTTAATGTATTTACTTTTACTTTAGATGACATTTTACATTAAGCTTCGGTGTTCGTTTAACAAAAAAACCTATCAGAGACATATTGGAGTAATGTTGAATATGCTTAATTTTTGTATAGAAACACTTTTCTCATAAACAGCGTAGTTTTCGAATTATAAATAAGCGATAAACTGAAAGAAATCAGTGTTTTGGGGTATTTTGGAATTTTTCACAAACTAACGCGCTCTAGCGTCTTCTAAACCATTAGTCTGAAGAAAAAACCTTAAATATGTACTTTGTAGGAAAATTTATGTAGTTTATTTTAATATGGAAGAATTTTTCTCAAAAAGTGCGTCGTTTTCGAGTTATAAGCGATAAACTAAAAAAACAGTTTTTTGGAGATTTTGAAATATTTGACAAAAACGTAAGAGAAAGAATTTGTAGGAAATGTGATGTAGTTTATATTACTGTCGACGCATTTTTCTCAAGTGCGTAGATTTCCAGTTATGAGCGATAAACTAGGGAAATCAGTTTTTTGGGGGTTTTGGAATTTTTCACAAACTAACGCGCTCTAGCGTCTAAACCGTTAGTCTTAAGAAAAAACCTTAAATATGTACTTTGTAGGAAAATTTATGTAGTTTATTTTAATATTGAAGAATTTTTCTCAAAAAGTGTGTCGTTTTCGAGTTATAAGCGATAAACTAAAAAAACAGTTTTTTGGAGATTTTGAAATATTTGACAAACTTTAACACACTCTAGCACCTAAACCGCTCGCTTGAGGAAAAAACGTAAGAGAACGAATTTGTAGGAAATTTGATGTAGTTTATATTACTGTCGACGCATTTTTCTCAAGTGCGTAGATTTCCAGTTATGAGCGATAAACTAGGGAAATCAGTTTTTTGGGGTTTTTGGAATTTTGACATACTTTAACGCGCTCTAGCGTCTAAACCGTTTGTCTGAAGAAAAAAGACGAAGAGATATAACATGTAGCAAATTTAATATAGTTTCGTCTTACATGGACGCACTTTTCTCATATAATTGCGTAGTTTTTGAGTTATAGGCGATAAACTAAAGGAATCAGGTTTTGGGCAAGTTCGGAAATTTTGACAAACTTTAACGCGCTCTAATGCCTAAACCGTTTGTCTGACGGATAAAATATAAAAAATAAAAAAATAAAATATGTAATATGTAGGAAATTTGATACAGTTTGTTTTTCTATAAAAACACTTTTCGCATGAAGTGCGTAGTTTACGAGTTATGAGTAATAAACTAAAAAAATCAGTTTTTGGGCAGTTTGGTAATTTTTTACAATCTTTAACGCGCGCTAGAGCCTAAAGCGTTTGTCTAATGACAAATAGCTAAGAGTGATAGTTGGTAGGAAATTTGAGGTAGTTTATTTTTATATAGAAGCACTTTCCTTATAAAATGCGCAGTTTTTGAGTTATAAGCAAGAAACTAAAAAATCAGTTCTCGGGCGATTTTGGAATTTTTATAAACTTTAATGCGCTCTAGCGCCTAAACTGCTTGTCTGAAGAAAAAAAATAAGAGATATAGTTTATAGGAAATTTTATGTAGTTTATTTCTATATAGAAACACTTTTTTCATAAAGTGCGTAGTTTTTGAGTTATAAGCGATAAACAAAAAAATCAGTTTCTGGCGATTTCGATATTTTTAGCCAACTTTAACGCGCTCTAGCGCTTAAACCGTTTGTCCAACAGACTAGCAGATTATGCATTCGTCGACAGAGCAGCTGAGTGAGACGAAACTAGACTAGCTCAAGTTTCGTTCAAGGCAAATCCAGAACTGTGGAAAGCGAAAACTAGACTAGCCTCGTCTCGTGCACAGCACTACCAAGGAACTTAAAGATATTTCATATCTTAATGCACACAAAGCTTTTACAACAGCATTAAAGATTGTTCATATAATATTACATTTGTTCAAAAAATCTCTACTGAACGTGACCTCCCCAAAGGCAATCCTGACTGATTATGTTTTTTGTGTCGTATTTTCATGAGTCTAAATTCCGTTTTTTTTAGTAAATCGGAACGCTATTACAAAATTGGTTAAATTCTTAAAAATTATATTGTTTTCTTAATCTTTACGAGTCCTCAATAAAATAATGTTCAGAAATCGTATAATTTTGATTGTTGTCTTTATTACTTAACGTCTATCATTCCATCGTTTGGAAAGCGAGTACGTCATACAGCGAGCAATCGTTCGATTTTATTTTAGCCGTAATTCCTTATTAAATTCATTAAAAATTTAAAGCTACCTACTACTATGTCAGTATGTCTTAATTTTGGCCGATGTGCAATCGATACACAAAGCATTAAAATTCTTCCTACCTTTAACCTTTACCTACGAGAAAGCTTAGGATTATTTAAGTTATTATTGAGCTTAATCTCAGCGTATGAATTAGTTAAAAAGACAAGTTTCTTTACGTAACAATTCACAATGAGGTAATTACACATGCATGTATTTGCGTAAAATTAAGGGAAAGTAATTTTTAGTGGCCTCCCACGTTAATTATCGAATTTGCACGGGTACTTTTTCACAAATTTTGAATCTGTGCGTGTGTATGTGTGTGCAAACTTATACTGATGCAGCTCGCCCACTCTACGAAGTTCATTTACACTAATTTCTGCTTTTTTAATTAGGGCTATTTTTTTCTAATTTGTTTATACGCGTTTGTTTAATAATTTATTCCAAGCAAGACAATAGCATTGTTCTAGATCAGATTGCATTTATTGTAGGTTGGAAGTTAGAACTGTATTTTTTATCTACATATACGTTACGATATATAGCAAAGGTCAAAATTACTTGTGACAATTACTTTGCTTTGTTTAAAGTACCGCAACATAGAAAATGCGATTTACTCGGATTGAGATTTATAGATTTCTTAGTGCATTACGTTACGCTTTACTATTGCATATTTCTGCCTTACTTAACATTTATGTCAACACGCTGTTTATTTATCAACTTCTTAAATGCAACAATAATGACTAATAAATTATTGGGACAACTCGCTACTACGACTACGAGGGAATGTTAATTCACTAATGTTTCGTGCATTATTAAATAATTACTAAATATATATTTTATTGATCTCTTACCCCTTTTTTGAGGGAGTGAAAAAATGTTTTAAAATCCATAGGGGTTATTTTTAGAATTATCACTACGCATTTCTCTACGTAGGTCTACAACTACTTATTATTAGGACATTATTAAAATTGATGAAAACCCCAAACCCCTCGGTTTGTTTATACCTTTTATGTTCAATAGTTTACTTCAATTTTTACTTTCTACCGTCTTATGCTTGTAATAAGCGCTAAGTGGTGTACAGAAATAATTTTTCCAAAACTACAGTAATTTGGAGTACCTAGGTATATAATTATAGATAGATAGGAGACTTGGACAATTTGAATAATTTGTCACTAGTTATTTTTGTTACTCAATACCAATTGAGAGATATTAATAGATTTAAGTAAATTTACATTCAATTTCAATAACTACCAATTAGAATGAATCGCATTAAATAAAGACTATTAACAGAGAGCAAAGTAATGAACTGTGCTCCTTTTGAACACAAAGGTTAATACTTATTTTCGTACTTTTTCAAATTGAATGAATATTTAAGGTAGTGCACAGAACTATTACAATTGTAATTTTTATTTTTATACATTTCGATAAAATCGATGCTATTCAGTTCACCGCCTCGTGAGACACATAGGCAATGTACCTGAAACCGGAAATAATTGTCGAATCTACGTCATTGATGAATTTATCAAATTTACACCAATTTGACTCTAATTACGACTAAAATAGAACTTTCATGAAGCAAAAGTCAAAGACTAATTAGATTTATCATATATATCTGATTATAGCGCGAATGATTAATTAAACGAAATAATTGCAATAGTTTATGTAGATGATGTAAAACATATTAAACGGTTGGTCGTTTACAAAAAATGTACGTTTTTGCGTTTAATTTAAATTTTTAATTGAATCTTTGTTTTTTAATTTTAGGCCTAACGAAATTCCAGTGGAGATCACTTCGGACGGCGGCAAGCTGCTGTGCCCGGCTCCAATTTCGCGCCTTAGGGTGGAAAAAATTGAGGGTGGGCTTATGGTAGCTGGTGTTGTGGTGGCAGCAAATTGTCAAATTATCTTACCAATTTTTGGTTTTTTATTTTTACTAGTCGGTTGCGTACTTACAGGTGAGTCTTGCAAATAAGAAATTGCCCAACCCCACTCATTTGACACAATTTGATGTTATTTATTTTGGTGTAAATAATTAAATTGTTAATTATGTTATGATTTAGTGTGTACACATTGTATAGTTTTATTTATAGTGAAGTGCAAGTTAAATATTGTTAAAACGGAAATTGTAATCGCCGTTTGTTTCCACAACAATATTGGTTTGATTTCTTGCTTCACTCGTATTATTTATTATTGAAGCGGAAATTTTATTGCAAAAATTCGCAAAGTTATTAGGTCAACTTTACACAAAATCGAATCTAGGGCTTTCGGCGTACGGGTCAAGAGTAATATTAGCACGGACTTAGCATCAATCCGCATATTTTTTTGCATTACAGTCCTACTACTATCTTATGTGGCCCATCAAGCGCTACTACATTTTAAGATGTGACATATTTGTTTCAAGTTGAGACTCAAGTGTCTCACAAGTTCAATTTTAGGGAGGAGGGACGTTTACGGAGCTTCTCTGCATACGACTCTTAAGCGACCCATACACTACGATAAAATACGACGGTTTTCATCGTCACCATAAAAGACGTTGATTTTCATCGTCAATTGGTTTTGCCCACAGGTTTCGTGTAAAATCGTTTGGTGCGTCACTATGCTCTGTTTTTAACTATCTGAATTGTAGCATCCGAATCCACTTCTCTCATTTTTTCAATAAGTGTGTGTATGCTTTATTTTTCATTATTTTTATCTTGGTATTCTTCAGACTTGATGCTACACAAGCAGGGAAATTTCTTATATTATTCGATAAATTTAATCAAACAATGTTTTATTAACGGACGAAGTAAATCTATACTGAAACTAATTAATTAAATCAGTGTGGACACACGCGATACGGTGTCCACTGAATAAACACACGTCAATTCTCATCGGAAATTAACCCTTTCGCCGCTATCTTGGAAAATGACTTTTCACGTTTTTACCCATATCTCGCGTTCTATCCATCGCAACTCGATGGTTTAGGGGTTGTTGGACTCGTAAACATTTTTCCTTCAAAAGCATCAATGTCAGATTAAACACTCCGATGAAGAGAAAAAACTTGATTCGCGTTCAAAGTCCAAAAGTTTTTTGTACTTTTTTTGGACGGTTTTTTGCGAATAGTTTTCTTATGGTACATCGGAGCGGTTCATCAATAAAATCGTTTTTAAAGAAGACTCTATTACGCGTATTTTGATATAAAAATTAATCCGATTGGTTGATTGGTCGCCGACCAATCCAAGCTCAAAGTTGCGCTGTTTATGTAGCAGACGTGTCGGAATGGGGTAAACTTTTGCACGCCCAATAATATCCATAAAAAGTTTGGCAAATTAACTTTTCAGAATAGCCACCCGAAAATCATTTTTTATGCGAATTTTGAGCATTGATGAGTTAATAAAGCCGCTCTCTGACCGTTGCACTTCAATTTTTAATTTAATTTTCCACTTTTTCATGCATTTTTGCAACAACAAACTTTAAAAATCAAAAGCTTCAACTAAGGGGATATGGTCGCATTTTTGCAGCTGTAGGTTGCAAAGTGCATGTCTACATTTTCCCGGTTATTGTTCTATCTTGTGGCTTTGTTCGAGATAGTACACGTCGCAATTATAAAGTTATTAGTCACATTTAATGACAAAAGAATAAGCTCAATGCAACCATAAGCATTCTTCTATTTTGCATTTATCAATGATAGAAGATAAGAGTTTGTTGGACTTACAACACGAGATAACTACGGCCTTGTTTAAGGGCTCATAGTTAGTCACTTTGTTTTTGAGGTCGATACACTAAATTTTACAATTTTACACGTAATGTGTACACCTATGTGAACGACACCATTTGCAAATTATATACTTCATGGCCACATACATATTGAATTCATCAACATCTCAAATCGTGAGCGTGATTCGTGATCGCGTTAGAAATCTCTCGCCTTTATTCGTCCCAAATGATAAAATTCATAAAAGTATAAGAAGTTTCGAAAGTTAATTAATTGATTAGGACCAACGTTAGGACTTTGGACTAGACTAGACCACCTTTTTAATTTATCGTTTGCCTTCCTGCACAATTTTGTGAGCTGCGAGCATATTGAGCAGGTTCGACTAATTTAGTTATGTGCGATGAGCGTCCTAGCTAAAGGTCGACAAAAAATAATTTTTTCTCCAGTTGGAAACCTTCGTTATACGGTGACTTGCACTTGAACGGTTAATTATATCGACTCTCGATCTTCACCAACGAACAATTTTTTCCACATCCAATATTTTGCTCATTATGACTCATTTAAGTTCTTTGTTACACGTCGAATAACTAATTGGTAATTAGTAATTACTTAAAACAGTTTAATGCGAGACCTTTCATTTTAATCCCATCGTAAAGATTCTACCTATAGGGAATTAAGTTACTTTACCACTATTTAACCTTAATACTGTTTAAATTGGGAGTTAATATTTACATTTGTGTTTAACATTGATGTGATAAAAAATTTCTGAAGGTAGCAATCTTCTAAACGTCAATGCAATTTTATTAATTATTTCAATCACAGCGTATACTAATCGCCATCACAATCTTAGATTACCTTACGAATATGAAAGTTGGCAATTTTGTGCATTTTATCTCTTTAAGCGATTTTTACGTATCCCTCAATTAGGTTAGAGAAAGTTAATTTTTCTTTAAAATAAGCGAAAGTACTTTAAATGTCTTTGTTTATTATTAGAGAGTTGTATTAATAATTTAACGTGGTTTAAAAATGCATCTTTTTTGCCGACAACGCGTCATTTGGTTAAAATGAGTAATGGTGTAATTAAATTTTAGCTGCATCTTATCGAGGCCCTGGAGAAGACGAGAATCCGGATCATTATGCAGAGAGAATCGCATTTACCGGTAATTCGAGGATATTGGGACCAGCTTGTATAGTCATTGGAGCTATTATGCTAGCAATTGGTATTATATTATGTTTGTTAACACGCAGAGCGAGAAGAAGAGAACAAACTGTTGGTTTTCATTGTCCTTTACATGGCGACTTTTATCCATTGAGTCCCATGTCGAATTCTAGGACTGCTGGTGAGCACAATTTATTTACAATACTCAATAGGCGATTTAATTGTTATTTGCGTCTTTAAAAGTGCGCAAAATAAACCATTACTTTACTTTAACTTATTATTTGATGCACAAATTCTTTAATCGCCGTACTTACTTCCATTTTAAGCGCTAAATTGAAACTTCCTTATTAAATTCGTTATTGAAATATCAACCTTGCTATTCAACACAATTATAGTCGAATTACAAGTATGATTTTATAAGTAACAACTTTTTTAATTTAATAATTGTTTAATTGTACTTTTTTTCTCTTCTCAATATTGCAATAGTAAGACCATTTTCTCGTAGTAACAATACTTATTAAGATGTAACATTTCAACTTATTAGAAATGTTATATATTGTTTTTAATTGTAAATTATGTAAATGGGACTAATTTTATTTTAATTGCAAATAATCAGACCAATATTATAATAATTTCTATAGTTTCATGCATTAATTTAATACGCAATGACTTTACGTAATTTATGCCTACCTATACAACAGCTATTACCTACGTACATGTATAAAAATTGAGTCTGATTAAAATTGAAATAATTCACGAAACTTAAAAAATCCACCCCAATTTTTGTGGCCAGTTATTTACAAAATTAGTCCGAGTATACCATGTTGATGGTCTAGTCGCTCATAAAAGTTCATGGAAGTTACAAGTCATGATAAAGTTCGTAACTCGTAACTCTCATTAAGGGCGCTCTTAAAAAGTTTTTGAGGGCGACTAAGCTGGCTGGAAAAAGTGCGACTTAGAAGAAGCCCTTACCAGGAGCTTCGTAAACATTATTTTAAATTTGAAGAAATTACTAGAGCGACACCGGGTATATAGGTACAAGGGTTCCGCGCTGAATGCTTTGCGTACATTTTAGTAGGTACCAGCAAGTTTCCTTCCTTCTAAATTAAGAAAATTATATTAAGGTAATTTTTTAAGTTATATAAATTGCCTTCTAGAGCAATCGCTGACAAGTTGTATATTAAAATTTTTTAGTGTAATCGTTTGCGTGTTTGTCAGCTTTAAAATGAGTTTTCTTTTGATTGTAGGGGTATTGTGAGAATCTTTGAAGTTTTTAAGGTCAATAAGTGGAGAAAATTTATGTTTTCTTTTATATTTTTTTGGTTAAATGCCAAGAAAAGTAACTTTTTATTGTCATATAAAATGTAAACCTTTCTATCATTTTCCTAAATGACAATAGTTTTCGTTTTTCTTCATTTCTACCGCACTGCGGAATTAAACTCGATTGTTATTTATAATTCTTACGTTATTATGATTAAAGTTATGCCTAACTTTTAATCACGTATCGATTGAAGATTTATCAAATTTGTTCTATTTTTAGCCGCCATAGAAAAGGGTAGAAATTCAGTATTATGTTGGTCAAAAAGAAGAGGACCGGGTACAATAGCGGTGGGCCCACCTCAATGTCCACACAGCCAAATTTCGAGTACAAGAAGTTCGTTCGCCAGTTCGCCTCATAGCCAATGTCCTACGCCTTTACCATTTTTAGTAACATCGGGATCGATTGGGTAAGTTTCGCTCCCAAAAAAAATTTTTTTTTACCAAACCATTAAAAACCGTTCGCTAATTTAGGTTCATCGTACGTAAACAAAAATTTTACCTAAAATTTCTCAAATGTTAATTTTGTTAAAAACGCCGACAGTTATTTCCGTTGACTAAAACAAATAAAAATCGTTTAAATTCCGTCCTGACTGGTTTCGTATCTTTTTTTATAACAACATTGTCTTACCTGTTCGTAATTTTTGCAAAAATGGACTCGAACGAAAGAGTAAAGTCGCCACTCGGCGTACTCTAGGCTCCCTATATAAATGCAAATTATACCCTTCATGTGCCTTTATTTAGTTAAATTGTACATTATACGGTTGTAACTTGCAAATAATTAATTTACAGAATTACTTTCTACGCATACGTGTAATTAAATAATTCCTTTGTTTCGTACGTAGGTAACTTCCAGTTCCACTTAGAAAGTCATAGAAAATTATTCGAAAAAATAATGCTCCTGTGCGTTTTCCTCTAGTAGACAGGAAATAGCACTTATGGAGGTCCCTAAATTACATGCAAATTTTTTGCTCCACGTGCATAAAAATTTAAACGAGACACAGAGCTCGAAACCCTTTATTAGCTACAAAACAAAAGCGCTCATTGCCGCATTGGATAAAATTTTTTTTGTTGCAGAGGCTTAGTTCCAACTGCAATACAATTATCACCAGATCAACCTTTTGGCTCTATAAGATCATTAGCCACGAGTCGCGAAGTTGCTAGTTTTCCTTTGTCGAGAACTCCTACACCTCCGCCCACAGCATGTGAAAGGTATACCAACCACTTCATTATTAATTTTAAGGTCTCGTATACCTAATACTTACCGATTCTAAATTTACCCTCTCGAAAAGAAATAATTTATAACTCTTTTATCCGAGGTTAATCTCGATATAAATAAGAAAATGGGTAACAAGGTGAAAAAAGGATTTCAAGGTGTTTGATAAGAGATTATATGGATTTAAATGAGTTTGAATTGGGAAGTTGGTCAAGTTTAATTTTTTGAACTTGTGAGTGGACGTTTTTATACGTTTTAATTTGCACGTAAATGAGTTAGGTTCGTGCAGAACATGACTGTTGGTAGCACACAATATTTAAGGGCGTGTAATATGTGTAAAGACTTGAGACTTTTGCGTTGTCGTCCTTAAACGTAAAGGACTAAAAATTAATTATAGCAATTGTTGAAACCTTCGGGATAAAGGAATTATAATTAAGAAGCCTTCAATGCTAAAAATCGATCAGTTAAGAGCTACCAACGCTATATAGAATTTTTATCGTGAACTAGCAGTGCATGTGAATTTTATATTACAATTGTTTATGAAAACTTTTATATTTAAGCTCATTTAAAGAGCATTCCAAGGCTAATTAAGGTTTTTTCTAGTGTTAATAATTAAATATATTAAATCGTAATTTTCTCGGTAATTATAATCCCTCCTTTTCTTTAAGCTTGTGCGATTACCGTTTCGAAAGCGTTTATCAACCTTCAGGCTGGGTTTAATGCGCCATTTTAATTGTTTCCGAATTACTAACATTTTTCAGTTGTCGCCACATCTTTTACAACCTTCACAAAAATGAAAAGTAACGAAATATTCATCAAATAATTGCTTTCGGGTCTACTTCGTGTGGCTGAACCAAACGAGAACTTCTAAAATTATCAAAAATGTCCTTTAATGCTTTACGAGTTGATTTGTAATAATTTAATTCAACTGTTGCGTATTAAGCTCCAAAAATCTGCGAAATTGAAGGAATAATTATTAAAATATCCGCAAGAAGTCGTGTGCGTCTCGGTCTCAAATCGCTATTTTTGATATAATTTATTCTCAAAATAATGTTTAAAACGGCCACGTTTATTAACGATTTTTTATTTTGAAATTATAATTTATTTACATACAAATTTACCAATATTTTGAATGTTGCCGTAGTTTAAAGCTATACTAATTCAGGGACGGGCAGACACATTTTTAACTTCCAGATTGTAGGCTTTATGGTCTAGGAGGCAGCGTGCAACTAACTAAACGATAAAGTAGACAATTTTTAACGATACAGGCTGAATAAAATCAAAGCAACTTTATATAACTCCAAAGTGGCAGCATTTACTTCCGGGTGGCTCGAGAAGGGTGGGTTTTTGATATTTTCGGTTTTTCGCTTATAACTCGAAAACTACGCACTTTTTGAGAGAAATTGTTTTATATGAGTATAAACTACATAAAATTTGCTACATATTGTATATCTTACGTTATTTTCTTAGGACGAATGGTTTAGGCGCTAGAGCGCATTTAAGTTTGACAAAACTTTCAAACGAGTTCCGTCCGATATACACTATACTTTAACGCGCTCTAGCACTGAAGCTGTTCTTTTGACGAAAAAATATAACTAACATAATTTGTAGAAAATTAAATTTACTTTATTTTTTATAGATAAGCTTTTTTTAAAAGTGCGCAATTTTCGAGTTATAAGCAATAAAACAGTTATTTGTAAGTTTTGTCAAACTTTAACGCGCTCTAGCATCTGAACCGTTTGTCTGCGGTAAGAAGCGTAAGAGAAGTAACTTGTAGAAATTTTGTGTAGTTTATATTGATATAGAACCACTTTTCTCATAAAGTGCGTAGTTTTTGAGTTATAAGCAATAAAACAGTTTCTTGACCGATTTTCGAAGTTTTGTCCAACTTGAACGCGCTCTAGCGCCTAAACCGTTAATCTGCGGTAAAAAGCTTAAAGATGTAACTTGCAGAAAATTTTGTGTAGTTTATATTGATATAGAAGCAATTTTCTCATAAAGTGCGTAGTTTTCGACTTATAAGCGAGAAACCGAAAAAATAGCTAAAACGCACCCTTCCTAGAGTGGCAGACGATTAGTTTTAGTACTCATTGCAATGTTGTCTCAGCCTGCATCGTTCAAAAAATTTTGTACTTTTCCATTTCGTAAAAGTTCTGGCTGCCTCCAGGACTATTAAGATGCTGCCAACCTGCCAACTTGCCAACTAATAGTTTTTCGGTCAAATTTTTTTATCCACCTTAACTTTAAACTTCCAAAATCGATAAAATCGCACACTGCAATGTTGTTTTACAGTATTATAGTTTTAACTGATTGAAGTTTTTAGCAAAGTATTTTTGACCTAAATCAAAGTAAACTTAAAAGTTCGAAACTCTTCAAGAGCTCACAGGAGGAGACTCACAAAAAAACAAAATTATCTAAGAAGCCTTGGCAAGTTTCAAAACGTGGATTATTCTAACCGAGACGAATTATATAAATCCGCCCTTGTAGTGTATTTTAAGCTGTAACTTGTTAGTAATTTTTTTTTCAATTTGTTTTCAGCTTTAGTCCTAATCTAGTCCACGTAGCAGACGAAGAAAAATTAGTAAATGAAGAAGGGGATGTAATTGCGGTAAATAAATGTAATGGTCCACGTAAATCAGTATCGATTGTTTTGCCATGCGAGGAAAAATGATAATTTTTGTTTTTATAAAACACACAACACAAGAACTTGTAAAGTCATTTTACAACAAACATCACCCTTTTCAAATATTTGCAGCTTCGTAATAATATAAGGTAGAATAATATACAATAAAATATATAATTTTAAGCATTTTTTTAGAAGTGTTATTAATTATAATTTTTTTTTATATCGACCTTGTTTTTTCGTGAAGAAAAATCACTTTTTAAGTATACATTTAACGAATTTCATAGTTAGTACATAAAGACGTGCATTTTTAATCGTTTACAAAAATGCTAATGAAAACACGATAATATTAATTACGTTTTATTAACAAAAATTTAAATATTTAAAAGTTTTCATTCCATTTACAGTGATATGTGATCGTTCCATACTCGAATTTGTTCGTTTTTTTAATTAAAAAAATAATTTGTCGTTGAATTTACTATTGCGAAACATTCTCTTTTAACATTATTTAAGACTGATTTAAAAAAATAAAATTCTCAAGTAGTAGATGTAAATTATTTGTAATTTAGTAGTTAGAAACATATCACATCAGTCGTCTCATTTTCGAACAAAGAACAAATACGTGTAAAGTATAATTTACAAATTATACAAATATTATCATCATTTGTTCATTTTTTGATAAGGTAAATTTTCTCAAACACTTATTTTTAAAAAAATAACTAATAAACACACCGTAAGCTCACGTAATTATAAGTAAACTTGTTAAATGTTAGAAAAATTAAAATAAAATTCGTAACTGTTGTTTAGTAGGTGCCAAATTACTAGACGCACTTATTTAAAATCATTTATCATCATCATCATCATAATCATCACTGTAGGTAAACATTTATAGTTAGTTTTATAAAACATTATTTATTGCTTAACTACATAGAAATAAGAATTTCTTTCCTTAGTGCAAAGTGTTCTAAGATTAATGCGAAATTAAAAGTTTGCATAATTTTTACACTCTACAATAGTCTATAAATTAAATAATAAAATATAGTCAAGTTATTTATTTTCTACATTGGCTATTTGATTGAAACGATTTAAAAAAATGCTCCGAACTAAGCTGTATGCTGTGAAAACTTTCAGTAATTAATTGAAGCTCTTTAAATAATAATAAAAGAAACTGATGAAACATTTTTGTAGTTAATAAGAATAGTGAAGTGATATTATGATATCATAAAAATATTAGATTATGTATTGAGGCTGATTTTAATTAAGAGTAGTTGTTAGTGACTTTATACTTACTCAATACCCATGCATATGAATCGATAGGTAATTTTAAGTCAATATCTAGTGTCTATTCTGTATTTTTCTTTTTAATTCAAAACGTAGAAAATATATGGAATAGAATACGACAGTGTTATAAAGTGTTAACTACTACAAGCTCGATTTATTGCTCATGATGTTGTAAGACAATGAATGTTAGCGTGAGATAATTTTTAAAATATAAGTACCTAGCTACCATTTATTATTATGTTATTTTGATTCAATAAATATACACGACTATTATACTACTAGTTTCATTTACTATTTAAGATCTTCCCTCGGCTTTAATATTTAAAATTAATAACAAAAAGAAATTGTTTGTCGACGCTTGCTCCTTGTGCCGACAGATGGCGCCACTAGTAACAAATTGAGTTAAAAATCACTATATTGCGGTACCGGTCGCGTAGTTGTCGGTTCGACCCACCACACGCCAGTTTTGACAGCATTTGTTATTGTAACTTGTTGTAACCTTGTTACTCCTTAAAAATCGTTTTTGTCCTGCGGTCGTATCGACCTTATCGCGACCGATAAGGGTTCTCATTGTTGCTCACTTCAACTTTATCGCGACGGTAAGTTTTTAAACTAATTAGACACTCGTGATACTAATTTGTTTGTTTTTAGAAATGAACGACTACGAGAATGACGGCGAAAGGTTCCAAATGTTGTGGGAAGAAGCGCAGTCTGAGCTAGATATTTCCGAAATTGATAGTAACGAGGAGGACGACAATTTAAATATAAGTGACAATTTGAGTGATACTGGAGAGTCTGAGAGTTCAAGTGTAGAATTCGACGAAGATATGCCTTTAGACGACTTATTAAATTTCTATCATGGAAAAGACAAAATAACGAGATGGCACAAAGAACCGCTGCCAGTTAAAACTGAACAAACTAAAAAAATCTACATTCCCGGCGTACAAAAAGACGCTAAAAATGCCACCTCCCCATTCGAGTCTTGGAAGTTGTTCTTCACCGATGAGATTATCGAGGAGATTGTTAAAAATACAAACTTATACATTCGAATAATTCGCGTAAGATACGGACGAGAACGTGACGCCAAAGACACCGACGCGGTAGAAGTGCAAACTGTAATAGGCTTGTTGTACCTTGCAGGTGTGTTGCGCTCGTCTCACGCAAATTTGCGCGATTTGTGGTCTAACGACGGCACCGGTATAGAAATTTTTAGACACATTATGCCATTGAGACGGTTTGAATTTTTACTGAGGTGCTTACATTTCGACGACGTTAATGATCGCGAAGAGAGGAAAAAAGTAGACAAGTTGGCTCCCATTAGAAAAATACTCGAGCTCTTCCTCGTGAGGTGTCAGAAAAATTACATAGTTGGTGACCACCTTACAATTGACGAAATGCTAGAGCCTTTTAGGGGTAAATGTAGTTTTCGCCAATATATGAAGGGCAAGCGTGCTAAGTATGGCATTAAAGTATTTTATTTAGTCGATAGTAGAACTTACTACACGTATAACATGGAAATATCCACTGGTAAGCAACCAAGTGGACCTTTCTGCTTCGACAATAGCGGTTTTGGCATCGTCAAACGTCTAACGTTACCAATTCAAAACTCCGAGCGAAACATAACGATGAACAATAGATTCACATCCATACCACTCATGAAAAACCTCTTGAGCGATAAAATAACAATAGTTGGCTGTTTAAAGCATAACAAAAAGGAAATTCCCGCTAAATTCGTAAACGCAAAAAACAGGAAAGTTAAAAGTAGTTTGTTTGGGTTTATGGAAGAAGGTACGCTAGTATCGTACGTTCCAAAGAAAGATAATGTGGTGACGATAGTGTCGAGCATGCATTTCGACGACAAGGCCGACGAGTCTACGAAAGACAAGAAACCAAATATCGTCGCTTTCTACAATAAGGCAAAAGTGACTGTTGTTAAAGTGGACGAGCTGAAAAGTACTTACTCTGTTGCGCGAAAATCCGGAAGGTGGTCGTTGACGATATTTTTTGGGTTGTTAAACATCGCCGGAATTAATAGCCAAATCATTTTTGAAAGTAACACCCAATCTAATTTAATTCGTCGCGAGTTTCTCAAGTCGCTTTCGCTTAGTTTGTCTCGCGATTATTTGGAAAGGCGCGTGAAATCGGAAAGATTGCCGTACGCGATGTCGTCGAGAATTTGCACAATTTTGGAAATTGACGAGCCGATGCTCGCCAAACATACGTTGGCGACTACAGTTACTCGCGGAAGGTGTTGTATTTGTTCGGCGAGAAAAAATCGTAAAACCAAAACGTCCTGTAAGCAGTGCAATAAATTTATTTGTAGAGAACATACTGTCAATTATTGTGCAAAGTGCGAGTATAAGAATTCGCAATACGAGTCGGAATAATCTTTGGGACTTACGAGGTGTCGTTTTGTTTTTGAATTAAAATTTAGTAGAATTAAGTTTTTTTAGATTTATAAAAATAAAAATTGAAGTTTTGTTATTGAAGTGTTGCCTGTTTTCATTTCAAATCAATACACCCAATAGTTTGCCAGTTATAAAAAACTATGCTTCACCCATAATTGGAAGTTGGAAGGAGTAAAAAAATGTTGTGAATATCTACTATTAAGCTATTATAAAGGGTGTCGAGAAATTCACGCAAGTTTGGCCTCTATGGCTTTGCTGGCACATACGCACTCTTTTGTTGAAATTTGCCATGGCCGTTTTGCATAAATGTGGCTGAATGTCGTTGATAAGAGCACTCAATTTCCTCTTTCAAGGCGCGAGTGACTGTAGGCTTGTTGGCATAAACCTTAGACTTCTAAAATCCCAACGGCGTTAAATTGCATGATCTGGGCGAGCAATTCTGAACGCGAAATTACACGATCAGGGAATTGATTTGTTCTCTGGCTGTATGACAGGTCGCGATAGCGAGCACTATTAACAGCTTTGCCTGATCAGCCGCGTTTTTGAAGAAGAATGGTCGGATGATGTCTCCAGCCCAAAATCCGCACCAAAAAGTGGAAGCAATTGTTTCTCAACAATCACTCGTGGGTTTTCTGACCCCCATTTGCGACAATTTTGTCGATTAATCAAGCGATCAAGATGAAAATGAGCCTCATCGTTGAAGATGATTTGTTTCGAAAAATCAGTACCCAAGTACCCATACACAAGACGGTGACACATGCCATGTGTGCCGGTAACAATCCAATTAGTACTACTGCATGAATCGTTTCCTGGTCGCTTTGGTGATCAGAATTGGCCTCCCAGATCATGCGATTTAACGCCATTGCGTTTTTTTCTTCGGAACGAAGCAGTGAATGTCATTTCCCGGTATGCTATTCCATACCAAACCCTATTATACCTATTACTGTATACTTTATGAATTAATAAAAAAATCGCCTGTGCTTTCTATCATAATTACTTCTTGCGTGAATTTTGGGACACCCTTTACTTGGAATCGTTTGTCTAGTCCTCTACGTTACCAATTATTGTCGACTGAATTGAATGTCAACATCACAATTTAGGCCGTTTAAAAAAATATTAGAATGTTATTCACTTATGGAGAGGCTAAATACACTAACAATTTAACTATTGATTCGCGATACTTGGCTCGAAGACGTAGGGCCTTGATGAAAGATTTTGAGTGAACTCGCTAAATCAAACACTCAAGGAACGCAAATATACACTGACGAGTAAACATAACCTTAGGTAAATTGAAAATTACAACCTTTACACACGATTTCTATCTTCATTAGCTTGAGATATTTTAGCATAGCAGTATGTACTATATCTTAATGTACACATCAGCTTAGGGCAGTATGGGTATGTAGTACGTATCAGTACTAGACTTTACTGCAAATGGCTTGCAAACAATGTACACGTATTGATAACAAAAACAAATCTTTGTTGTGAGGCTCCCCTCAGGAACATCGTCTTCAGCTTCAGCATTTCTCTATCGGTGTATAATTTCTAACTTCCATTTGTTTTAAACTAATAATTATTTATTAGTTTGACTCGAAAAACTCCATGTTTTCGTTAATTATAAGTCGAAAAATAATTTGTTATTATTTTTTTTTATTTGTGTGCTTTTTAAGCACACAAATTTTACTCCTAAATATGCAGTCAAAAACTCCTTAGGATTAATAAAGAAAATAAAAAATCTTAAACTCAACAACAATAGCCGCCTCATCTCCTTCGACGTAAAAAACCTGTTCCCAAGCGTTCCCACCGACGAACTACCGAATCTGATCGAAACGCTACTAAACCACAATAAAGCCCTACCTGGAGTTATCGAAGAAATCCTAGAACTTACAACTACATGTCTTAAGCAAAACTACTTCACCTTCGATACCAAATTCTACTTACAGAAAGAAGGACTACCCATAGGCTCTCCTCTATCCCCTCTCCTGGCTGAAATCTTTATGAATCACTTAGAAAAACAAATACACAACTCCAAACATACTTCAAACTTTAGCTACTGGTACAGATACGTCGACGACATAATAGTCTGCTGGAACGGCACGAAAAGACAATTAGACACTTTCTTTCAATACCTCAACACACTCCACAAAAGCATCACTTTCACTATGGAAAAAGAGGACAACAAAACCCTAAACTTTCTAGACCTCTCCATATCCAGAGAGCTCAATAAACACTCCTTTGCCATTTTCCACAAACCGACCCACACAGACACGACTATACACAACACCTCCACACACCCCATCTCACATAAACTAGCCGCCTTCCACTCTATGATTCACAGACTACTTTCCGTCCCAATGACGGACAAAAATTACAAAAAAGAGCTAAACCGAATATACATAATAGCTAAAAATAATACATACAGTCCTAACATAATCACCAACATCCTGAAGAAAAAACTCCACAAAAAGACTTTGGCTATGATCTACGCACAACAAACACACGATGATACCAAAAAAGAATACACCGCTTTCACTTACATCGGACTTCCATCCGAAAAACTCAACAAATTCATCACCAAAAACAGTAACAAAAAAGTAGCATTCAAAACTGACAACACCCTCAGTCTATTATAACCAACACCAAAGCCAAAATAGACCCTATGAAAAAATCAGTAGTTTACAAACTCTCCTGCCCCGACTGCAATGCAGTATACATAGGACAAACCGGCAGAACCTTTGAACAAAGGTTCAAAAAACACTCAAGAAGCTACAGACACAGAAAACCTGACTCCAACTATGCCGAACACCTCTTCAACCACAACCACACATTTACTCCCAAACCCGAGATTCTACATATATCCACTAAAGGTACTAAACTAAATTACCTAGAAACCATAGAAATCATGAAACACAACAATAGTAACTACACATTATTAAACGACCAGATTGATCTCAACAATCTCCGATAATAAAAGTCTTAACGGAACACGAGATAAGGAAAAATACCGTTACTTCGAACATATAAATACCGGACGCAACCCTTCCGCAGACAGTTAAAAACTCGCTCCGAAGATGACACAGTGTATCGAAACAGCTGTCAGCAATCGAACTGACAAAATTAGTGCAAATAGCTATTCTAATTTAGTTTATACAAAAATCGATCTCGATTTCCACAAAGTAAAAGCCAAATCTATTCAATAATAATTTGTTAATTTTCATCCAATAATGAATTGAATAATCGAGTAGTTTGACTTTTTGAAATATTGGATTTCAATGTTTTACTTTCAAATTCCGAAAACTGCAATCTTCTCCAGCAGTTAACATGCCGTGCATTGTTGAAAGCATTTAAATTTCAGCAGTAAATGTATGTAATGCACCAAACAACTAAAGACGCTCCCCAAGCGATTGTTCGACTGCCCCATGTCATCGCTTTGTATGTTCCAATTATTACATGTTACAAGAACTAATAGCACATACATACTATATTTATGCTCAAACTCAAAGATCTAAAGATCAAACAAAGGTTAACAGCGAGGGAATAGAAGATAACATAGATACAGTTAATAAAAGAAATGTTGAGATAGAAAATTTTATTGATCTATCACAATTTGCTTAATATACATCAGTTGGTTACTCTTTTTGCGCGTTTGAGTTAGGTGAATAATCTCCTAAAAAGTTAGAATTCCCCGAATAGTTTGTTAGTATTATTTGGATAAAGCTGACCCCGGTTAATTTAAATTTTATTTCCCCTAAAGCCAGAAAGTTATTAAAACATATAACGTCCTGTAATTTTATGACTAGTCGATACTCGATTATGTGAAGGTTGTGGATCGTGGCTCAAATACACCCCAAACGCAATTTTTCCGTTCAGTTCTTTCGATAAAGTTCTCAGAGGCTCCACGGACTTTTCTCCAGTCGACTGATCGATGCAAATCATATGGCATCTGGTACATAACCGTTCGACCTACAAATTTCTATTAAGACACCTTGCAATTACCAATTCGGGTGTTTACCTTAAAAGGCAAGTCTTCAAAATTGATGTGGGAGAAATTACTCTCAACAAGAGGACTTCCAAAGTCCATGACGAAGTTTGGCCTAAACCTCAAGGTCATGCCTTCGAGATCTTGCTTAAACTCCTCGTCAACGATGGAATCTTTAAGCCACTTCACGCTAGCAGAGTTAATTAATAAATATTGAGCTTCGTTGGCTAAAGATAAAGGAAGCTTTCGTCCTAAACACGAAAAAAAAGTTGAATACAATTCAGAAGTGTAATTTATTTAAGTGCGTACCCCTTTTAGGAATTCTCTTTTTTTTACTATCGCCGCTTTGTTTTAATAATCTCAAATTAGGCGTCTTTAATACTACGCTTAACCAACTAGCAATTTCGTCACCACAATCCAAACCTTCTACACGATCGGTACATACTTTACTATGGCATGTTGCGTCTAAAACGACTTTAATTGTATTTTCATCCGAGTTCAACGCTATCGACGTTTCCGAGTCTAAAATAATTTTCGTTACAAATTGCTATAAAAAGCGCTTACCTTTAACCTCCAAAAGTTAATTTTAGTAAGTCGTTCTTGAGATCAATTTCCGGCTTTATTAAGCACAATCGTGGGTTGTGTTTTTGCGTAACAGCAGACCCATTTGCATTCACTATCATCCATTGTCTATCGAATTTAAGTCCAGTGTCCACTAATTCCCAATCGCTTACTTCGAAACCAGCGCAGGACTTGATCGGATAAATTATTATTTTGTGAAACGTCCCTTCAGTTGCGACGCTCTCATCTGCTTCGTTATTAGTTACTTTTAAGTGACCGTGCGTGAGCCGTTCAAAATTTGTTTTAATCCGGTATACTTCCGGCAACTGCCTGATTGTTGGCTTTGTGACGAAACAGTCTTCAATCATGTTCAGAAACTTATCGCAATGTAGCTTCGTAGTCATGTACCCGAATGATATACGAACGGCTCCTGTAGGATTGTCATCTATTAAATCCGTTTGATCACCACAAACGTGCCCTGACTAAAAAAACGGAATAAAAATTTGAATTATAAACAAAAATTCTCTCACTTTATAGTGATGGTGTGCGTCGTCTATGGATAAATCTAAATGGCGGTAGCACGCGCCAGGATTGCAAAAACAACCAGTTCGTAATTGGATGCCGTATAAATTAGCGATGTGCATGACCTAAAATTAACAAGTTGTGGAAAATTGAAATAATTAAGTGGAAATATTTATTTACTTCGGCGAAACCAACGTATTCGCCGGTTGGGCGGAACAAGTTAAAGGTAACAATGGCGCCTTGACGCGTTATATCTTTAAAATTCGTATCGTGATATAGAATCGCTACAGGATTACCATTTCGGTGATGCAAAACCGACAAGGAATGATAAACGTATTGTGCTAAGCCAAATGTATGTTTGGATATATAATTCATATCTAATGACAATCTTTTTAGAGTGTCAAATCCATGTCGTAAACTCGCGATAGATAAAAATGACACAGTTCCATCTTCGAAACTAAAATAATATTTTACAGAAAGTGAACTTATTCTCGATATTTATAAAAAGAAACACAAAATAGTTATTTTGAAATTTTTCCATTCCATTACTACTCGTTTTGGGTATCCATTCTCTTTTTATAAATTTGCAGCTCCGGCTAATTTGCGGCTCGAAAGACAAAAGTGGCGTAACTTTGAGGATGCTTTTGTACATCTTCTCCCTTTTACGGCGCTTTTCTAAACCAAAAATTGAAATGAAATGAAAAAGAAGCAAATGGGACGTTTACTGAAAATAAAATCACGCCCTAACGTACTTTGTGTTGCTTTTAAGATTAATAATTTAGTAAGTACAGTTTACTTACTATTCGTACAAAGTATCTCTAGGAATGTGGAATCGTTCTGTGGCCAGACCCATGAAAATAGAGCCTCCGCCAAAATACTTTTTCTTCAAAGCGCGAGCACTCGATTTTTTGACAATTAAAGCACCCAATCCGGTGGGATAGCCGAAAATTTTATAAAACGACACACACGAAAAATCAGGTTTGTGTTTAGACAAATCCAACTTATTTGTTGAAACAAATGACGCAGTATCTAACATGGTATACCAATTTTTCGACCCATTAATTTTGTTAAATCGGTTTAAAGCGCCTTGTTTGACTTGTTCTATCCACGACAATGGATATTTGGTGCCAGAAAAATTACATTGCGCAGGATAAACAAATAAAGAATTTGTGTGTGCATATTTTCTTTCATTTTCAACGAGCGTCTCTTGATTGGCAAATATTTCTAGGGCTTCCTTTTGTAAAATACATTCTGAATGTTTTGCGTATTCTCGCATTCCTAAAACTGACGTGTGGTTGTCTTCTAAATAAACGAAAGTTCCATGTTCGCCCTCTTCATTTTCGTAGTCGAATATTTCCGCTACGAGTTTTAAAGCTCCGGTTGCACCTGATGTAAAAATAACGCTATATTCCTCGGGATTTGCGTTGAAAAACTTCAAAACTCTACAAAAAAATTGGCGATATTATGCCACATTTATTATAATTCAAGTTGGTTGATTACTCGTAACGAATTTGATCGATTGCATCTGTCGTCAATGTACTCGAATCGCTTCTAGAATGAGGATTACCGTATATATTTGTAGTCAAATCTTCCATAACTCGTTGAATTTGCGTTTCTGAGTATAAAGTAGTTCCTGCATGCTCTAAATAACATTGATCTAAAACAAAATTCGTGTAAAAACGCAGACTTACCGCATCAGGTTTGAAAATATTACGGTTCATTAATTTTTGAACACATCAACTTTTGAATGAATTTACCCCAAAAAAACTTTGCGTTAAAGCAGAGAGCAATCAGAAATGAGAGCATGGGTGAATAGAATTAAAAAACGTGGTGTTTCTAATTTAACTTTGTAGAAACTCAACACTTTTTATATCGTTTGCTTCTTTATCCAATAAAAGTTTGATGTACTTGATAGACTTTTGGGCTAAGATGAAAATCGTCGAGGGGTTTTTTCGTGTATTTAATCGAAATTTACAAAAACGAAACAAATTAAATTTTGTCGACGAAATTCTTATCTTACCATTACCCAACAGTTTCAAATTTGTTTCGTCATTTTAAACTACTCAACTATTAAGTTGTGTCGATGCAAACAGTTAACCTAACTTTTTTTTTATTTATAAATTGTTATATTGTTCTTGTTCACATACCTTTTTCACGTAAGAACTCCTTTTCAATTAATTTTTGTTGCAAATGATTAAGAACTGGTTTGTACTCGTAGTCTAACGCGTTCTCGAGATATTCCATTATCTGTCGTCAAAAACGAGTTGAACTTGTGATAACGTTTAAACGAATAATAATAAGAATCTAAGTAGTACTATAACGTTACAATCTAGTACCAGTGCTAGGTACTACTCAGATATGAAATTATTTCAACACAGCTATACTTACAAGTAATTAACTTCACTGATTATAATTATAGGTGAACACTGGTTTTGTACTACTCGCGTCCTTCAGAGAGCGTCCTTCAGAGAAGGCTGGTCGGTCTTCCGTAATTTATACCATTTTCTCCCAAAAAGTTTAATAATAATTAACAGGATGTATAAATGCATAGGTAAATTATTGTTAGTACAAAAAGATTATTAAAATTATTATTTTCCTCTTCCTCTTGTTGCAATTTACTAGTAGATAATCTAGCTATTAATTTAGTTGTCGGAAAAAACATTAACTTACAGCAAACAAATATATCTTCTACCGAGTCGATATAACAAAAAATATATAAATAATTTATTCCTAGATAGAGCGACCAAGGCTAGTATTATTTAAAATGCTACTGTAGAAGAAACATTACAAACAAAAATGCATGTAGTTTCACTTTAATCTATTGTACTATGTACTGTAGTAGAAAATAATATTTTATTGTGTTATAACGCAATACGAGAATTACAAAAGAGCGGTTAGAGTAAAACATTACATAACAATGGTGTCGATTAATGTGGATTTTTATATAATTAAATTGATATGCAATTGAGTACAATTGTTGTATACATATCAGCTTCCGTTTTTCAATTGAAACACTCCGTATATTTTAACTTTTTTTAATCACTAAAAATTTTACAATAAAATGCCTTACTTTAGAGTGTAGAAAAAGTTTTAGTCGTACATTTTTGGGTATGGAAATAATTTTTTAAGTACCTAGATCGTGGAATATTTGGTATCAAATTGTTGGTAAAAAAACGTTTTCTATTGGAATATCGCAATAATCGAATAATTATAATGTATTTTCTAAAAAGTAGGGCAATACTGAACCTGACAACAAAAGTTTTGAAAATGCGCATTACGCACCGTTTCGCCTCATTACCGACTCATTAGTCGCCAAGCTGTAGAAGGAGACGAGATTGTGCAGAAAAATTCTTTTATGGCGGCTTATCGTTTATTTGTTTACATCAACGTTTGGCTTATGCGGGCCATTCACGTTCGAGCCTAATACCTTATTGAGTCAAGTCATCGAGCCTGTAGGTTGCCAGGCAAATGCGAACGTTAGTGATCAAAAACTGAAGGCTTGCCGAGCCAATGAAATCATCTGTCGAGGACAGAAATTTGCTCAACGTGCCAAGTAACTGACCTTGCTTTGCACGCGAAAACGCGTTAGTTCTCATTTTTTTAAAAACTTTAACTAGTCACCAGGCGATATACGGCGCTAATTTACATTTAAAGAGGTGTAAAATTTTTTGTGAACAAAATTTTAGTCTGAGAAGCCCTATTATTCCTCAAGCGGTTTTGAGAAGCTTGTTATGCCGTTTGCGATTAAACACAGATTTTATGCATTCAAATTCATCGAGAATTGGAATAAATCTGACAAAATGTTGTCAGTTCGGCCGAATGCGTGAGTGGTTAAATATCATTCACATGTGCTCGCGGACTTCAGGCTCGAAGACTTGCTTCAATGTAGGCTCGAACGTGAATGGCCCGCATTACATCGACTTCCTTCGTCACACTACACAGAAGGTTTAGCCAATATTTTCGGTTTTGCGAAAATACGAGCTATTTTCTAAGCCCCCCCCCCCCATAAAAAGCTTTGTAGATATGGTGACTCTCAATTGTATATTTTCCCACTACTCTAGTAAAATTTTACCCCATTTTTTTGGTAATAATTTGAACATGCACTTCTTATCTACATATTGTGCTTCAATAATATTTACCAACCCGTAAGTCTTATTTGACTTCCATTCATAAATATTTAAAAAAAATTGTTGCATTCATAAATTATGTTATCCCTTTCTTATCTTAATCTTTTTGGCCACACCACTGTTTACTTTAATTTACCAACTATGCCTACAGGAATTTTCCTGTTTATCGTGTTGCTTATTGCATAAATCGAGATTTATATTTTTAGTTGCAGTATGTCATCTTTTCGTATATTTCTAGAAGCCTACCTAGTAACTTACATTTGCTGTACATTTTGTGAGTCACCAACTTTTAATAAAAACGTAAGACAAGAGTATTAGAACTTCAATTAGGGGGCTCTACCCACTACCCACACTATAATATCCAATTTGAGACATTATTACCGGTATTAATCAAGAATTTTGAGACATCTTATCTTATCGTTGGTCGGATTCTAAGACCTTCCTGCTCCCCCTTCGTACTTATTTGTCAATATAACCAAAGTTGAAGGAAGCAGGTTGATAGGAGTGACCACTCCCTAGTTAAGCCGCACGCCACTGCGAATCCAACATCACCATAAGCAAGCTTCTGCTCTTAGTACCAATGTCAGAGTGGAATGTTTAAGGCGTCTCCGGCTTCCGCTTCGTTACGATCTGAAACAGACCAGGTCTTCCATGATGTTACGCTAGGAAAGAGGTCCCGCTCGCATCTAGTCGTCATCCAAATATTCCAAATACACACTAACAACGGGCCGGCGCCTACAAAAGGTACTAGCTTTCCCCTAATTTTTTCCACTAAAAAAACAAAAATTATTGGTAGATACTATCGGGTTTTCCAATAAGGACTTGACAACTTTTTTTCAAAATAAAATGCAAACCATTTGAGATATTTCAAAAACTTTATTATCGGGTTGAAGTACAATCAAAACATTTATGAATGGAACTCGACTTCGTTCATATGGCCACCGCGGGCACGTTTGCAGTTGCAATTTTCGATTGCTCGGCCACACATTTCGGCCGAAACGGCTGCTATTTCGCTTTCAATGTTGGCTCTGAGCTCTTCCAACGTCGTCGGTTTGTTGGCATAGACCAATGACTTGACGTAGCCCCAAAGAAAAAAGTCTAGAGGCGTTAAACCGCACGAACGAGGCGGCCAATCGACTGGTCCATTTCTTGAGATAACACGCTCATCAAACTTACTCTTCAATAAATCGATTGTAAGGTATGCTGTGTGGCTTGTGGCACCGTCCTGTTGAAACCACATATTGTCGAAGTCCATATCTTTCAATTCGGGCCAAAAATAATCGGTAATCATGGCGCGATAACGATTACCATTCACAGTAACGTGACGATCATTATCGTCGACGAAAAAATATAGCCCTATTTTTTGTGGATGAAGTGGTGTTTCATAAAGCACATGTGGATTTTCACCCGACCAATAACGCATATTTTGTTGCGATGAAATTGATCATCTTGGCGCTTCTTTTCCAGAGCCCAATCGGAGAACGTACGTCGCTTCAAATGGTCCATCGGCTTCAATTATTGAGTCAGCTTGATCTTGTATGGGTGTAAACCAAGAACCTTACGCAAAATTCGCCATAAAGTGGTCTGGCCAACTCTTGAGAACGCCGTGGAATTGACTGATTTGGATCATTTGCTACGGACGTTTCAACGGCAGCGATATTTTCGACACTTCGACCAACCTGTTGTCTCACTGGCACGGCAACATCACACAACGAAAATTTAGACTCAAATTTTTGCCCTTAACTTGTTACTGCCTGTCTACTAGGGCGAGAATTACGACCGAAAATCGGAGTTAACGCTCTTAAAGTAGCGGTCACCGACTCCGAATTTCTGTAGTAAACTTTTATAATTTGCAGACGTTGTTCGTTCGTGTACTTTACCATGATGAAAGTGTTAAGTTTACTGAATAAATTGACAGTGACAGTTCGATGATTAGTGAAAAGGTGCGTTCACAAATTGAATTCAAAGTTGTCAAGTCCCTATTGGAAAACCCTTTATTTACCTACATTCAGCTTTCTCCATTCTCTAATTTGTTGGAGTTTATGCTGTTTTTTCCTTATATTTGCATAATCTTCTACGACGAGCAATACAGAATATAAGAAGACTCGACTACTAAAACTGACCCATCTGTTTATCAAACCCTCAACTGTTGAACATATTTTGCTCTACTGCAAAAATTCACTCCTAAACAGACGGCTTCGCAGCTTATCTGGAAACATCTCAAACGAATTTCACTGATATATCGAAAAGCTTAATTATTATATTTCAAAATTCGTTGAAGGTCAACCTGTAATATCAGTATATTACCCACATTTGTACAGTTGATAACGATTGCCATTGAAGTTTCAATTAAAATTTAAAAAAATAATGATGAAAATATTTTTTAAATTGAATGTTCTTGCTTATATTAAAAAAATAAAAATAATTGCTTTTTTGTTCCAAGTTAGAAAGCTATATGGTTTTAATTGCATTCATTATTTATTATTCTTATTCGGGGTGACTCTTAATGGGCAAGATGTACTAAAATAATAGGGCAGATGCGCTAAAAATATAACGAAATATTTCTGAACATATCCAGCTAAGAAAACTTAACGGTAGTGCCTCAAGCAGCTAAGCATTAGGCGACTCAAGCTTCGGTTCCAAGTGGTATCGTAATATAACACTTTTCGATAGAAGGTAAAGTTGAAAAGTTGTTTTTCATCAACACTCTGTATTTTCGTTGAAATAAGTCTTTTTAGGGTATAATAATTATGTTTATAGAACGTCGGTTTTCAGGAAGTTCGTCTAACCGTTTATAGTTAACTCACAAAAAGGTACCTACGCACCATAATACAATTAATTAAAATGAGCTCGTTTTGTTGTAAAATTTTCGGCAGATAATGACGCCCTTTATTAAATTATAAATAATTATTACATTAAATTACAGCAAAGCGTTTTATCTTTCTGTAACTGGCCAATTTATTGTGGTCAGTTTGTAATACGTCAATGACAAAACCACTTTTCAATTCGAATTTTAAAGAGATCCATTTTGTTTTTACCTTCGTCATTTAAATATTTAACCTTATTGCAGTCGCCTCGCTCGATACAACAAAGGGCTTTACTTCAATGACGTATTTTAAACACTTTTCATTCGGCAAAAACATTTCATTGTGCATTAGTTCAAAATTTATTTATCTCAAATTTTAGTGGTTTTTGGTGTTTACGTTATTTATTAAACCAAACTCGCGTTTCATTCAATTTTAATTCATTTGGAGCGTTACACCACGATTAGATTTTGTCACTTTTGTCTTTTAACAAAGATAATTTTATTTTGTGCCTACTTATCTGTACGAATTTACTGTCTCTGGATGTTCTTAAAACTTCAGCCATTTTCCCTGTGCGTCATGTTGTATACACTTCTTTTGTGGTCAATGTCTTGGCACTAACTTTTCTTTGTTTCTCTGAATATTGAAGCTAGTTTGTATTTTTTAAATTATTCCTCGCTCGCCTCGATTTCGCATTTTGTTTACGCTACTTATGCCCGTATTTATAGTCGATGCTCAAGCACGAGCTCGGTCTCAAGCACGAGATTCTCACCAATTTCTGTTCTATAAACGATGCTCAAGCACTGGCCTGTACTCAGGTCGACAAAATGCGCGTATTGCGCATGCTAGACTCAAGCAAGTCTCAAGCACAGTTCCTACCTATCTTGAGACACTGTTTTGTTACCAGAAGTTTCATTTTTCCAGCTAATTGTATTGTTTTAAATCAAATTAAAGAAAGTTTTTCTTTCAAAAACAAATTCACGAATACATATATGATTTTATTGAAGCAGAAAACCATCAAGAAGTAGTCGGAAAAAGATAATATATCCGCGATGTTGAAAATCCGATGGGATTTTATGATAGAGAAGGGTTAGGAGACATTATAGGTTTCTAGAAGAAACGGTTGCGCCAACCTGATAACTGATAACCGTGGTATACCTACACCCCTGCAATTTCACAATTTCTTGTTTACGATTTTATGCTACCTTTATGCTAGTTAGTCAATGTACCTACACATTAGTAAATATTGGATTAGTATACAATTCATATTATTGACCTAATGAACATGGGGTATACTTTTGTTCTAATTCATATAACTCTTTGTAATGTAAAGGTATGTGGTATGTGTTAACAATACGCGGAGTTTCTCTTTAAATAAATTTTTTCTTCTTGTAATCAATAAATAAAATGGGCATTTATTTATTAATTGATTACCTACAATATTATTTATTTCACTAGTAAAAATATACAGTAGCATAATAGACGAAATATTTGGTTAGGTCATTATTATTACCTACCCCCATTGAGCTCGATGCCTACCGCTACCCCACATCAGGTATATTTACGAAAATTCAACATAACCGTAAACAAGAAATAGCGCGCGCAAAAGTTAAATAAGGGTCAAAGTCGCATGTAGAACTAAAAATCACCAAAAATCCCCTAGTTTCAACAGCCAAGTTGACTCAAGTCTAAGCTCGAGCGAGAACACCCGAAGTTCCGTTTATAGAACAGGGCTCGTACTTGAGACGAACTTGAAAAAAACTCGTGCTTGGCGAAGTCGACTCCGAGCTCGTGCTTGAGCATCGACTATAAATACGGGCATTAATGTAGGTTGCCCTGTGTAGTAAAAGAGACAATTTTTAAGTAAAGATCTTGGCTTAAGGTCATATCCAGTTCGTATAAGAATTGAATCCGCGTGAAAATGGACTGAAAATTAAGTTGCAAGTGGGAGAAGTCAAATACTTAGGATTTATCCTCGATAGCAAACTAAGCTTTATACCACATATATAGAAAGAGTAGTAAACAAAGCTACAAGGGCCCCATAGACCTGTAGACGAACGTTTGGTAAAACCTGGGGACTAACATCTCAGTTGACTTATTGGATATACACCGTAATGCTCATACCAATAGTCTCAAATGCAGGCTCCGTGTGGTGGACAAAAACACACAAAAACCTGCAAACAGAAACTGGGTAAAATCTAAAGACTTGCTTGCCTAGTAATAATAATGGAATCAATGCTGAACCTTCCACCCTTACACTTTGTTGGAAATCCAAAGCATTAAGGGAGGCTTACAGATCTAAAATTTAATCTTCCACAGGCAAGAATGTGCAAGAACATGTCTCAATCCTAAGAGAGATGGCAGAGCACCCCATACTTAGTATGGGACCTACGGGATTAAAATTAAATTTCCGATAAGGGATGAATAGGAATGCAAGGCAGTCAAAATGAATGGACTTGTGTTCCACAGACACGGCTCTAAACGCTCAACAGGCACAGGAGCTGGAATCATCGGAGACGGCAGCTTGAGGCAAAGAGTAAGCTTCAGCCTCGGGGAGCACGCAACCGTCTTCCAAGCACAAATTTACGGTATTCTAACTTGTGCGCAAATACTGTTAGATCAAGGTTACACAAGCAAAGAATCTTTGTAGTCTCTGACATTCAAGCAGCCCTTAAGGCGCTGAACGCCTGTGAAGTGGAGTCCGGATTAGTAACGGACTGCAGACTGAACGAGCTAGGGGGGAAAAATTTCGTCAACCTGGTATGGGTGCCAGCTCACGCCGACATACTAGGGAAGGAGAAAGCGGACGGTCTGGCTAAAGAGGGCAGCAAAATAAGACCCTCCGGACAAGAACCAGCCTTTGGCATTCCTTATGAAATGGCAAAGAGAGAAATACAGTCACTTTTAACAAAATGGCATATTAAACACTATACCCACTATGCAGAGGATGTGCAGAGGCAGGGGAAATCCCAATTTATCTTCTGCTACACTGTGAGGCCTTCACAAGAAGTCGTTACAGAAGATGCTCCAAAGAGAATTACGCAAACTACCAATAGAGGAAATTCTGGACTTTACTAGAAGCACAGGGCTCACATAAAGGAAGAGGATATCCGAGGCGCACAATAGACCCAAGAAGTCGCGGTGCAAGGAACCACTGAAGGCCAGCCTCAGGGAAAATAATAATAATAAATAAGTTGCAAGTTGGCCCATTGTTTCCTCACAACATTTTGTTTAGTGATGGGGCTCATTTTTTGCTCAGTAGGCTCATTTGGAGTGAAGAAAATCCACAAGCGAGTCCTCAAAAGCCAAAAAAACAACATTTTGCGTGTAATTGGCGAAACCAGACGACTACTACTTGAAAAATGGTCAAAAATTGGACCTTCATATTAGAGCTAGTCGCGGGGGTCATATACTCGAAATGACGCCAAAAAACACCCTTTATAAGCGTTGGCGCGGCAATTAATGAAATGACAATACGTAAATTCCTTAGAATTGTTTAAAAACTGCGAAAATTAAAACTGAGCCAATCAACGCCTGTTCATTGGCCAATTATTCTACGGACAGCTTAAGCTATGTTTTATGGCAGAGCCTAGACAATAATTCAAAGCCAAAACCAAGTTTTTGCAAAACCACTAATCTTTGTCTTAAACTCTCCGAGATAGTTTAGTAACTTTGCAAAAAACTCTCAAATTATTGATTATAAATAGGCATCAGCACTTCTTACTAAGTCCAAGTCCAATATAATCCTTTCATAATATATATCGTCACTTTTTATTTGGGGTGGTTTGTGCGCTAATCTTACCTTTCTACCCTCGAATCCTCGAAAGCATCAGTGTGTGTTTTCGATTGCCTTACTTTTAGAGGATTTAAATATAAACAATAATTCAAACTAAACTGTATACTGTATATACCCTACTCTTAAACGTCAGGTATTGATTTAGTTTCAAATAAATTTATTGAAGTTAGTCCTAGGTAAAGGGTTAAAAATTTAGAGAACAAAAGCTGGATTAATTTTAGATAGGATAACAATTGTTGGCGTATTTTTGTCGGCTCGGAAGTACTCAACTCGTATTGGCTAAGGACAACATATTCGTCAACAATTTTTTATTTTCGCCCCTTTTTTGTTACTTTAAATTTAGTAGGGGTGTTCATAACCATAACTGAATTGGTAAACTAGGAGAGGATGAGAAGGTTTAAAATAGACATTTTTTTGAATACCTACCTATTGAAAATTGATAACGTCCCTTAAAGAGACTTCTTGCCGGATGTGGACTTCTTTTCGTGACGTAAGCTCCCCATCCCGTTTAAACATTCACTCGAAAATCGCAAACATAAGTTTTTAAAACTACTTACTAGGACTAGTTTAAGCAGTATACTGTTTACAATTCAAATAAATGCAATTTTGGCGTAGTTCCGTCGGTCACAAAGACTGTAATCGATTTCTTTACTGGCACTTTTTCCAATTGAGTTGCATTTCGAACCAGATCTAAACTAAAAGTACTTTACCACTGTTGTAAAATGTATCGCGGTATTTTATCGCTCATAAAGAGATTTTGATACTAATTCGAAGGAATCCGAGTTGAGCTGAACAAGCTCTCGTTGTAAATCTCAGGAAAATAATTTTAAAATTTATTGCAAGATTTTGCATAAAGTAGCTAACAGTTTTTGTGTGTATTTCTTGGAGAACTTAAAATTTTAACGGCTTTTTTCTATGTTGTCTGCTTATAAATATAAATCAACAGTAATGTAATCAAATACCCCGTATTAATTAAACTGTAAATAACTTTTAAAAGCTCTAATTAATTATAAAAAGCTTTATTAGTGTAACAAAATTATACATTTTGCACATAAGAATTAAACTGTAGTAGGTAAAGTAAAATTTATTAAGCTCCCAACTTTTAATTTTATTAATTTTTAATAAATTTTAGATTTTATTAAAGCTCAGTTTTCTTAAGAGATTATTATTTTTCACCCCATAAAGTTTCACTCGCAGTTTCTTCACACACTCGCACAGAGTTATAAATTTACTGAAACAAAAAGGACAAGCATTTTTTCGGTGTATCCATTTTGTTAAACTATTTGTGCTTCATAACTTTCAATTTTTGGGGCTTTTTTGATCATCGAAGCGTAAGACAGTAAACGCAATATATAAATAATTTATACCCTGCCAAGCGAAAAATACTTTGGGTATTAAGTTATTTTTCTTATTTACAAAAAAAAATTATAAGCCCTAGGTATTGGAAAACTTTTGACATAAAAAAAAAGGTTTGACGCGTTTAAATTTTTATTTTATATTTAAAGCATTAACAAAATCAAGAGGGCCTTTTAAAAGAGAAACTCAATTTCCTTTTTTCCATTTACTCAAATTGTATAGGTCGCACCGCAATGTTAGCATATTTTTTTTGACTTTGGGTCGACTATCGAGAACATTTCGTATACTCCACACTAACTTTATCCCGATTTTTGTTTAGATTACGATTTAAGTTTATAAAAAGAAAAGCCGTCGACGGCTTAAACACGTCTACGTTAAATAAAACGAATTAAATATATACGAATGCGCTTTAATTATTTGAGATAAATATTGATTTTTTACTCTAAAAGCTTCGTTAAAACTATTCCGTTTCGTCGTCATTTTATAATTGGATTTTCGCTGAAAATTTTTAATGATTCGGTTTTGAGCGATGGTTTTAAAATATACTAAAATGGCCATCTCTTTTAGCACACGTCGCAAGCAAAATTTTATTTGATTAAGTAGAAAATTAACAGTTTTCATTTATAACCAGCTTCAATTGTGTTGTCAGGAAGGATTTGTTCGACCGAGGCTTCACTTTTTGTTTGCTTTATGTTTCCTTTTTATGCTCCTATTTCTAACTTTCTGATTTTTAGTTAATGTAATAAATTGCAAATAGAATAAATTTTCAACATTTAAAATTCAACTTCCTGGGCATCGATTTAACGTTAAAAAATATCCTAAAAAAGTTTGATATAAAATATTCAAATGGAACCGTTATTTTTTCGGGTTTTTAATTTTCATAAACCTTTTTGCCATCTCTTCTTATCGATTGTGTTAATGCACTTGGATTTAACGAATTCGGTCGTGCGAAACGCACTGCACCGAATGAATTAAATAAAATATTTAAATTTTCCCTTTTTAATATATTCATAACCAGCCTTATCACTTCTAAATTTGTTTTTTTTTACAAAATATATTGTACAAGCTCAAAAATATGGGCAACTAGGAACGAACTCGATGATGAAGATAAACATAATATAGCTCTGATTTGAAAAAGAGCCATTATTAGGTAGCAATAGAAAACGGAACTAATCCCATTCTCTCATCAGTATCTTTTACAAGACCGATAATCTGTGAACGCATTTCTCGCTTTTTCAACTAAAATTTACAAATTAAATTTTGTGGGTAGCTATCAACGCTTCATTGTCTAACCGTTCAACGTACTCGTATTCCAGTTCTGATCAAATCAAAAGGACTAATCGCCTTCGATAGCTTTTAGTTATTCACTCTTTTTTAGTTTTTTTCTTGATAAATGTCGCTGTTGGGTCAGGTCGTTATGTCTGCAGGTCGTTATGTCAGAAGGTCCAGTCTGCTATCATTGAAGTTCGGTAATATTGTAATATAGTCAAGAGCACGGCGACAGTCTTTGCTGTGCTAAAAATGAAAAATTGAAAGAAAGCTGCGATTTTGATCAAAAACGTAATCGAATGCCTTTCCATTGTGGCGTCTCGTAAAATTTCGAGATTGAGCTTTATAACATCATCTAGTCTGCTGTTTATAGGTGATGTATGTTCCACGTATAGGCGGGAAGTCAGTGACTCTCTTAAATGTCAAAAAATCCGAAGTAAAAGAAACCTTTGATTCTAGGAACTCGGGACCTATTCTCTGCGCGTGCCGCTGCCCTAATAGCAACTTTGATTTTGCCCAGAAACGTATTTTAGCTTTAAAACGAAGTCGTTCTAGGCGTCTTAGGCTGATTTTATAATTATTCAGTTATACAGGGTTATGCAAATGTTCCGCTAGGCCAACTTTCGTTTAAACGATTAGATTTGCACTTGACTTGGCAAATGACTTCTATAAAACTTTACCAATACCATTTGCGGCACTTAATTCTACTATTCTAGGCCTCTAATGACACTGCAATTTTTTGTGTTGTTGTGAATTGCGTAAAAAGGGATTGTCATTAAATACAGACGAACCGACCACTTGAATTTTACTTCTGCTGTGTAAATCTCAACAAATATAGTCTGCACGCTGTATTATCTAGTTACAAAAGACGAGTGACAATCTGCTCACAAAAGCAATTGCTCTCTACACTCTACAGTCTACTGAATGTCGACGAATGGCATTACAAAGAGGATAGATGAATTTATAATAAAAGCCTGTGTTTTCTATCAAAACTACTTCTAACGTGAATTTTGGGACACCCTCTACTTTACAAATTTCTTAGCCAAAAAAAAAAAAGTTATTTCATTTCCTGTACGAAATAGACAAACTAATAATTTCTGTTGCGAGAGTTTCAAAACAATTAGGAGTTTTGATAACGAGCGGATTTCTTTGACCAACCCAAAATGAAATTTTTTTAAATTTAAATTAAACACAAAATTCTTCATATTTAATTTCTTGAAAAAACATATAAAAATTAATATGTTTTACTACGGGAAGTTGAGAACAAGCAAGAGTTTTCATAAAGTGTGGATTTTTTTGCAAAACCCAAAATGATTATTTTTTAATTTAAATCAAATACAAAATTGTTTATATTTCATTTCCTGAAGAGACATATAAAAATTAATATGTTTTGCTACTGAAGGTTGAGAGCGAGCAAGAGTTTTCATAAAGTGTGAATTTTTTGACAAACCAAAAATAAAAGTTTATAAATTTAAATCAAACACAAAACTGTTTATATTTCATTTCCTGAAGAGACATATAAAAATTAATATGTTTTGCTACTGAAGGTTGAGAGCGAGCAAGAGTTTTCATAAAGTGTGAATTTTTTGACAAACCAAAAATAAAAGTTTATAAATTTAAATCAAACACAAAACTGTTTATATTTCATTTCCTGAAGAGACATATAAAAATTAATATGTTTTACTACGGGAAGTTGAGAACAAGCAAGAGTTTTCATAAAGTGTGGATTTTTTTGCAAAACCCAAAATGATTATTTTTTAATTTAAATCAAATACAAAATTGTTTATATTTCATTTCCTGAAGAGACATATAAAAATTAATATGTTTTGCTACTGAAGGTTGAGAGCGAGCAAGAGTTTTCATAAAGTGTGAATTTTTTGACAAACCAAAAATAAAAGTTTATAAATTTAAATCAAACACAAAACTGTTTATATTTCATTTCCTGAAGAGACATATAAAAATTAATATGTTTTGCTACTGAAGTGTGGATTTTTTGACAAACCAAAAATAAAAGTTTATAAATTTAAATCAAACACAAAATTGTTCATATTTAATTTTCTGAAGAAACATATAAAAATTAATATGTTCTACTACGGGAAGTTGAGAACAAGCAAGAGTTTTCATAAAGTGTGGATTTTTTTGCAAAACCCAAAATGATTATTTTTTAATTTAAATCAAATACAAAATTGTTTATATTTCATTTCCTGAAGAGACATATAAAAATTAATATGTTTTGCTACGAGAGGTTGAGAACAAGCAAGAGTTTTTATAAAGAGTGTATTTTTTTGAGAAATCAAATATAAATATTTTTCCTTCGTTTTAACGTGGACGTACTGTATAAGTGTTGTGACCAAATTTAACTTATTGCTCGTGTAAAGCCTCTAATCTCTAACTGAACGAATTTACCTAATTAGTAGTAAAACAAACGTGTAAATCACTGATGTAGCAGTTTATATCACTTCAAAACCAAACATTACTCTTAAAATCAAGTTGGCTGAATCGAACAATTTTTGAACTTAACCTAACTAAACCTAAATTACTTGATTTACTTAGTTATTTAATACATGTTTACTTAAGTAAAAAAATATGTAATATAAATAAAGATTCCGTGGATATTGTTATTGGTCTTCTTGCGTGACCCGTTTTGAAGATTCTAGCAAGCATTTTGCAACCGTATAAGCGTAATCTTCGTGCGAGGGTTGTTTCCTGATGTCCTTACACGAATTCACGATATCGATAGCGATCGACCCATTATTGGTTAAATCGGTTATCATGTTTTTAATATTATAAAATAAAATGTCGCCGTCGTCGTTTTGATATCCTTGTTTTTTATAAAAACAACTAATGTACGCTTTATACTGTGGTTCGTCCGGTAATTCTTTCGTTACTCTCGTTTTATCGATGACACTTTGGTTTATTTCTGTTTTGTTAATGCAGTCTTGCTCTACTTTTAAAAGAAATTCCGTCCATTCGTTTAATCCTGGTCCGGTCTAAAAAAATAGAATCAAAACTTAACTAATCCAACTGCGAAACTAGGAAAAAAGGTTTTTGGGTCCGTTCACATTTAACCCTTCGAAAATTGCAAATACCTTTTTTTAAATATAACGTGAGCTATGTTGAATAAGTTGTAACTTTCATTTGTAATTTTAAATACCTTTAAGATTCAAAAAGTGCTTTCGTATGTCATCAAGTTGTACTTCTATTAAAATTAAGGATCTCGGAATTACTTTGTTAATTTAAACACCCTAAGACTTATTTCTCCATAAAACTTCCTAATTGTATTATCATCCTTTTCGACTGTAATTACATTTGTTTGAGTTATGTTAATTTTATTGTGGTTTAAAAGTACGAATACACGTTCAGAATTTCTTACAGGATATTATTGACTAATTGAGCTACATAATACGGCCTTAGTCGCGGAAGTTTTTCTAAAAATAATTAAAACTAATCTTATTTTGCTCATTTTTGATTAAATTTAATTAAGTGGCGCTTTCTTTGTGTTCATAACACTTTTGTAAACTCGGAGGCTTTGTGGATGTTTAATTTACATGAAATTATCTTTTACTACTACAAGGTGAGACATCGCTAAAAACTATAATAGTAATGTTGCAGCACATTTTGCATCCCAAATTTCTTGGTTTATGTAAAATGTTTAGGGAGTTTCTCAAAAGCGTCTTTTTTGCGACGAAAATAATTAAGAAAAAAAGTCTTATCCGCACAATAGTATTGGCTCAAAGTTTGCAAGTTGGACTAGGCGCACTCCAACATCCGTTTGGAATGCTCAGCTCTTTCTACAGTTAAAATCGTTCCACAACACTTTGTTTTCAAACAGCTGTAATAATGACCCAGACCATTTGCAGTAATAAACTCAAATTTTTCAATGAGCCGACCTTTTAAGAAACTTAAGTTTCTTCTAGATAAAAAAACCATCAACTGAAAAATATTTAGTTAAGGTTTACGAAGTGTTGAAGCTAAGTCCCCACTTTGTTTTTCTTGTCACTCTATTTCGTGCGGAAGGGACCACTAATGGTTGCCCAATTCTCGAATCTCTGAATACAGAAACATCATCTGTATATTTTATACGGAGCTAGTGAAATTACAAGAGGAACTGTGTCTAAAGATGCTCCTTGAATTCCACTCTACAGCTGAGTCCTGAAAACAAGGTCACGTTGTAAGTTTTAAGCAACTAACTTGTAAGGATCTACAGGGTGCGGCCGATTGTACCACTTTTGGTTAAATTCAATGTCCTACAAGTTACCTCTCTTGGATTGTTTTTACCAAACGGACAGTTTAGATGCTAGAGCGCATTTGAATTTAGTGTATATCGGACGGAGCGTACCCGGAAGGCTCTTATTGCTACTATTTCAGTTTTTCGCTTATGACCTCCAAATTACACACTTTTTGAGAAAAATGCTTTTATACAAAAATGAACTACGTTAAATTCCCTACAAATTATTACTTAAAAGTTTTTTTTCTAAGACACACGGTTTAGGCGCTAGAGCGCGTTAAAGTGTGACAAGAATTTCAAAAACTACTTTTTATGTGTATTTTTTTATTGGGGTGGTTTCTTATTCTTTAACTAGCGCTGATCAACGAAGCGAAGCACTTTTTGCGTCCAATATAAAGCTACTCTAGTATAAGCCTATTAAAAAGCCTCTTAAAATTGTTCACAAAAGTTTTCTTTAATTAAACAGTCTCAAAATTATCACGAAACTATTCTACGTAAACTTAGAAGTATTTTCTTGAATTTAATTCAGTCGCGAGCGTATATTTTAATTTTTTTGTGTTCGAAACAATTTTTACATCCAGTTTTATAATTGAGCAATGCAGCAAAAGTTATATTGTTCTGCAGTGCTTAAAATTACGAAAATATACTAAAGCTTTAAACATGCAAATTGAAAAACTTCAGTTGAATTGCATTTTAATCCACAAACACCCAAATTACAAAGTCTAGTTAACTTCAATACGATTCGAGAGGGTTAAAGGTGGGTTTTTAATTTAACTAACGTTTTTTTTAAATAATAAAATTACCTGAACTTCGGCAAGTATAAAATAAATTAAAATCGATAATAAAATGACGGATAGTTCTTTCATGTTGCACTTCAATCACTTGCTTTTGCAAAATTAAGTTTCTATGTTAAAACGTGAGGGTCAAGTTATATTTAACTTTTGATTTTAACACATAAGAATACGTACACAAGATATGTCGATTTATTATTATAGGGCAAAGGTTAGAAATTATCGATAAAATAATTCTAAACTAAGTCATCATTGAAACTCACGTGGGACCCAAGCGTTTGCCAATAAATTTTAGGCGTTAACAACGTATAGGTGTTTGTACATAACATCAAAAACAGGGGATGGGTTAGGAACTGTTCAAATTTTATGGGTTTGAAATATAATTGAAGTATTATGCGACAAATCAGATACTTTATGTCAAGTCAGATACTTTATTTGGTTGGGAAATTAAATATTATTTTACGACAGAATCAATAAAAATTAATTTACGGCTTTGAAAATTGTCTCTGTAAATCAGCATTTAAAAGCTAATTTACCCTTGTTAACGTCTTTTTCTAAATTATATAAATACTTCATATAAAGGAGGCTCAAATCTCTACAGCTTTTAGCAAAATAGCTTCTTCTGGTCGTTCTTAGCATAGACGCCCATTTGCAGGGACCTAGTAGATCAGACGGTTTTCTTTTCTTTTTTTAACTGCATTTCATTTGTTAAATTTCTCTCTAAACCAGCCTACTAAATTAATTTTGTTTGTCATTATGTCATCAAATATTGAACTTTCAATTATTTAAAAAAAATCGAAGTAATCTAAGTTGTTTCAATAAAGACAGAAAACTATGGTTGGCCATAATAAGTAAAAATATCAACACAATTTCTTCTTTAGAATTTTTAATTTACCTATGTCAGAGCTAGTGAAGACCTGACGTTTATCTAGAGACACCCTGTATAAACTTTATGGATTGTATGTGGCTTAGAGTCGACACCTTTCCCAAAAAGTTACGAAAAGAGGTATAATTTATGTATTAGATTTAAAATTGCCCTTAAAGTAAAATATTTCTCTATGCCCCCGAGACACCCTGTATAAGTTTTATTATGTAAAATAGATTGGGGATTTTGCAAAATTATACTTTATTTCGACACAAAATTGTTTAAAATATGCATCCCTTGAATTATAAATGAGTGTAGCTAAAAGAGTAAGAACTCCCATCTATCGGTTTAGCAACTCCCTCAGGATCATTTACAAATGCCGGATATGCCCTAAATTTTAAAGCAAACGTTAGTTTTGCCCTTTTTCTCGTCATTCTCAACATACAACTTGTATCTATAAATTTTCGTCTAATGTAAAAGTATCATGATGTGTTAAGTATATACTTACCTATCGCACAACCGATTGTAATCGGTGTTAGAGAGGGCACGTACAAACTTATGTAAGGACCATTAAATTTAAAGCCTAGCGGGCAATTAGTCAATGTTGACAAATTGTACGATCGGTTAAATACCTATTTTACAAAGTCAATATTTATACACTACCTAAATAATTCAAATCATAATCCATTGTGACGAACTGCCGAGTTTAATTAGAGAAAACAATTCTTTCGCCTACTTCGAATACAATGCTTTACTTAAAACTTTTTTAACTGCCGCATGGAAAAGTAATTAATAATTAAACCAGGGTTTAGAAAAAGTACATTAGTGCTCGTTTCGTCTTACTTTACTACTTCTGCTAATTTTGTGACTTGTGACAATTTCGCAGAAACATTTTTAAAGAAAACTCCAAAGTGTGGCCAAGCGTCAACTCGGATGTTTTTTGAATTAACGCCCATAGCTCGGGTGTTGTGCGATTTTACTTCAAATTGATTAATTTTAAAATAGTAAAACAAGAACGATATTTTTATTACGCTTTTTAGAAGATTATAGGGTTAAGTGTGCCAATTTTAAACCGTCCGTTAAATTCCTAAACCTTTTCCGTGGAAAAATTGATGATCTCCCCGTTAACTAGCCTTTGGTGGAGAACTTTTGTTAATTACGCACACTACGGGGCGAATTAAGCCTCTTAGCTCTACTGTTCAGTTTAACTGGGCTGCGCTAAAACATTTTAGTCATTTATCCAATTAGAAACGCAATGCAGGCCCTTTTAAAGCAAAAGTAGTTGATTTTATCTCACCAAAATAATCTGTTAAATTTTTTAACTGAGCGTTCGTCGAACTTAAATTAAGATTTTTAAGTTCAGAAATACAGTTTGTAACTTTCTGATGAGGAAAGCCGTTTCTTTAGTACAGCTATGTATTTTGGGTCGCTGAACTCGAATTTCAACTTTGCCACCTCGGAAAAGTGATGCGTTTTGAAAAAATCGCGAAGAACTCCGAAAAACTGCTCTTTTTCAGTTTTTCGCTTATAACTGGAAAACTACGCACTTTTTGGGAAAACTATTTGTACACAAAAATAAACGACATGAAATTTTCTACAAATTATGTTTGTTGTTGGTTTTCGTACAATAAACGGTTTCGGCGTTAGAGCGTGCTAAAGTTTGCTACAAATTCCTAAATCCCGTAAAAAACTGTTTTTTTTAGTTTTTGTTTATAACTCGGAAACTACGCACTTTTAAACAATAGTCTTTTATACAAAAATAAAGTAAATTAGATTCCCGTAAATTATGTTTCTTACATTTTTTCATCAGGCAAACGGTTTAGGTGCTAGAGCGCGTTTAAGATGAGTCATAATATAGTCCTATTAACTATAGGAAAATGAATGACAAATCCAGAAAAACAATATTCTAGTTTATAGCTATGTCATTGTTTATGTATTTTGGGTTGCTAAATTCGACTTTCAACTTTGGTATCTCGGCAAAGTGACGAGTTTTAAGAAAACTGCGGAAAAACTGCTCCGTTTTCAGTTTTTCGTAGTTTCCGAGTTATAAGCAAAAAATTAAAAACTAACAGTTTTTTTTGGCCGATTTTGGAATTTGTGCTAAACTTTAGCACGCTCTAGCACCTAACCCGCTTGTCTTAAAAAAAACAAGAAACATAATTTGTAAAATAATGCCGTTTATTTTTGTATAGAAATAGTTTTTCAGTGCGTAGTTTTCCGGTTATTAGTAAAAAACTGAAAAAAGAGCAGTTTTTCCGGAGTTTTCTTAGAACACGTCACTTTTTCGAGGTGGTACAGTTGAAATTAGGATTTAGCATCCCAAAATACGTAAAGAACGACAGAGATAAAAACTAATATATTTTTTTCCTGGATTTGTTATTCGTTTTCCTATACATAGTGACAGGACTATTTATAGGACTGATCTTAATCGCGCTCTAGAAGCTAAACCGTTTTCCTCCTTCAAAAAATGTAAGAAACATAATTTACGGGAAATTTAATTTACTTTATTTTTGTATCAAAAACTATTGTCTAAAAGTGTGTAGTTTCAGAGTTATAAAAAAGGGAAAAAACAGTATTTTACCAGATTTTGGAATTTGTGGCAAACTTTAGCACGCTCTAGCGCCAAAACCGTTTATCGTAAAAAAAACAACAAGAAACATAATTTGTAGAAAATGTAATGTAGTTTATGTTTGTATAAAAGGAGTTTTCTCAAAAAGTGCGTAGTTTCCCAGTTATAAGCGAAAAACTAAAAAAGAGAATATAAGCCTTCTCAAAAAAATCGTTTGTGACGACACGAGAACGAAACCTAATCGTATTGAGCACCTCAGAGTTTATTTTATAAATAAGCAGTGTATGCACTTTTTTATTTGTTTATTTTTGATTACTTAATTATTTTTGTTTGGTATCATTATTTTGTAAGTAACTTCATAACCATTTATATTTTTATTTTAAAGTTATATGTGGTATTTTTATCGGCTTTTTAGTTACCTATGCTTTAATTAAAATTGACGTTTTTTATATTTATTTTTATATTTTATAGACGACGTCTCGGTCTGCTTCCACTGTATTCATGTCTTACTTTTAAAACAAATAACACATTACGAACACCTTCATCCATTATTTACTATTTGTGATAAAATGAATTTTCGTGCGTTTCTTTACGCAATCTAAACATTTCTACACCCGGTATACTCATTTCAAGTGGAGCGTCAGAACTTTTAAATCCGAAGTGATAAATGTTGTCTTACCCTGTACAAACACTTCCTCTCCATACTGCATTATACACTTTTATCGTATTTTCCTTTGTATGTTAACAAGTTTTTATTGATGGAAAAAGTTAACCAAATAACATAAATCCCTATAAAGTTTAGATTACGCTTTTTTTAAAAAATTTAAATAAGTTCATTTTAGAAGGGGAAAAATGGGAGAAAAAGAAAATTTATTTGAAAACTATATGAATGTAATTAAGATAAAGAGTTTATAATTAATATTATTTTCGTGCTTTTACTGTAAACTACATCAGTTTGTAATCACAAGAACGCCACAGTTTTAGTAGTTTCATTTTCTTTCTTCGAGCTTTAGTTTTGAAAACTTCAAACTTTATTACCGACACCTGTCTTAAGAAATATTTTATGGATTTATTCAGGAGCGTTTTTGGCTAAAATTCGTGAAACAATAGAAATCGACAGAGAAAACTAAGAATTACCGTTTCTATTCGAAACACGATCCGAGTTAAAAATATTAATTTTATAAATTTACCACCAAAAAAACAACAATTTAATAAGGGTAAGTTCAAACATTATTAATGTCAACAGGTTTGTTATTTTCTTTTTCAATGTCGCTTTTCCCAATGTTTCAATTTCAATCAAGAATTATTTAATTAAAATGTTTTTTTTGCGCCGAACTCTTCGGCTAAAGCAAACAGTTTTAATTTCATTTAAAATGGGGCTTTTAGTTATTTAATAACATTTTAGTAATGAAAACGATTTTAGTGGTTTGTTTATACTATTAAAAATAGAGAACATTCGAGAAGGGAAGTGGTGTAACGTTACGTTTAATTTACGGCCAGCTTAAGAAAATATAACTCAACCATGCCATCAAGAACTAACTCGCAAAACTGGAGACTCGCAAAATGATTTTTGAATATTCCGTTGTAATGTTTTATAAAACGCAAATTGCAAACTGCAATATTGATAAAGTGGGACTGGTTACACCCATAAACTTAAATTTTACAATATTGGCAAAGTTAGATCTTGGTTTGGCAATAAAATGTATTGTTTGTTGGTATAAAGCTCATTTAAGTCGGTTAGCCTTGCATTATTCGTAACACTTTCCAACCTCACTTTCTGTCGCCTTTGTAAACACATCAGTAGCACTCTCTTAACTTGCCTTTTTTTGCCCAAAACGAAGCCGTCGCTTGACTAGTTTTGATGTTCGATTAAACTTGAGAAACGTTTTCGAAATGTGGAGCTTGATAAAGTTTTGCTACAGACAGGAGACAGGATATTCGAAATGAGGCGTCTAAAATAGTTATCGAAATATAATCGTTGGAAAAAATCATACTGTAGTGGAAACCAATGGTACGTATAAAAGAGAAAACAGCTTCAGTATTTCCTGTCTCTTGCAAAAAAGTTTGAAAATTGAGGTTAAAGTAATAACGAAAACATTAATTTTCCAATACATGACCTCACCTGAAGATAAAATTTAAACGATAGTTCGAAGTGGTACTTAAAATCAACCTATAAAAGATTTTCAATTTTAAGTTACTTACTTTATTTGGGCAATAATGTTGGTAAGTGTTGCTCTATTTATTGCTTTCATTCCCGTTTGCCGGTTGCTATCTAGTATTAAATGAAAGAAATGCAGTAATAAAGTGGCCGAGATAATTCAAGACTGCAATTTTCAGGTGAAAAGTCCAGATTATCTCAAACAGTGAGTAGAGACTTGAATATTAACTCTTAAGATTTAAGATATTGCACGAATGCCGCGCAAAGAATAGAACAAACCTCAAAATTTAAAATAACACCGTGGATTTAATGCTTTCTTTGGCGTTTGTTCAGTGGCGTACGTTTCAGCCCATTGGAGCAAGTAAAATCGGAGCGCAGACTTGTTGCTTAGAAGAGTTCTAGTGAACGTAGTTTTCGCCGCAGGCCAAATTTTTAGGAATTTTAAAAACTAACAGGGCTTAGATCAACTTGAGGAATTTTTAAACACATTTTTGTTAAGCGAAATTAAGTAATTTTTTATACCGCAAATGACTTTATTTGACCATTTCATGATTGCCAAGTTCTACGAAGTTATAATAAGCGCAGTCAGAGAGTTGTAACGCTACATGGCTTCATATAGCAACCAATAGACATAAAGCACTTGAATGAAGCGCTGCAGTGCTCCACAGTTCCTTGAATGTGCCCGATATCAGAGAAGCTACTTGAGGATGCGGTGTAAATGGGCTCAGTTAAAGAACTGTAACACTATAGGACGTCATTAAAGCTCCAATGGACGTAAATTACTTGAATAAAGTGCTGCAGCGCTCCACAGTTCTTGAGTGCGCCTAATATCAGAAAAGCTACTCGAGTATGCCGTTTGCATGGACTCTGTCAGAGAACTGTAACTCTACAGCGCTTCATTAAACCTCTTTATATAACGACCAATAGACGTATAGTACTTGAATGAAGCGTTGCAGCGCTCCACAGTTCCCTGAATGCGCTCAAGCTACTTGAGAAAGTACTATAGGATGCGGTGTCAATTCAAAGTAGTTCAGCAACTAGGGCGTATAGAAATACTTTATTCTACAAAGTTATAATAGGCGCATTCGGGGAACTGATGTAACGCTGCAGTGCTTCATTAAACCACTTCATATAACAACCAATGAACGTAAAGCACTTGAATGCGCCCAATATCAGAGTAGCTACTAAAGGATGCGGTGTGAATGGGCGCAGTAAGAGAACTGTAACGCTATAACGCTTCATTAAACTTCTTCATATAATAACCAATGGACGTAAAGCACTTGAATGAAACGCTGCCGCGCTCCATAGTTCCCTGAGAATGCGCTCAGAGAACTGTAACGCTAAAGCGCTTCATTAAACTTCTTCATATAACAACCAATGGACGTAAAGCACTTAAATATAGCGCTGCAGCGCTCCACAGCTCTCTGAATGCGCCCAATATCAGAGAAGCTACTTTAGGATGCGGCGTGAATGGGCGCTGTCAGAGAGCTGTAACGCTACAGCGCTTCATTAAACTTCTTCATATAACAACCAATGGACGTAAAAAACTTGAATGAAGCGCTTCAGCGCTCCACAGTTCCCTGAATGAGCCCAATATCAGAGAAGCTACTTGAGGATGCCGTGTGAATGGGCGCAGTCAGAGAACTGTAACGCTACAGCGCTTCATTATACTTCTTCATATAACAACCAATGTACGTAAAGCACTTAAATATAGCGCTGCAGCGCTCCACAGCTCCCTGAATGCGCCCAATATCAGAGAAGCTACTTTAGGATGCGGCGTGAATGGGCGCTGTCAGAGAGCTGTAACGCTACAGCGCTTCATTAAACTTCTTCATAAAACAACCAATGGACGTAAAGCACTTGAATGAAGCGCTTCAGCGCTCCACAGTTCCCTGAATGAGCCCAATATCAGAGAAGCTACTTTAGGATGCCGTGTGAATGGGCGCAGTCAGAGAACTGTAACGATACAGCGCTTCATTAAACTTCTTCATATAACAACCAATGGACGTAAAGCACTTGAATGAAGCGCTTCAGCGCTCCACAGTTTCCTGAATGAGCCCAATATCAGAGAAGCTACTTTAGGATGCCGTGTGAATGGGCGCAGTCAGAGAACTGTAACGCTACAGCGCTTCATTAAACTTCTTCATATAACAACCAATGGACGTAAAGCACTTGAATGAAGCTCTGCAGCGCTTTACAGTTCCCTAAATGCGCCCAATATCAGATAAGCTACTTGAGGCTGCGATGTGAATTAAAAGTAGTTTAGCAACTTGGCGTAATAGATGTAATTTGTTTTAATTTTAATTTCACCCTTCCTAATTTTGCACCTCTTATGATTTGTGAGCCTGAAGAAGTAGCTTCACTTGCTCCACGGTAGCTCGCCACTGGGTTTGTTTTCAAATTCAAAAACTGTTCATGTCTCTCAGAACTCTTTCTGAACTGTGCTCATCAAGAGTTAAAACTTCTCTATTATATTGAGAAGAACTGTAAATACCTAAGAGTATCGTTACTCACCCCCTTGTAGTGTAGTAAATGTTTTTGCTATACATTTGCAATAACGAATTACCTGGGCCTTTACGCGATAGGCGTCCATTCAAAACGAAACAAGAACTGCTAAATGTGCCCCATTTTGAATAACTCAAAGGAGTCGATGCGTATAGCATTTAATTATCTAATTCAGAACAATCTTGAACGTTTTTGTGAAAGGACACGACATCAATAATTGAACTTTTAAGAAAGTGCCTAAATTGGAAACAAATTTCAGAAACTTCCCAACGTATTTAATTGAACGTCTTACTTAACCCTTTGTGTTACCAAAAAAATTTCCTCGTTCTTGTAGTAATTTTGCTAATGCACGTAATTATTGCTTTTCCTGAAATTATTTTATTTTATTGAACTCGTAAGTTCGAGTATTTGCTACTCGAACGCTGGAAGAGAAGCACAAAGTTGAGAAGTGTAAATAAATTGAGAAAATATAAAATTATTATATCTGGGTATGTACTTAAAGCCCAAAATTAATTAACTTGAAAGCAAGGAACGAAATGATTCGTTTTGTTCTTCAATATTTATAAATTACAAGGAAATAATTTTCAGCACAGCGAACAGACTTGGTAATAATTTATTTTACAGTCATATTCGACAAAATATTAAAAATGTGGACTTTAATTAGAAAATGATTATTTTAATTCCACGTTATTTGGAATTCCAAATTAGTTGTATAATTTACAGCAATATCCTATGATTTCATTTTTATAAAAAAGTTGTAAAACTTTTATTTTATAGTTACCTACTCCTACCTCCTACTACAATTTACAAAAGTTGAGCAAATTTTGTTATTTATCTCTTTTAACAGTATCACACCACATCCACCTGTTCATTTTCACATGCAATTTAATCTTTAATTTAGTTCTAAACGCGACTTGTGTTTGTGATGTTACTATAATTATTCTCCCGAGTTGTTCAAGAAAAATTGAATTAAACGAGTTTTCTACTACAAAAGGGCATTAAATATTAAATGCAGGTAAAGCTATTATGTTTATTAAAAAAATTATATAATTTATAGTAACTATTGCTTTTATTTTTAGAAAATCGTCACGGACTCGCTTCAGCTTTGGTTTTGGGTTCGTATTTTTAAGAAACTACCCGTTTTTACCCGTGGGAGACATTAGTGGATGACGTAAGTTTAACAATTTTTAAATAATTAGTTACTTAATAAAGAATTTGTTCCTATTGTTGTATTTTATTTTCCAATTCGTTAAAATTTTGTTCGAGATGACGTATGTGACTGTTATCTACAACATGTTTTAAATCGAACCACCAAACTCGTACACGGGTACACATTTTAAATTACTTTGTTGGTAATTTGAAATTAATTGGAAAATTTAATTTTTAATTAAAATCTAGGATGCTAATAATTTATTTAGCATTGGATAGGTATTTGGTTTTTCTACCGAAATAGTTTACATTTACGGAAATTTTTAAATTGAAAAATTTTGAACATCCACTAAAGAATTAAAAAAAAATTTATATACGGGGTGGGGTGTCTAATAAAATACCCCTAATAACCCTAGAGTATATTCTACAATAACTAGAGAATTAATGACGCATTTTGACCAATTCAACAACTGTTAATACTTTTGGGTTTCTTTTAAATTTAATTGAACCTCTTATCATTAAATCAGATACAAATTGCAGAGCTCTCATCAGTTAATTTGCAAATATTGCTCTACTGACGCGATAATTATCGGCTTTCAACGTGCAGCACATATTGACGGGCAGTTAATTACAAAATCAGAGTTGTAAATAATTTCATTAAATTTTTTAAGGCAACAAGTTCTTACTTGTCGACTCGTTAACAAAACTACCGCTTCTACGGCGATTTACAAAACAACTATAAAACCAATTAAAAAATAGTTCAAATAAAAGTTGTGAATAATTTAATTTTAAATAATTTGTATTAACAAATATTCGCTGAATTTAGTATAATAAACGAGTTACGAATTTTTGAACGCTACAAGTTTTTACTTCTCAACTCTGTATTAAAACTACCGCTTCAGCGACGATTTACGAAAGAACTGTAAGACCGATTGAAAACTAGTTGAAATGGAAGTTATAGAAAATTTAATTATACACAATTTTTATTAATAAATTTTTTCTTAAGTCAATCTAATAAACGAGCTACGAATTTTTTAACGCAAGAAGTTCTTACTTCTCGACTCGGTATTAAAACTACCGCTTCAACGGCGATTTACGAAATAACGAGAAAACCAATTAAAAAATAGTTTAAATAAGAGTTGTAAATAATTTTATTTTAAACAATTTTGTTAACAAATTTTTGCTTTATTTAGTTTAATAACCGAGTTATGAATTTTTGAGCGCAATAAGTTCTTACACTTTTGCTCGGTAATAAAACTATCGCTTCAGCGACAATTTACGAAAGAACTGCAAGACCTATTAAAAAATAGTTCAAATAGAAGTTGTAGAAAATTTAATTTATAAACAATTTTTATTAATAAATAATGGCTTAATTTAGTCCAATAATCGAGTTACGAATTTTTTAACGCGACAAGTTCTTACTTTTCTGATCGGTATTAAAACTACCGCTTCAACGGCGATTTACAAATCAACGAAAAAACCAATTAAAAAATAGTTTAAATAAGAGTTGTAAATAATTTTATTTTATACAATTTTTATTAACAAATGTTTGCTGCATTTAGTCTAATAAACGAGTTACGAATTTTTTAACGCAAGAAGTTCTTACTTTTCGACTCGGTATTAAAACTTCCGCTTCAACGGCGATTTACCATACAATGAGAAAACCAATTAAAAAATAGTTTAAACAGGAGTTGTAAATAATTTTTATTTAAACAATTTTTATAAAAAATAAATAGTTCCAATCGGAGTTGCAGGCAGTTTTATTAACTATTAATTTTATTAACAAATTTCTGTAAAATTATCGCACAATCTCATTTAAAAAATTAGTAGATGCTCTTACTTTTTCTTGTCTAAGAACCCATTTTCGTGTAAAAATTCTTTTTTTCAAAAGATCGTGAACAATTGTTGTATGCAGTTTGTTCTTTTTTCTTTTGAATGCCCTTAAAACCCGTTCAAGTTCAAATCCCCAATTTTGTAGAAAATGTATCAGAATGAGTATTAATTGAGTAGAATATAATGACCACCCTCTGTATGCCAAAGCTTGCCGAGCATAGTAAAATAATATTGATTAAATCAATTTCAAATATTGTTTTGATACGACAGCTGAGCCTCGGTCGTCCACTCAATATTAAAGTGACCAACTATACCGTGAAAACTATTCCAGTCCAGCTATAGCTTGCTCATTTTCACTTTAAATTGCATCAGAAACTTGAATAGGTAGTAATAATGCACAGATTAAGAAAGGCAATTTTGTTACCCCCACCATTTTTTCGACCACTCTGTAAGTATCACCATAAATATTTATAAGTTATCGACAATCTTGTCAAGTTTTATTTGAATGTCGTAACTAATAAAAGAGTAATCACCCAGAAAAGTGCTATTGGTCCACTCGTATACGAGGAATATCGTGAAAATAATTTCCTCGAAATTATTTTTCTTTCGGCTTCTTGACCTTTTTTGAAATTTTATTGCGGTTTTAAACTACCCGTAGGTGGTTTACAACCCTCGATTTAACTCTCGCTATTTTCACCACTTTGTAATTAAATTATTGCGTACGTGTTCAATCGAACTTCGTGAAACTTTTAAACAGAGCTCATTATACTAGCGCCCTAAAATTCACGATTGCTATCGAAATCGAGCAGAGCTTGCTTTTGACGTACACATAAACCATTCTTAACTTGTTACCACAGCAATCCCCACATCAAATATACACCACTATAAATTGAACGGTCAATCTTTAGATTAAATAAGTTGTATGAGGGAAAACTATTGACCGTACCTATAACGAAAACTTTTGTCGGTCGTAGAGATTGGGTTTAATCGGACTTCAATTTTCTTCTTTAACTTTTAACGAACGTTATTTGATTCGTAAAAAATTATTTAATGGAGCAAGCACAAAAATTAAGTTATAAAACTACTACCACTTTTGACTTACAAGAGATTTCTTTCCAAATCAAGCTCTTTTTATTTGTTTGTATTTACCTACTAATACAGGAAATTTCTTGCTGCAATTGAGAAGTTGCTTCGAATAGCGTCTACTTGGGAATGTTTTAATTCGAAAAAATTATATTTTGGACTTTGGGTTAGTTCTTGTGTAAACTTTTTTTTAACCGCTTCTTTTTTTACACTCGAGGTAAAGAAGAAGAGCACTAATTGGGTTTTTAATGAGGTACCTGAAACTTGAGAAACTCCTTTTTTTTTCTTTTAGAGACGGTTGTCTTGTTTTATAGTGAATTTAGTTATAAATTACTAAACTTTAGGTTATAAGTCTAACTACGTCATGGTAACAAAGTTGAGTGATAAAATAATTTTAATCAACGAAGACATATTTGGTTGTGTTAAAAAGTAATAAAAATTGTACACACCCCCAAAGTAAATTTAATTTCGTTACTGCACTAATACCTAGAGCTATTTATTTAAAATATGAGTTATTTTCAACGTATTCAAAACTAAAATTAGTTTATCTAAAATGGAAAATCTCGTAACGTTATTTGTGTGTGTAAAAAAACAAATTCAGATTTTATATCCTTTTAGAAAAAATCGTTATACGAGGGGCTATTAATATCTAGTGAGCTTTCACAGTTTCCATCTATGACTTTTAAAGAATACGTTATATGTCGACGGAAATTGTGAAAAAATTATAAATTAGAGCCATCCAGCAATCACAAAGTAGCCGATTTTTAAAAAGGTCAAAGGGCATGCAGATTTACAAAAGTATGCTTGTTGATCAATGCCCTTCATATACGACTTTAATGGCCACGCTCAGAATTTTTCAGAAAAAATGTGAGTCCCGGAACAACTAATATTTTAGGAAGTTTTCAAAATTTAAGTTAAATTTGAGGGATTAGGTCATACATTTTCATTGTTCAAGGTCCAGTGTCTTCAAACGAAGTTCAGGAATTTCACTAGCGATTGATAGTGTCAAAAAGATGTTTCACAAAAGCAAAATAGGAAAGTTAGGAATCAAATTAAAAAAATATATTGTTGGAGAATTAAGGGGGCCCCTGAGTTTGACCATTGAATTTTTTCTACTCGTCCTAATTCACGTTTTTGCCTTCCCTTTTATTTTTCTTTAACATATTGAGTTGCCAAGTTGAAGACCATAATATTTCGAGGAACAGGGCGCTAGTCCCTCTCACCCTCCCCCTCTCCTCTTTCATAGGCCCTGGCCAGACTAATGAAGAGAATCGTAGTAGAACAGTCGTAACTTTGATTATTTAACTTTTCTAAATTATCTCGCACTAAAAAAATTCTTGTTCAATATAGCACCATCTAGAAATAGTTAAGTGGTCAGAGTGAATAAAAGTAGCATCATTGCACTTCTCCATTAGGAACAGCTTGGGGAGGATTGGTAGTTATTGATATAAACACGGAAAATTGCCAAAGAAGACTTTCTTTTTTAGTGGAGCGGATCGACAGTAAAAAGTCGCTTATTTCGTGTAGTAAAACACGGGCGTTAAACAAGAACCACAATACATTTATAAAATTTCCGTAATTTTTCTGTTCTGTTGATATCCATTTGGACAACATTTAAGATGCACAAAATTCAAAAAATACTACCTAAGCCAGAAAGTAAGTCCTCATTTGTTGAAAAGTGAGTGTTTGGAGTGTTCTAGTGGTAGTGGCACCCCCTACCTACCATTAAGATTAAAGGGCTGGACTATTATTACACTACAATGTAAACATTCTTGATGCGTTGTGGCACTTTTTTATTCCAAAACGCGTTCTGGTCGGTTTTTAAAAAAAGCACCACACGAATTTCGCTTTGATTAATTCTAAAGACGTTTTATTACTACAGAGAACTCTATCGAGTCTACAACAATTTTTCACAACGATTATTAAAGTGTATAGATATTTTTGATTTTTTATTATCTAATGCTAAAACCTGTTGTAAAGAAACCAAAAAATGAACCGTCTTAAAACATTTTGATGGGATTGTTCGATTGTTGGACAAGACATGAAGAAAAAAGTGGACAATTTATTTTCAATTTAACTGAATCGATTAAAAAGCATTAAATAACAGACTATGTATCATTTTTACTCACTTTTCAACAAATGAGGACTACTTTCTGGCTTAGGTAGTATTTTTTGAATTTTGTGCATCTTAAATGTTGTCCAAATGGATATCAACAGAACAGAAAAATTACGGAAATTTTATAAATGTATTGTGCTCCTTGTTTAACGCCCGTGTTGCCGCATGACTCGGTCTCCCTCTCTTGCAAATGATTTGGGCATAGTTCATTTGCGTCGTTTCTCATAAATGGCCCTAGAGACTTTATTTTTGAAACGCGACTATATGTTTAGCGAGATTATAAGTTGACAAAACTCTAATTCAGCTATATGTAGCCAAGAAACTAAATTCCATATCGTGAAATCAAAAGTTGAGGGTGTTTAAAGTCGGAACTTTTCACATTTTGTCTCGGCATTTCCAAAAAACAAAGTAATACTGCCGAAACTGATCGTGGTTTTTAAACTCTATAAATCGTTTTCTATTTCCCAGTAGTGACTCTATTAATTGAGGCCAAAAGCAGTCCTGTGCGTGTAGTAATGACGGAGAAAAATAATGTTTTTAAAAGATGTAACGCGTGAGAAAAAAGACCCATATTTCAGGTTCGAAGGCTCATAACTTTTGTCAGTACCACGGGAAAATGTCGTAAGCAGAGATTCTAGTGCTTTAGAGGTTCCTTAATAAGATAGTAAAGGTGCCATATGATTCTACTTCAGAAAAAAAAACGTGCACATTTTCACTGTCGATCCGCTCCATTATTTATAGAACGACGCGCCTTAAATCAAATCAAAAGGAGCCACTTTTTCGAGTTATTTTGGGGCTTGCAAAACAGCTGTATCGTTAAGATCAAAACAACCTACGCTTAAGTCAAGTAGGCTATGAAGTTATCGAAGCACCCTCGTAGATAAACTTTCAAGTATAAAAAAGATGAACAAAGCCATTTTGGAAATTGAACAAATTGGAGCAAAAACCATAACCCTTAAGGGATGCGTTGTAATTAGGGTTGTTTCCGTTCCGTTTTAATAAAACGAAAAGATACACAAAACTTGAAACTTCACTTTGTTTTAATAAGATTAGATTTAAAAAATTGGCCCGTCATAATTTGAAAGTTTGACGCACCCCTCGGATATAACATCTTCCTGATCTATGATTTATGTAATATCGGCTCGGTTATTTAATAGGTACACCTTGTATATTCTCCCCCATTTTGGAGCTTATTTAAAATTTATTACACGTATTAAAACGTCACTGCGAAAATGACGAGTTTTACAATTTTATTTTCGAATAATTTTTGCATAAGTAATAAATCGTTGAAACTAACCCACCCTTTAATTTAATTTAACGCTTTTTTTCATTTTGGAACAATTTATAATTAAAAAGTTAAAAGAGAACAGTGTAAAGCGAGATAAGCGTGTAGATTAACTTTGGTTTTATTTTAGAAAATATAAAAGAAAAGCACTAAGAGCTTTTCACTTCACGAAGGTAGCACGCATTTGGCCTTGTCGTAACGTAAGTTAAAAATTGATCACTTAGAAAAACTCAACAAAACAACTTCATTTTAACAAAAAGTTTTAAAAAAATGCGTTCACAGTTAATTAATTTTTATTAATTGTTTTACAGAGTTTTAAAAACAATTTTTTTTTAATTTTCACTTTTTAGTTGAAATCATTCAACGACATAATAATCAACGTTTATTTATAAATGATTTTGATGCAAAACGGTGGTCAAACTTTAATGTTTTGCTACATAGGTACGTATATACGGGGCAGAGCTTATTCAAAGGGTGAGATAATAATTAATTTGTAGTTAATTCCACAAAGTGAGCGTCGCATCGCACCGTTACATCTGCCCTAACTATACGTTTAGCTCATGTTTTTTAACACATTTTACCTAAAATTTATGAGTTTTTCTTCTCGTATATACAATTCAATAAATATTACTATACAGGATGTCAAACAATAAACATTACTTTCAATTATTATTTACTTGTCAAAAGTTGGATTTAATTTTTGGTATTTTTTCCCAGTAGCTAACACTTTAAATTTTGCTCAGATTCAATCAAACAGCTCGTATGTTTTTATACGAACGACTAACTCGTCGACCTACTTCAGTAACGAGTTGAGTTTCCTCTTATCGTGTCAGAGTCAAACTTAGCTCACACTGATCTTAAGTTTCCGTCAACTCCGCCCGCTTTCACAAATTTGGTATTCTAGAATATTTGGTTTCGTGAATTAGTACCGAGATCGTGAAAGTGAGCAGAGTTGACCAAAACTTGAGTCAAGTGTGAGTTGAGTTTGATTCTTGAATTTGGCCCTCAGATTTCAGTGAAATGTTAAGCGCATTTCGAGCACTGGCCACTGGCAAGTAGAGGGTAGTAACAATTCGATCTCTCTGTTACCGAACTATTTGATATTATACGCGCCTATCTGTATCCTGCCCTTCCGGACTGTTATTAATGCACATTGCTCTCCTCGTCCTCGTTGGTCGTCTACCACATTGCCTTCCTCACTGGTGTCGCCATTTGGAATCTGTAGTTTTCATTTCACACTCTTTATCAGAGATAAAGACAGATTTTAGAGCGAGTAAAGTAGTTTGAATACGAGGGTCGTCCAATGGTAGCGTACGCCAGCCAGTAGCTCAGGAACAACGTAATTTCAAGAGAATCGATTGGAAAACGTTTTTGTAAAAAAATGGTGCCAGGCGTTTTAAAAATTGTGCAAGAAATCTAAATTTATAGATTTATACCCGTATCACTCACACAAGTCTCTATAAGGCCATAAATAAGGAATCTGTAAAATCTTCCCTACATTAATATGCCACCCGATAGTATACCAAATACCAACCTACTATACGATGCCGCTTTCAGGCACATCTCTAGTCCCTAAATCAAAATTCAAAGTGTCACCTTGAAAAATAGTTATTAGTTGAATAGTGACGAAATTTTCGTTTGGCACCCTGTATGCAAAAGCTATGTATAATAAACTTTACTATTAATAACGATTATTGGCGATTCTCATGTTTGTTAACAATTTAATAGGTTATTTACCCGGATGATACTGATATGATAAACACGACCGATTTGGCATGCTTCACAAATTATTACGAACTAAACGAAGTTGTATTCATGTTAGTTATAAACTGTGGATGCCCCGACTGCCCACCGGCTTCCCCACTTTGTATAGAAAAATGTCTATAAGAAACATATTCCGGCGGTATGGCCGGACGATTTCTTTTAATGGCGTTCCTTTGTTTTTTCACTTTTAAGTAACCTAGCACAGAAACTAAAACAATAAATACGATAATTCCCATACAACATCCAACAATAAGTCCTAAACGTCTTGTTAAAATCGATTGCACCCCGAAACTATGATCCGGTAAGCTGCCGAGTTCTCCGTGAATACTACCCGGAGTATCTAAAGTGCTCACTTCTTCGCATTTACTGCTAGGTGAATCAACTAATAACGACAACATCGAATCACTAAACACTTCCCAATCTTCTTTTGTGTTATTTTCGTTTTTCCGATTTAGACGTAATTCGGAAAATTCTTGTTTTCTCGTTGCCCAATTTCCTAAAGCAATGACGCAAATTAAATATCTTGTTCCGGGAAATAGGCGATTTAGTTTTGTTGATCTTGATAAACGATCCATCATTCGTCCGCGAATCTGTTAAAAATTTAATTAAAATTTTTTAAATTCTATATTTTTTGCACACAATATAAAAGACTCGCAAATTAAACGTTCGCTAATGGAAAGTTGGAAAATAAGAAATACGACTTTGTTTTAAATTACGAAAAGCATCTACTTTTGTATTACTTTAAATGTCGCTCTTATTATTATTTATAAGGAATTAATTTTTAAATAAACATTCTAGACTTCCAATTAATTCTTTTAAACAAATAAACGTTAACTTGATACTCTTTTTTTATATACAGGGTGGTGTAAGTTAAAAGAGGGCGACTCCCAACGTCTTATCTTTTGAGATACCCATCTAAAACTTTATGAATTTAAATCACAAGCAATTCTATATTTATTCGTGACATAAAAGCGTTTGTGCCACTTCCGGTTTTAGTAGAAATTACAACAACTTTGGTGTAAAATAGAACGCTGTATATTTAAAACATTTGATTTTTTGTTTCTATCAAAAACAAACACTATTAGTATTAATTTGTTGGAAACTGTTTAAAATTGCTGTTTAGCAATTTGCAACTATTCGCAACAAAGTAATAAAATCTTTTCACGTCAAATGAATAATTACAATCATAAACAAGTGAATCTGTAACAATGTTTTCAAAATTAACTTAATTTGAATTTCAAATTTTTAATCCTTCAAAGCTTTAGGGATTTTTTACACTTTTTTTTCCACAAATCAAATATAGTGAGATTATAATTTATAATAACCACTCTATTTTTTTGGGAAAAGTGTAACAAATTTAATACATTTTTTTGTGGCGAAGAAAAACAATTTGAGATGTTCGCGTAAAAACAAAATATGCAATCAAAAATAAAATACGCGGAGAACCTTTAACGAGAGTCTGGATTTTATGATATGCATAAACAAATTTCGCCGCTTTTAAGTAGTTAATTACTAATGTTAATTCTTAATTATCATTTTCTTAGTCAGTGTTATGCTTGGCAATTTATCATTCAAAGCTTACTATTAGCATTTTTTAAAGTATTGTCATTGTTTAATTTTACAATGTAAATGCGACTTTTTTTTTAATTAAAGGAAACAAGTCTCTGTTCCATTTTCTGTAAAAATACTTTTCGTACGACCGACTCTAAAAACATTCTTTACGCTTCGTGAAGTAACGCCTAAAGTCGGACATTTTGATCGAGTTTGTTTTACATACAAGTATATGATCGTAAAAATTATACATGGACAGGTATATAACCAATAAGATACTTCACGGTTATATACTTTTTGTTTGATTCTGTGAAATTTCAATTTTATTCCACTAGATGGCGCACGTTCATTAGACAAAATTCAAACTTTGAATAATTATTTAGACAATATTGAAGTCGTAAATTAATTAATTATTTAACAAAATGCAAAATTGTGAAAGTACCTATTAGTTGTACTTATAATTATAATACGAAAGATCAAAACTCAAAACAGTTATTTGCTGGAACAATTTTTAGAAACGTAATTTACGTAAAACATAACCTTACAAAATACAAAAGTTACTAATTTTATATTGCCGTCGTACGAAAAATTTTGTATGTATCTCGAGCAAAATGCGTTTTTGATGTTCGGTCGTCATTTAGCAGCTCAGCTCCGCTTCGCTGCTAAAAATTAGACCTCACATCAAAAACTCTCATTTTACGCTCTAGACACATAAATAACTATTTCGTACTCGCAACGATGTAGTTAGTAACAAATTTCTTTTAGGTTAGGTATTATACAGAATTTCTAAAAAACGCGTATACAGGGCGATTGAAATCGGATTAATATTAAAGATAGAAAAATAACTTGCATAGGTAACTTAGAGTAGGTACTCCAAAAGCATGTTACGTTGGTATACTTAAAAGAACAATTGAATAAAAAAAAAGAAAGTAACGTAGTATTGTATTGCACTCATTGGCTCATTGTACGATTGGCTACGTAAGCCTTACAGAACTGCGACCAGCGTTGATCTTTTGTTCATAACCCTACTCGTATTATATTCTCAGGAATTCGATCTTGTCAACGAAGCCTAGAGTGTCCCTCACAGGCTCTCTTTCATTTCTTCAGGCGTTAGTTGTGCCTGCCTTAAGTGTTTCAACCTAAGTCGAGCTAGTGCATCGCAGTTGCAGAGAATGTGCTCGGCGGATTTGACCTCCGTTTCACATAACCTGCATATGTCACTATCTTCCAATCCCAGTTTTTTGAGGTGGTACCTCACTGGACAGTGTCTAGTAAACAGACCTGTGATAAGTCTGATTTCGCTCTTTGATAGAAGAAGAAGCTTTTTAGCATTCGTAGACGAGTTCTCAATGAATTTCTTCGCCTGTCTAGAAAGTAACGTTAATTAGATTTACTTTTTTAAATAGAACGTATATATTTTTTCTCGATACTTTTCAAGAATTACAATGATACCAAAAAACAATAAAATATTTAATAAACTGAAGTCATGATAAGGTTTTAAAAAATCAATCTAGTGATCAGTGATCATATTACCATAGCAACACGAAAATAATTAAGGTTTACTAACAAAAACCAAAGCAAATGATTGGTTTTTGTTATTAAACGTTAATAGTTTTCGTGTTACTATGGTAATGTGATCACTGATCACTAGATTGATTTTTTAAAACCTTATCACGATTTCAGTTTATTAAATATATAGTATTCATTTTTGGTATCACTGTAAAAATATCAAAAAAATATATACACGTTCTATTAAATAAAATAAATCTAATTAACGTACTCTCTTGTTTTAATTTAAGTTGCGCTTTTAAATAGACTAATGGAACAAACTTTTGGATACATGTAAGTAACCTAGTATATTACCTATGCCTTACCTATACCGGTTACCTTTATCTGCATCATCACCTGATTTTAATCACCCTGTATTATAGGTATACTCTACGCCAAATAAGATGGCACATGACTTCTCACTATGTAACATAAAAATCCTCCTAAAAATGTTGTTATCTTTGATCATCTTAATAAAGTAAGATGGATAGCGAATAGCAAGAAGCTTGAGATGAGTCATGCGCCACCTTATTTGGACCGAACAATATTTACCGCGTACAGTAAATTTAGAAATGAGCTGAAGTGACTTTTTGAATTTAATGCAGTTAGAAGGAAACTTAAAAAGGTGTATTGAAAAAACAAACACATCGTACAACAGCTATCTGTTTTTGGAAAAAATGCTAACAGTATTTGGTATTCAGATAGAGTATTGTTTTCTTTTATTAAAATTTAATTATTAGTGGGCCAAGGCTTTACATATACGTGTAAATAGCGCCTTTTTATTTCTAAAAAACACCGAGCTAACCTCTTAAATAATTTATTTCTATAAGCCGAAGTAATTTGGGTCTCTTTATTTTCAATACTTTTCTTTGAAATACTACTTGGGCAGCGTAGTATTAAGCGCCCTGTATTAGAATTAATAAAGTCTGAGTGGACAAAAAATGATATTTCTCGTATTGAATTAAAATTTCTCATGCAAATAATTTTTATTTCAAATTTAAAACTATGTACCGTAAAAATCGCATGATTAGCGGAATTACAAAATGCTTAAACATTGATTTTTAAGCAAAAAGCTGTTTTAATAACAGATCACTTTTTATAATGAACATTTTTTATACCGGGTGTAGAGTTGTTTTTGATAAAGATGTATTTTTCTATTTTATCGAATATTGGGGCTCTTAATCAGTATACGCTTAAACTCACCAGAACAAAGTCGCAAAACAACCAGAGATTGCCGATTTCTTGTACAGGGTGGACAGAATTTGTGGGTTCTTATGTAAAAACGGATGGCGCATCCCCGCTTTCTTTTATGGGAGAAACTCAATGGCTAAAACCGAAGCTCGCGATCTTCTTTTGTTTTGGAGCTATTGGCTATTAGCAAAAGTTTGATTTTTAAATTTGTCGCTTAATGCCAGCTGTTGTGAAGTGACAGAAACAAATATTGCCACGTTCTTTAGGCACTTTTTCGAGGACAATAAAATGTTTCGCAGTTTTCGGCTTATAACAAAAAAAAGGTGTTTTTTAAATAGCAACCATAGTTAAATCCGACGTCTTTAAATAGCGTTTTTTATCCTCTTCTCAATGATATATATTATTATTTTTTTGAAAAAATTTTAATTTTGTTGTAATTTTTTTTTTCGTTTTTTTAACTTTTTTTAATGAAATGGGATGAAACTTAAATAGTGGACCCCATGTGTAATATATCATTGAAAAGAGCGTAAAAAATTCTACTTTAATATGCAATATTCAACTAATTGTTTCTATGTAAAAAAACACAACTTTGCGTTATACTTAAACCGAAAACTAACGAAGATATTTAAAATCTCCTCGGCTCCTTTATTGTCGTTCAAAAAGTACCTGAAGTACGTGCTAATATTTTTTTCTGCAACTTTACAACAACCGAAATATCGACATTTAGCGAAATAATGAAAAAACTAACTTTTGCTTATAGCTCCAAAACAAAAGAAGATCGCGAATTCCAGTTTTCGCCATCAAGTTCTTCTCAAAAAAAGAGATTGAAATCGAGGATGCCTCATTCATTTTCCCACATCTCTTCTAGTCTTCTAGTTATTGATTTCTCCATAAGAACTATCGAATTTTGTTGGTCCACCCTGTACAGTAAATTTACGATTTTGTTTTAGTTTTAGTGTCTCGTATTTTTAAGTAAATCACATTTTTTTTTCTAGAAAAGTTATCACAATGCTTGAACTTTATGTTTGAAAAGCACGAAGACTTTTACACTGTTAGATAGTAGATACTAGCCAAGTCTTAATCTCCCCGAGAATTTACTCCAAACAGAGTGTAGTGTAGACTGTGGTGTGCGTAATCATACCCGGTATCGGGCAAATTTTACATTACACTTTTCACTTTTGATCTATACATGCAGTAAAAACAAATTAGAATTTCTTGTACTAATTTCCCAGTAACTCGAATACCACTTCAGCTTGAATTTCAGTCATTTTCTCTTTGTGTATCTAAAATCGTTCTACACCCGGTATGATTGGATATAACATAAAAAAATGTTGCCGTATAATTAATAAAAAAAAAGCTTATAAAATAATTATTACTAAAACAAAATATGTCTAGTTCGCATCGTTTGGGCCTCGAATATAAAATTTTTAATCCGAACAATTTATAAACTAAAAAAAAGTTCTAAAAGGTTAGTTTTTGTACATTAGAGGCTTATTTTGCGCGACACTAAATTATTGTCATTAATATAACCGCCTTACAAGGCTCTCGAATGGCCTTTTAATGACCTATAATTCCTATTTTGGGAAAGTTTTAAAAGTGGCTCTCGCTGTTGGGTGTATTTTGGACGCGTGTAAAACGCCTTTGGGTTATTGACGCAAATAAAATTGCTTATTATTATTAATACCTTTTTTACCGTTTGCTTTACAAAATTCGTATTTGACTCTACAAAAAAAACGAACGTCTAATTTGGCACGCCTTGTAGTTAAACAAAATATATATTGACTTACCTCTTCCATTCTGTTGATTGAGTAGTAAACAACCTGATATCCGTGTAAACCGGAATGATTTCTACTTTGCCAGGAAACTAACAAGGAGTAAGGTTGAATATCCTGAATTCCTATTTTAACCACTAAAGGTTGGTCACAAAATTGTTCGGGACTTAAATCTAAAAAAACACTTCCACGAAGTTCCGGCGGTTGTTCGCAACGCAATCCTTGCCGATCCGTCTTTTTCACGAGCTTTTGATGATCTTGCAACCATTCCCAAAGTTCTTGCGACTCGCAACCGCAACTTAAAGGATTTTCTGTTAACAATAAATATTTGTAGCGTTAACGAGTGCGCGATTGAAGTAAGTAAAACTTACCTTCTGTTCTTAAGTTGCGTATTTGAGTTTCTAAAGGACGAAAGGCGTTGAGGGGTATATTTTCTAAATAGTTTTTACTGAGATCTAAGATCCTCAACTTTTTCAACGGTTTAAACGCGTCGTGCGAAACAGAAGCTATCCAATTACCGAACAGGTACAGTTCGGCCAGATTTTCTAAATTTTTAAAAGTGCCTTTGTTGATTCTAGCTATTTGGTTGTAGGAAATGTCGAATATTTGCAAAGATTTCAAATCGGGCGGAAGTACTTCGAGCTCTTTTAATCTATTGTGTGTTAAATTTAGCAATCTTAAGTGTATTAGCCCGTGAAGTCTTTCTTGCGGAAGGAGATCTAATTCGTTTAATCCGAGATCTAAGGTTAAGAGATGCGGCAAACTTCCAAAAGCGCCCGGTGATATTCGAGAAATTTTGTTTCTTCCTAAAAATACGTGTAGGAGAATGGGAAAGGCTTCGAAGTCCTTGCTCGTTACGATCGTTAAGTTTGTCGAACTTATGTGAATTTCTTCTAACGACGGATAAGTGTTGGAAGACGAAAAATCGTGTATGTGAATTAGTGGATTTTCCGTCAGGTTTAGTAGACGCAGGCCTGGTAGGGTGTGCTCGGAGAGGGCGGTCGTCGGTATTTGTCTAAAGCGATTTTGCGATAAATCGACTCGACTTAATAAATTGGAGTGGTGAAAAAAATTCGCAGGTAGCGCCGTTAAGGAATTTCCGCTTAAATCGATAGATAGTAATTGCGTTAAATTGGCCGCGGCAAACCCCGAAAGTGAAGATATCTTGTTACGCTTCAGATCTAATTCTTTCAAATTAGGAAGACCGTTTAACCGTGAAATTTCTATAGAATTCATCGTATTATTTGAAAAAGATAAAGTTTCCAAAGTCGAAATGTTCAATAACGCTTTATAAGGAAGTTCGTCGAATACGTTGTTTGCAAGTTTCAATTCTTTTAATATGTTGAGGGATAAGAAAGTGTTGTGCTCGAGATCGTTCAAATAATTTCCGCTTAAATCGATCTTTAATAAATTTTTTGTCTTCGAAAACACTTCTTTTGGCAGTTTTTTTATGTGGCACTTTTCTAAAAGTAAAGTTTGTAACGAAGGTAATTTGTGTAGAGTCGACGTAAATATATCGCTGAAGTTGTTGTAGGATAATTTTAACACTCTCAATCCGGGAATATCTAAATTTTCGAGATCTTTCGACGTCAAGTTGTTTGATTCTAAATTGAGCTCGTTGAGATTGTTTAAGCCTTTGAAGGCGTCCGGTTCTATCGTCGTTATGGAACAATTCATTAAATTCAAAAAACGTATAGGTAGACCTTCTTGAAAAATGGTATTATGAAGCACCGTCAAATAGTTGAACGATAAATCTAAAATTCTCAACTTTTTAAGATTGGTGAGTGCTCGAGATTCGATTGTCCTCAAACCGTTATGCGATAAATAAAGTTCTTCCAAATCGTGTAGTTCGGCGAAAGTTTTAATATTGATGTGAGTCAATTGATTAATGCTCAAATCGAGAAATTTGAGCGCTTGCATGGGCTCGAAAGCTCTGTCTTCGATGTAAGCTATGCTGTTATTAGTAAGATACACTCTTTGAATTAGTAGTAGGTCACTAAACAGAGCTCTATCTAATTTTCTCAGTCTATTGTGGCCCAACCACATAATTTGAACACTAGATTGCCCTCTGAGCGAGTCATTGTGCAGAGAAGTAATACTATTCGAATCTAACTGAATGGACACGAGAGACGATGATTCGTGTAGAAATACGTCCCCTAATTCGGACAATTCGTTTCCTTGCAAGTTAATATGCTGTAAACTTTGTAAACTTTGAAAAGCTCCCGGTTCGATGAATCCTATAAAATTATTCTGTAGGTGCAGTTCTAAAAGTGACGGTAATGGATGAAAAACTCCACGTTGCACACTTTTAATTCGATTATTATGCAGTCTAATTTCCCTGACGGCTATAACTTTATCAAAAGTCCCAACTTCTAAATTTACTATCGAATTGCTATCTAAACTTAAAGAAGTAAGTTTGTGGTTGTTCTGGAATAACTCTATAGGTACGTGAAGTATGAAGTTGGAACTTAGATGCAGTTGGGCGAGATTAGCCAGAGTGTTTAGTGCGAGCGGATCGATGCGACGTATTGCGTTTTGTTGCAGATAAATTACCGTTACGTTCGAAGAGTTTGTAAATGCATCGGACGGTATCTCCAAAATGTTATTTTCTGATAAAAATAATTCCTTCAAATCTGGCAAAAAGGCAAACACGCCGCTAATGTAATGTACATGGTTATGACTTAAATCGATTGAACGTAACTTTTTATTAGTTTGAAACGTGTGCGAATCGAGATATACAATTTTATTGTGGCTTAGGTCGATAGATTCTAAATCTGTTAAAGATAAAAATGCGTCTGGATGAACACTTTCAATTGCGTTGTAATATAAAGATAAAGTGCGCACGGATTGACTCGATCTAAAACAATCTTCGGTTATGGCCTCGAAATTATTCGAACTCAAATCCAAAAAAAGTAACGATTGCAAACGTGAGTAACCGTCGTTAGGTATAAAGCTTATTTCGTTCCACGCTAAACGTAATAATCGAAGACGTTCGAGACGTCTCAGCGCCGTCATAGGAAAAATTTTCAACTTGTTTTCGGCAATATCCAATTCGGACAACGAATCTTCTAAGCCCGCAAAAGCGTACTCCGACACCTTTTGTATTTGATTACCTTTTAAATTCAATTTAATTAAATGAAGACCGTAAAAGCTGTAACTCGGTAAGTCGGTAATTTCGTTCGATTCCAAATCTAACGCTATGAGTTTTAATAATCCGGTGAAGGCCTTTTGCGGAATTTCTTTCAATTTTCCCGAAATCAAACCGATGGATTCTAATTCGGGCTTAAGTACGAACAAACAATCGTCGTGTAGCTCTTCTAAGTTCGATTGGGATATTTGTAGATGCTTGATGGTCGTTCCGTCCGGAAAGAAGTGAGGCGACAACTGCGTTATCGACTTGTCTAGATCGTAGATGCTTAAAGACTGAATCGATCCCGATACCACTTCCAGTACGGAACGTAGCGATGTTTTCGTCGCCGCAGGACATTCGAGAAAAATTCCGTTTTCGAAATTGTAACACGGGCAAGATGGATTTGCCGCAAAGCTGGGACACTTGTTGTCTTGTGCGAGAAGAGGACACCCCAGCAAACTCGCCAAAAGGAGCACTGTGGCGCCATTTAGCGCCATCATGTACCAACCATCTTCGTTACATTTAACTTAGTTTTCCTGCAACAAAAGAGAAAACGGTTAGTCAAACAACTTACTTGAGAACTCTCGCGTCTTATGTCTCTTAAGTCAGTCTCAGGTCAAATTTTGCGTACCTACATGTCTTAACTGCGGTTAGCGCTCTTTCGGGGCTATCTGTTGTCGCGTGTGGGGTTTTTGTAATTATTTTCTCTTTTAACCGTCAGAATAACGAGCAAATTTATGTTAAATGGTATCTAGATTAACTATGCGGTGTACAAAATGCGATAAATAAATATAATTAGTTAGCTTACCATGCTGCGATAAGTGGCGTGCGATAGACACAGTCAGCCCGCGCAGCGGCATATTATCCTCACAATTTAGAATTTTAACGCACTCCCTTTCCATTCTTTCAGACGATACGGTTTGAAACCGCGCCCAAATGTAGAAAACAACTCTTAATTCAATCCCTCCCTTAGTCCGCTCCTTCACCCGGAATTTTAGTAAGTTAACACTTTGCGGTTTCGTTCTCGTGTCGTCTTACTGTTAAATTTCAAGCGTTTTACTCAAACCGTTCCTATGTATAAAGTAGTGTCTGTTGACGGGCATAGATACAGACTAAAAAGTTTTCTCTTCAAACTCATACGGATATTTCAGCAAACCAATTATTTCTCAAACGTTGAAGAAAACCTCCGAAAATTCTGTTTTTCGACATTTCCTTTAACCAGCCTTTTGGCAATTTTGATTTGCCTCTAAATTTAACTTTGATTTCGCCGATTACTTAGCCGAGACGCTGGGAAAAGTCTGAAAATTTTTGTTTCGATTTTGTCGATTAACGTAATGAAGATGGATTATGCGTAATTTGAATTACCACAACTTTTTCTTTCGTAATATTAAATTTTTGTGCTTTATGGGCCTTTAATATTAAAACAAAAGCCCTTTTATAATATAAAATTCTTTAAAAAATATTTAAAGATAATGAAGAGGTTCTCATAGAAAATAAAGTATAATGCGGGGTCTCCTCAAGTTTTGCAATTTATTTCGAGAGAAATAAAACGTAATGTAAGCTATTCTATAAGACGTAATTTAACCACAAAGTTTCTATTATTTTGTAAATTACCAAAGTTCACTCAACCGAACTTTGAGTAAAAATTTTGCCTCCAATCTAATTCTTTGGAACGACCAATAAACGTCCTAGAAGGGTAAAGTAGCAGCTTATAAAGATGCCACGTAATTTTATCCTATCTTGTTTGAACTTGCACCAATCTTGTCCACTCTCAATTTGCTATTTATTTTATAACGTGCCAGTATTAGTTGTTTCCCAACTTTTGTTTTTCTTCTTCGGTCAATACTTAAAAGAAGTTTACGGTTCGCGTGTCGAATCCATTTATACGTTACGTTTAACCCGTATAGGTAGGTAGTTGGGTGTTAAAATTTTTGTCAAAACAATTTTAGTATTCTTTAACTCGAAAGGTTGGTACGAGAGGTTGATTTAACAAATAGTACACTTAGAAAGGATACTTGGAAAAAGAAATATGGTAAAATACACTTCGCACAATAAAACAACTCGAAAAGAAAAGTAAAAATAACAATTCGGAAGAAAACCACGAAAAATACGTATCCTTATTACGAGAATGTCCTTGTTATTTTTAAATTTAAACAAATGTACTGTTACTAATGGATTTTTGTTATTTGGAAAAAATAGTTGCAAACTTTTACTCGATGTTACGGCCGTTGGGGCAATTGTAAAGACGACGAATTCATAACGTCCTTCATCACGTTTTTTTCACTTCGTTTTATTTTGCTTAGGTCGCAACTGTTGCTTTTTACCTTACGATAAAATGTGGACTTTTAAAAATTATTTAATAATTTAACAGCAACTTTAAGGGTAACTTTTAAGAGCGTCGTTATGCATTCAGAAATAAATGGCCTCCGTTTTTCTTTTTAAATGTGTTGGCGTAATTGTAATAATTATTTTAGTCAACAAAAACACGAATAGTTGGCAAAAGTAAGCAATTAATACTGAAGATTTTTATCAGGAGAAACCACCCTTAATATTTTTAATTGGTGCATAGTCTAATGGGAGTTGGATTAAACTCATCTTTAATGCTCGCAATAAATTAACGTTATTTTGTTATTCTCATACCCATTATTTGCCATTTTTCTTACAGTTTTATCTTGCCAACTCTTAAAAGATCACTTCACATCGAGTTTTCCACTCATCTAAATCTAAGAACATTTATTTTCTGCATCCTTAATGTTACCTGTAGCTTGTTTTTTTACAAAAACGAAAAAAAGTTGTCCCTTAAAATAAGATGCGCAAATGATCGTTTATTTTATTTTTGCGGTCGTTCTACGATTTCAAAGTTTTTTATGTTAAAATTTACAGAAAGAACTTTACAACTTACTTTTATGTATTCCCAACATAATACAGCTGGGAGGGAAAACAGAAAATTGAATTTTTTGCTATTACATGGTGATGTGGAAAAAGTGGACACAATCATAAAATTGTAGAGCTGTTAGGGTCGGCCCACACTATAGTGCCACTCTGGATACGCTCTCGGTCTGATATCTTTATCCACACTACAGCTCCACTCTCAAAACGCTTTCAATTCTCGTGTTATTGTTTGTATCGTACAAATGATCACACTATCGCTCTCGCTCGACTCTCGCTCCGATACCACTCCGGTAAAATGATAAAAATGTATCGGTATCGGAGCATTATTGAATCGAGATCGGAACGAGAGCGATGTCTGACCACCCTCCAGTGCCGGATTACGGTTTTCATAGGCCCTAACCTAGGCCAAAAGAACAAAGTGGGACCTTTAAAAAATTGGTCCGGCCCAGGGGCGGATCCTGGAGGGGAAACGGCCCGGGCGAATTAAATAGTGGTGAACCCCAATTAATTACTAATTTACTTTAAAATATTTTGCTGTTTGGTAGCAGCATTTCAGTGGTGTAGTGACATATTCAGCGCCCTAAAGCAAGGAAAGTCAGAAGAGTTCTGGGGAAATTTGTTTTTTTAATTTTTGGTAATTTTGATTTCCCACGGGTCACCTAACGCCGCAGGCAAGTTTTGTTTGAATTTTCAAGGTCAACAGAAGTTATATCCCACAAGGTAGGTACTTCAATAAAGAGCTGCATTATTCGAATGCTAGTGCTTTAAAATTTTGGCAATCATTGGCAGCCTATTTTCCTAAAATATAGCCCGGTAGCACGTAAAAGAATCCGCCCCTGGTCCGATCTTGTCGTTTAAAGTTGAAAAGCCCGCTGAAGTTTTGGACCCTCAACGTCTTAGGGTCCTAGGCCAGAGCCTATTTGGAGTATTTGGCACTTCCACTCTCTATATTTCTTGTGTAAAAATAGTTTATCGAAGCGAGAGCGCATCGAGAGCGTATTGATAGTGTGACACGACCCTTAAAAGCACAAATCAACAACCTAAGAACTTATTGCCTGCATTATTGCCTTTTTAATAAGCTTTGCATCTATTGCGGTTTAAGACACCCTGTATACTAGCCTTCTTACGCTTATGAAGTTTCGTTCCCACGGTGAAAAATGAACTTGAAAGAATTTGAAAATTGTCACGGAGTTGTAAAGAGTTACCGGAATTTCTACAGTTATTCATTCTACCAAATTCTTGAAACAGTTAATAAATTATTACATTTTACAGCAGTAGATATAGGTAGTGTGGGATTCCTGCGTCGGTTGGTATTTGAACTCATCCACATTCAGATAAATACAGCTCTTTTTAATGGCGCTATTCTAATCGCCGAACGTTCTATCGAATTCCAAATGCAATTATCATAAAAACACAAAATCAATCTTGCAAGCGATGGCTTTTTGGATTTTCTTGGTAATATGTAAACACGAGAGAGCAAACAATCGATTTCGGCGCTTGCAATTGCAAATCAACTGCATCTAGAGCACGAGTCTAGATGTCTTTTTCGTTGTTTAGTACCTACCAAAACACATTTGTCACTTCCGTATTTTATGCATTTCCCAAATATTTACTTGTACGCCCTAGTTTAAAATACGTACTGTACCGTATTTTGAAAATAAATATATTACATTTGTTTCAAGTGTGTAAAAAGTTGTTAAAGACCCCAGGGAAAAATTTATGTACGTTTACTGGCGTTCCCATATTTGTTTTTGTTGTAAAGTCAACTTCTATGACGTTATGACGAACGATTATCTTCAGTCACAAGTCGCGTTAGTACAAATAACATAAAATAACAACTTGCCAAGTTGAAATTTTATTTTCGAATTGTTTTCACTTTAAATAGTCCACAATAATAAAGTTTCTTTCTGTCGATAAATTATTTGCACGGATGATATACGTTCGGAATAAAATTTGAATGGCAAGTGGCGTTACAATTTTGAATAGGAATAATGTTTGTTGCCCTTTAAATAAGGGATAACCCTACTTTATCAAAAGTGTCACACAAGTGAATAGTTAATAGTTTACTTAAAATTCGCAATTCAATTTATATTAAGCTCTCCAACAGAGCTACAGTATTACGCATTTGTTATAAAATTATAATCAATAGACATAATTTGTTTCTAATTACTCGTCAATTTATTTACTCAATTATTTGACATTTAATGTAATGAAACGCTTCAATTGAGTGTCGGGTTACTCTTTATTGTGGTACTTTTATAGCATCATGTAATTATCAACATATAAAAGCTTAGTTGATTAACTAACTAATTTAGACTCCTTTTTAGAGCAGGCGATCACAACGTCGAACTATCGACGATTAAATTATATTATTTTGGCATTACATTTCTGGCCAGATTAACGAATGATGTGAGGTCGTTTATTTCCCACTTCAAAGCACATTGTTACATGTAGTAGTGATAAGTTTTGGCTTTAATTCTTTTTGTAAATTCTGAGAAATTTATTGTGATAGATGGAGCAGTTTGTACAGTAAATCGGTGGCTAAATTGGAAATCATTAGATCAGATTGGATAGAGCAGTCACAATACGACTTAACTCTTTGAAATAGTTACGAAGGGGGCGTTAAAGTGACTTTTCTGCAGTTTCGCGATAATTAAAACTTCGAAAACCAACCATATTAATTTATCGCTCACGAGCATTAACTAGTGTGGGTGATGTAAGGCAAGAACGGTAAGGGAGAAGCTTCTACAAATCGCTTTGATTGGGGCTATATTCGTATATAATTTTTGCCATACAAATCGTGCAAAATTATTTTTGTTTTTGATGGATTTAGATACAAACACAAATGTCATCAACCAATAAAATCTGAAGATTTTATGTTTAAAGTAATTTAGGCAGCAGGAAATTGCGAAAGTTCGATTTTACATATTACGGTCTTAAAAGGTTTAATCACTTTGTATGCGGGATAATTCTAAATCATTGTCATAAAATTTCAAGAATAATAGAAAAAGTCAACATATAGTCCAGTCAAATAAGGTTTTTTGGTAGGAAAAATTCCTACAAAGCTGGATTTTTGCATACAAGTACTTTTAGATGTTACAAATTAGGATTCGACAAAATCCAAAAAATATCGGTGGAGCATCTTGGGATATTCAAGGTCAAAGATCACAAAACTGTTGTTTTTGCGAATAACTCGCTTCCTGCCTATCGTACGATGATAAAGATTATTATAAAAGTTATATAGAACATTATTAGCTACAAGATTGGTTATATGCATTTTTCCCATAAGTTTAACCCTTTTCGAGATATAGCGCGGGGAACAGTCACAATAAATTCGTTTACGGGATGACGCTGTACAAACTGTGGAGCCAAACGCGTAAGTCTCATAAAACGAGACTAATATCGACTGATGGATAATGAGGCACTGAGTGAGGTAAGATAAAGATGTAATATAAGATTTATGAAAGTAACAATGGTGTTAGGTTTCATCTTCACCTATTATGAAGAAATTTAAAAAAAATTGTTCGAAATTTTAATATTTAGTGAGCACGCTATTTTCACTTCAGAAGCTTCTTATTCACAACTTGAAGGCGCGATAAAGATTTGGCATATCACATTAGATAGAATAACGATGTAGTTAAACATTTTTAAGAAACAAAGTAGTGCCAAGTTGCGCCTTTGCATTTTATGAAGAATTTAAAAAACAGTTTTTTTCGAAAATGCAAGTTTAAAGAGTGCGCTACTCAACTTCAAGAGCTTTTTATTCACGACTTGGAGGTACAATCAAAATTGGTTTCTATTTTCGAAAAAAACTGTTTTTTAAATTCTTCGTAAAATGCAAAGACGCAACCTGGCACTACTTTGTTTCTTAAAAATGTTTAACTACATCGTTATTCTATCTAATGTGATATGGCAAATCTTTATCGCGCCTTCTAGTTGTGAATAAGAAGCTTCTGAAGTGAAAATAGCGCGCTCACTAAATATTAAAATTTCGAACAAAGGTATTTTTTACCTTCTTCACAGAAGACGGAGGCGAAACCTGACAAGAGTTTGGTCTTAAAAAATCTTTAAGAACGACATACTTCTATGTAATGTGATGTAAGAAATCTTTATGGCATCTCTAAGTTGCGAATAATAAGCTCTCGAAGTTGAATAGCGCGTTCATTAGTTGTGCAATTTTGAACAAAAATATGTTTTAACTTCTTCACAGAATACGAAGGCGAAACCTGACAAGACTTTCGTTTTAAAGAATAGTTAACTACGTCCTTATTCTATGTTATGTGATATAAGAAATCTTTAGGACATCTTTAAGTTGTGAATAATAAGCTCTCGAAGTTAAATAGCGCGTTCATTAGTTTTGCAATTTTGAACAAAAATCCAGTCAAATTAGACAAAAAATCGTGGAGAGTTCGGAAAAATTCGCATAGAGCTGAAAATTGGTGTAGACCTTAAATACACTATTACAAATGAAATGTCAAAAGTCCCCATAGATCCCACTTGTGCTAAAAATTTTATTCAAAGTTAAAGGTCGATAAGTCGGTTTTTCGCAAATATCTCAATATTAGTTCAGTCAAATTAGACAAACGGATGGCAGTTGAGGAAAAACCATTCAGGAGTTTTGAAAATTGGTATCGTTGTTTGTTATAATCTGCATTACAACATTCTAAAAGTCCCGAAGGGTGGGGTGCAAGAGGGGGGAGGGGGAGCTGTTTAATTATAACCTTTTCTATTTCGTGCAAATAACTCGCCTGCTACAGATCCCACGTTAATGAAGCGTCTTATAAAAGTTATAGGAAACATTATTAGCTATATGACTTATTATACGCATTTTACCCATAACTTTAACCCTTTCCAGATATGGCGCGGAGAAGAGGTTACAGTTACAGAAGAAAACCGAAAAAATCAAATCTCGATCTCTCAATTTTTCACTTTCGCGCTCGATATCTCAACAACGATCAACGGTAGGTAAAAAATTTATTTAACCTTAATTGTAGAGCGTAAAAAAAGCAACAAAAAAGTACTTGAGCACAATTTTCGTATCGTGAAGTAGAGCCGAGTTATCGAGAAAAAAACAAATTTGACCCTTTTTTCAAGATGGCGGCGAAAGCTCATAGGAAATCTTGATAGAAAATTTAAAGTTAAGCTTTTTTGAGCTCCCTCTACAACATATCCAAAAATCAGCTTTCTCGGTTCACTTGCATTTTCAAATGTTTATAATGACTGGACTAATTATGGAGAAATACATCTGGGGTATCTTCTCGTTCTCTAGAAATAGTTTGCAAAAAAAGAATTCCTATTTTTGCAACTTTGGGCGAGATTTATCGCCAACATTTTTAAACCGTGCTCATTGAACATTCCCGTTCTAATTATTTGAATGTCGCTATATGTATAGACAATTACAAAAGCACTAGGCTCTACATTTGCCGTCTTCCGCCTCTAGGCTACTCCATATACTAAATAACTTACGTGTAATTTACATCAATTTACCGTACCTACTTCGGTGGGCTGTTACAACCGTCAGTCCAGGCTGATCCGTAGTAAGTGCAAAAGCCCTATTGAGTAGTCGTAACCCAATAAATCTTATATGACCTCCATTAAAATAATTCCTTGACCTTCTATTGTGCTAAATTTTCGATCGCGTTTTTAGTGTATGCAAAATTTGCTAAAACTTATACTAAACTTAGGGCGCATGTGTTAGTGTTAAAAATTAGTCGAGAGCAGAATAAGTAATGGACTAATCAATCACATTTTTTTTGAGGTAATAAGGGGCGAAATAAAAAATATTACGGTTAGAGCTAATTTATTTCGTATGTTACGTGCCTACCCACGTGTGAGAAAACGTTAGTTAAATGTGAATAATTGAAAGTTGGCACTGATAAACTACGCCTTTAACCACCATCGGAATAAATACGAATATATTTATTTTTTTGCTTGTTTTAGATGTTTACTAAAGAAATTGAAATCCTATAAGGTTTTTGGCCTGGAGGTTAAATTTAAATTGTAAAAATAAAAATCTTTTTTAACTCGTTGAACATCCGGGGGTTGCTTTATACAGTTGTCATAAAAATAACTGTTAGTACTTTAAAAAAGCGAAAACAAAAGCCTTAATTCAAAATTAATTTCACTTTACGACACCTTCTACTACTTTTATTGCGAGCTCGGCCCTTTTGCTAGTCTTATAAATATAATTTTTGTTTAATTATTAAAATACAAAGTTACGTAAGTTCACCTAAAAATACTTCTAAAAGCAAGGGTGAATAAAGCGTCAGCAGGCGGTGACAGAACATTCAAAACCGTATATTTGCGCCTTTTACGCTTTTAAAACACACCGGAGCAATAATTGTCGATTTGGATTTAAAAAAAAGTCTCGCCCAAATTAAATCGAGTTTGCGGAAAATTTTTTGTTATTTCAAAACCAAATCGATGCCTAAACAATAAAATAACAATGGGATAACTCTTCGGGATTTTAGTTCTTATCACGTAAATAAGTGCATGAATTTACTTTTCACATACTTACATAAAACTTTCCAACTTTAGTCATCATTTTCCATCTAGATTATACCCTTTTCTAAGTAAAAAGTTGTTGAAACATAAAGCTAGTAATAAATGCGACCACACACAGTAGCTTTTCTGAATAAAACTTTTGTCTTTTAGCTAAAATAAGTTGAAATTGATGTTGAAGTAAAAAAAACTAAAAAATTGATTGACAAATTACAAATAGCCGCCAATAAATTTATTTATAACGAGGTCTAATTCGGTTAATCGGATAAGTTTAATATTTTTTATTAGGTCACGGCAAAAACCTTTGAATTACATTACTAATCAACTGCTTATTTAAAGTTATTAGATTAATATAAATGTAATCGAATTTCCACCGTACTAAACTTATTTGCTTTAATTTTCAGCTCGAAAATTATTATTTGATTATTTCGTATTTAGATAAATAAATTATTTAATTTGTATTAAATTAACTTCTACAAATTACGCAAAATGAGAACCCTTGTTGTTGTTTTGTTGGAAATATGAATATGTTAAGAAAATGTAAAGTTTTTATGGCATTAAAGCAGCAGTCAGCAGCCAAGTACTGAGTAATTGCCGTTTATTTCGTTTTGTGAAATTTTCCTATTATACAGGGTTTGTCATGAAAAGGGGCGGCTAGCAGTCGAATGTGAGTATGGTAAGAGAAAACAGTTGAAATACGTGCAATAAGAAGTCCGATAACGTAGTTAATCGTTTTTTAAAAAGTGGTCAAAAAATTGATTTTAGCGTCTAAAGTAGTCCAATCAAATTTGATGGTGGCGGAGGAAAGCATATACAGGGTGATTCATTAAGGATAGACCAAACGAAGTAGGGTGATAGAGGACCTCTATAAGCATCAAATTTGACCCCCATGTGTATAATCCGAAACTTGATGGTTCGGGAATTATCATGATTTAAGTGTATTTCCTGAAGAACCTGATTTTTCCATAGATATTTTGTCATGCTGACTAAACCGTTCGTTCTAGCTTAATAAAATTTTCCAGAGGTGTAGTCCAATAATGAGCCTATCACGTCGTATGTTAGCATCCTCAATGTAACTTGACAATCGTTGAAAAAAAAAAGATCTTTCTTAAATTTTATTACAGCAGAAGCACTCTCCCTTATTTTACAACGCTCTTGCAGAAAATTTTGACATGGAAATTTTTTTAGGAACATGTTTTAAAAACTTCTCTGTTCTATTGACAATGTACCCTACAAATTTCATTCACCTAGTCCTATAGCTTCTCATCAAAAAAATTGTGTTACTAGAAAAAGGCGATATTTCATGTTCCTTATCGCAATACATTGGAACGATGATGATAGTTTTCAATTGTTGCGAATTGTCAATAATAGTGACCGAAGTGAAAATACAGGTTTTGTTAATTAGTTTTTCGTGATCAAATCAAGTTACTGTGGGCTCAGTTCTCGCTCATTCTCGATTCTCGTTCGACGACTAATTGCTCTGGTACTTGTGGAAGGATCCGCAATGACTTCTTCCAATACTATTTCAACGCGCTCACGATTCCCTCTAATTCTTTCTTCTCAATCACTCGCTCCAGGCAAACGGCCCTCCATGTATGCGTTATGGGCGCGTAAAATAACCCGGTGATCCGGGTAAGTTGCAGGTTGTGGTTCACCTCGATGCATCACTTGAGCTCGATACAATCTTGCGCCAAGCCGAGCATTTCCTTTTGCATAACCATAGTAGTAATGCATTACTGCATATTCCCGTTGCGAATAAGGCATAATTTGACTTAAATAACGAACAATACACCCAAAATCCAAATAATGAGCGAGAACTGAGCCCACAGTAACTAGATTTGATCACGAAAAACTAATGAACAAAACCTGTATTTTCACTTCTGTCGCTATTATTGACAATTCGCAACAATTGAAAACTATCATCATCGTTCCAATGTATTGCGATAAGGAACATGAAATATCGCCTTTTTCTAGTAACACAATTTTTTTGATGAGGAGCTATAGGACTAGGTGAATGAAATTTGTAGGGTACATTGTCAATAGAACAGAGAAGTTTTTAAAACATGTTCCAAAAAAATTCCATGTCAAAATTTTCTGCAAGAGCGTTGTAAAATAAGGGAGAGTGCTTCTGCTGTAATGAAATTTAAGAAAGATCTTTTTTTTCCAACTATTGTTAGTTACATTGAGGCTGCTAACATACGGCGTGATAGGCTTATTATTGGACTACACCTCTGGAAAATTTCATCAAGCTAGAACGAACGGTTTAGTCAGCATGACAAAATATCTATGAAAAAATCAGGTTCTTCAGGAAATACACTTAAATGATGATAATTCCCGAACCATCAAGTTTCTGATTATACACATGATTAAACACATGGTTAAATCGATGCGTATCGAGGTCCTCCATCACCCTGCTTCGTTTGGTCCATCCTTAATGTATCACCCTGTATAACTTTTTTTCTTCAGATACAGCTACTTACATTTTTTTCATAAATATACCTACGTTTTAGCAGAGAATGGCAGAAAAAGCTAGAGTGATATAACAACTCTAAAACATTTCAAATTCGTAATTTTAATGCAGAAATTGCAGACTTGCAGACATAATCATTCACCAAACCACTTATAGGTGGCCAATAATTTATTGTTTCTTTGACTGCACCTTTTCTCGCGTCACTCTCATCAAACAGAGACAAGGGGTAGGGAAGATATTACAAAAGTAGAGCTCACCGTGAAAAATTAGTGTTGTTCTTATGCTCTTAGCTTAGCCGCTACGTCCCGTATACACTAAACTCGCTCTATCGCCTAACCTACACCATACGTCTGACGTAAAAAACCTGAAAAGTATAATTCAGGGAAATTTAATGTACTTTATTTTTGTATAAGAACACTTTTTCCTCCGCGTGCGCAGTTTCTGAGTTATACGCGGGAAACTAGAAATAAACAGTTTTTAGCTGTTATTGTCAAACTTTAACGGGCTCTCGCGCCTAAACCGTTCGTATAAAGAAGAAAACCTAAGAAACTTAATTTGTTTAAAATTCTATGTAGTTTATTTTTATATAAACACTCTTTTCTCAAAAAAAGTGTAGTTTATAAGTTATAAGCGAAAAACTGAAAAAAGTGCATTTTTTGGCAGTTGTTCGCAATTTTCTTCGAACTTGACAATTTTACGCGATTGCAAGCTGAAATTCTAGCTCTAGCGCCTAAACCGTTCATTAGAAGAAAAAACTCGGAAAAGCAAATTGTTGAAAATTTGAGACATGGGGTAGGCGGGTGGCGACCGAGCGCTCATAAACAATCTGGGTATTGGATGTAGTTAAAAATTACGTAAATCAACTTAAAAAATTAATTAAATGTGTAGGTAATTAATTAATTACGTACGTAGGTGATTAAATATTAACTAATTGAATTGTTTTGAGTAATACATAACAAAAATAAAGCTCACCACGAGAAATGAGAATGATGTTCTTATGTCTTTAGCTGAGCCGCTACGTCGGGTATATTTCACTAAACTTCAACGCGTTTTAGCGCCTAACCTAAACCATACGTCTTGCGTAAAAAACTGAAAAGACATAATGTGTCGGAAATTTAATGTTCTTTATTTCTGTTTATGAACACTTTTTTCCAAAAATGACCAGTTTTTGAGTTATGAGCGAAAGACTAGAAACAAGCACTTTTTTAGCAAATTTAGGAGTCCTTGTTGAACTTGAACGCGCTCTAGCGCCTAAGCCGTTCGTCTGAGGAAGAAACTTAAAGAAACATAATTTTTTTAATTTGATGTAGTTTCTTTTTATATAAAAGTGTTTTTCTCAAAAAGTGCGTAGTTTATAAGTTATATGCGAAAAACTGAAAAAAGGCGGTTTTGGCAATTTTCTTCGAAAGTTACACTTTTGCGCGATTGCAAGCTGATCTAGCGCCTAAACCGTTTATTTAAAGAAAAAAATTGAAAAAACATTAGTTGTTGAGAATTTGATTCACTTTATTTTTGTATAAAAGTACTTTTCTCAAAAAGTGCGTAGTTTTTAAGTTATAAGTAAAAATCTGAAAAAAGTGCATTTTTGGCAATTTTCTCAGAAAGCATCCGAAATTCAGATTTAGCATCACAAATTTCAATAAAAAAAAAGTTTTTTATATTTTTTCCGAGTTTACCTTGTGTTTTCTTCTAGTGACTGGACTATAATAGGTCGCATGGCCATTGGCCATGGCCGCTAAAAATTCTTTAAATTATTGCCCTCAAGTAAAGGTACAAAATAACCACTTTTAGAGGAATAATTATTATTTTTAGATAAATCTAATACGTTGCAAATGAACCCCAACATACACACATAAGTGAAAAAACTTTAAACGAGAAAATTTTCTCGTTTAAAGTTTTTTCACTTATTTATCTAACTAATTAACCCTAAATATTTAAAAATTTGTAAATTATTTTTAGATGCATAGAGTGTTTTCTGAATACCTGGAATAACCCCCCCCCCCCCCTAGATATTTTACCAATAGTTTGATACCAAATACTCCATAATTAATATTAGATGCTCGTTAATTTGTTTCAATACTCGACGGTCATAATGTGTATTTGAAATAACTTTGTATCCAAGAAATGTACGCTCATGTAGCCTTTCGCACGTAAAATTGGCAAATTAAAAATTAAATTCATAGTGTGAAGGGTGCTTCTGCTTTACAATAAGGAAGGATGGTCTCATGTCCCATTCATTAGATTAGATTCAAAAATAACTTTTTTATTGTTTAGTCGAACGTGCTGTAAAATCACCCTCGTATTAAAGAAAATTAATCCCCGTTAGCGCTTTTTGTTAAAATTTGCCATTTCGTTTTGAATAAGAATAGAATTTTTTTTTCTATTATGAAAAGGCTACAAGTTCATTTTAATATTTGCCTAACTACTAAAAGTTTGCGTGACACAAACGCATATATATCGCAAGAGATTTTAAAACTAGAAGTATGATATCGATTTTTTAGGAGGAAACATGAAAAGCGCAGTAGAACGCTTTCTCTTGTGTACGATTTAGCACATTTATTTATAGTATTTATATCATTTTTTGATATGGGCATTATTAAAAATTCAAAACTACATCGTAAATTTTCTACTATTGTCTAAAAAGTGCTTTTTAAGCTCGTAAATATTTCCAGTTAGTTTATGTTAAAGGACCTACCCTACACATGGGAAAACAAGCGAGTGGCATTTACAACGCATTTTCACGAATTTTCAAACTAATAATGTTTAAGAATTATTACTTATTTTTACCGTTCTGATGAAAAGGCAATGGAGTATTTTTCACGTTAGAATCACAATTAAACCCTACGACATCTCGGTAAAAAATTTTCCGCTTTTATACATTTCTTTCAAGCATAAAATAATTCCCAAAAGTGGGTATTCGAGTCGCAAGTTTGTAACGCGTAATAATTTTTCCTTTGCTCGAGTAAAAATAATAATTTCAAATCCGCGAGTGTTACAAAAATATTTCTATAGTTTTTAATTTTATACGAAGCCGCACAGTCACACAAAATCGCAAACTAATTTTTTACTTTTGCGTACTTCAAGCATACCGGGTGTGAACCACCAAAGGTCAACACTTTTTATTTTTAAACTGTTATTTTCGCTTGTAATCTCAGAAGCTCTTAAGTTTATCAATTAACGTTTAGAGTAAGTGTAGAGCTTTTGAAGTTAAATTGGCGTGCTCGAAATATAATAAGATCTTGCTTTTTGTCGTTGTAGGAATAAAAACCAATTTTACACTTTACAAAAATAAGCACTGTATAGATAATAGATAGGTCACATTCTAACAAAATATGGTAAACGAAAAGCCGAGAACAAGCGTATTTTCTCATCTAAATTGGATTTATTTTAAGTACAACTACTACATATCATTTTGTTCTTATTGCTGGAACGGTGTGGTGTTCGTTAAAATGTGTTACAAAATGCAACACTTGGTTTAAAAAGATACATGCAAATTTAACAGAAATATGAGCGCTGTTTAATGCTGAAACATTAAATATAGTATGAATTTGAAGCTGATGGGAGATGCACCGTGATTATAAATAATATAGTACGAGTATATTTAAATTTACTGTAATAATTCAACAATAATATTGCCACTCCTTGAATTAATTTAGAGCGTATACAAGCATAGTATGGAGCTTCTATGCGTCATTGGTTTGTTCTATACACACAGGGTAAGTTAGTAAGGCAAGTTAAGGGAAGCTTTCAAAGCTAAACAATAATAAACCTTTTGTTTATTCGTAATTAAACGAAATTATAACGTTTATATATAAATATACGAGGCTATTTCGCAATAAATATTCAAACCGTTCTCATTCGACTTTGTTAGATATACACATTCCACCCTTTTCGGATATCTCGATGTCATTTACGCCCAGTTCATCTCTTGTGTCCACTTACATGTTTGTATACCATTACTAAGCGTGCGATTTTACACATGAAATTTCTAGGCCTACGTCAAACATCTTAAATAAATTTATTTGTCGAGTCCCAAGTATAGTGTACCTTCCCTGCTAATGAGATCCTTTTAAAACGAAATTGAATTTAACGCGCAAAAATTTGTTTTATGCGCAAAGACACAAATTACGCTTATTCGAACACAACTTTGAAAAAAACTAAATATTCATCGCCATGAAAAAATTTAAAGCCCTAATGCTACCATTATTAGACATAAAGATAAGACAGAAACTGCTTATTGTAGGGGTAGCATATTGTATTTATCTCGAGAGGGGAGGAGAAAAATAATATTAAATTTTTCTTTAAATCCGTACCGCTTAATGAGAAAATAAAATGGTTCTCATTTTTCATAAAAAAATATTTATGGAAGTTGTTGAAAACTTAAGTGCCGGTTCAAAAAATTGCTAGTTTTTTTTTAAGGATGATTAAGTTTTAACAACTTGATGCGAAACCATTACCTCGAGGATGAGGATTGAGAATGGGCAATTCTAATCGATTACCTATTTAAGCTTTTCCACTTAGTTATTTTTGTTTTATACCTTGCAATATACAGGGCGATGAAGTCGTATACCTTTTTTGTTGCGAATACACAAATGAAATATTAAATACAAAAGCTTGATAAGGGCGTATTTAAAAATTAATGAAGTGAAATTCGATTTATTGATACAGAGTGTTTGCGATGCTAGTGTTAACTTCACCCAGGTTTCGTAGGTTAGTAACGCCGCTTATTTACACTATAACTGAAACGCCCGGTATTTTACCTTTACGCGTTTAGTTCTCTATAATATTTCTTTCGTATCCTTTAAGTATGGCTAGAGTGTCTACTTTTCGAGAAACTTTTAATCTCCAGTATATTAGAGAAACAAATTGTATATCATTCATTCCTGACTCAAAAAACTAAATACCGTGAGTATCTTGCGCTCCGCGCTCATTTATATATAAATTTAATAAGAAATTTTGCTTATTCGAAGTGGTTTTGAAATGTTTCTTTAATTTATTTACGAATATCTTTTGCCTCTTTTGATTCTTTATTGAATTATATATTTGAAACCCAAAGCTAATTAATTGGTATTCCAGTTAGGCTGAGGGTCTACTTAAGTCGATTTGCACAGAATTTCTTAAAATGTGTAATTTAATTTTAGGTGTTAAGGCTGGAGAATTATAGGTTATGATGCATAAAAGTATGTTATGCAACCCAACTAACATTTTCAGTAGCGTCTCTTACATTTAATTTTTTGAAGTGCCTATTATTTAACTGTCTTTTTCTATTTCGGTACTTTAATCCACTCCTTAACGTACTGTTTTGGTCTCAAAACAGTGCGTTAAGAAGCTCTCTTAACGTACTGTTTCTGGGGGATTTTCTTCTACTAAGTTCGCGTAGAACTTAGTAGTTCTACGCGAGGGTTCTACGTTCTACGCGCTTTATATGGTTGTAATCAGCGTAAAATTCTGAACAAGTTACCGCGAAAAATCTGTTTCTTGCAATTTGTTCCAGGTCAAACTTATCATTACCTGTACTAATATTTATCTACGTTTATGAATCGCAGCGACTGCTGGGTGGCGACATCTATTGCAATTTTTAAAAAGCTTAATTAATGGGCTTATGGGGAAAATCTTACGTCGTCCTCAGGGCAGAGAAAACACATTTTCTTTCAAATCAACTATTATAGATATGTTCTATATCATATCCTCTATAACATGACATATTTTATACCGTTCTAAGTCTTTATACGCATCAGAAAACAATCAATTTAGACTGACTGTAATTTGCCACTTTTCGGAAAAATTTTTTTTGGTTACTTTTCAACACTTTTTTGGAATTTAAAAATATGTCATATCATAGACAAGCTCTTTGGCTACACCCTACAAAAATCTTAGTTGTATCTGTTGAGTAATAAAGCTGTTCCGGACGACGTAAGAATTCTAACCTACAATTCTCCAGCCTTAAATGCTGACGAGCAAAACTAAAGAGGTCCAAAAAGTTGACAAAATGGGGTCTGAAACTGTGAAATTGGCAGTACCGTCCCAAATATACTGTAGCCAGTAGAAAAATAAATGAATTTCGTTTTTAAATACACTTATATCAAGGGAGAATTTTAGTGGGCTATACGCGAAAAATTACGTCTGGTCAGTGGTGACTATTTTCAGCTTCGCATATTCGTGCTCTTTCCCACAGATTCGAAAAATTTTAAGTGTATGACACGGATTTCACTGCGGATACAGATTTATTTTAAGTTGGATCATAGTTGATAGGGTGTTTAAATTTACTGGTTAATGAAGGGAGGGTGTATGTGTTACTTTGATGTTATCCAGTGGCCAGTGACCTAAGAAATAATGTCAAACATGCTAATATGGACTGGAAAAAACCTAATGCTAAGACATACTCATCATTATTTCTAGTGACTATAAATGTAAACTTTTTGGGAAAACCGCTAGTCCTGCATAAAAATGTGTAATAACATTTTTTGTGTAGAATAAATGTAGCAATATTTTTGGTATACAATTGTTTTTGTAATCTCAATGGTTCTTTAGTTGCTTGGTTACTGGCAAAACCCTAATACTAAGACATTCTTTTTTTAAATTAGTGACTATAAAAGTAAACTTTTTGAGAAAACGGTTGGTCCTGCATAAAAGTGTGTAATGACCTTTTTTGTGTAGAATTAATGTAGAAATATTTTTTGTATACAACTTTTTTACGTAATCTCATATCTCAATGGTTTCTTAGTTACTGGCAAAACCCTAATACTAAGACATTCATTTTTAATTTTAGTGACTATAAAAGTAAACTTTTTGAGAAAACGGTTGGTCTTGCATAAAAGTGTGTAATGACTATTTTTGTGTAGAATTAATGTAGCAATATTTTTTGTATACAATTTTTTTTCATAATCTCAATGGTTTCTTAGTTGCTTGATTACTGGCACAACCCTAATACTAAGACATTTATTTTTAATTTTGGTGACTATAAAAGTAAGCTTTTTGAGAAAACGGTTGGTCCTGCGTGAAAATTAGTAATGACATTTTTTGTGTAGAATTAATGTAGCAATATTTTTTGTATACAACTTTTTTTCGTAATCTCAATTGTTCCTTAGTTGCTTGGTTACTGGCAAAACCCTAATACTAAGACATTAATTTTTAATTTTAGTGACTATAACAGTAAACTTTTTGAGAAAACGGTTGCTTCTGCATAAAAATGTGTAATGACCTTTTTGGTGTAGAATTAATGTAGCAATATTTTTTGTATACAACTTTTTTTTGTCATTCCAATGCCTACTTAGATACATCGGAAATGGTGTTTGCAATGTTGGCTACAAACAATTTATTAAATTTTGAATTTCAAAATGCCACTTTGCAATAATTAGTACTGCTAAACATCACGAAAATTCCAAAATTTTTATATTTTGATTGTTTCTTTAAAAATGGGCTTAAAAGATTGAAAATAGAGAAAATTATATAACAAACCCATTTCATAAGTCATTCTAGCACTCCTTCATTAAAAGATTCCCCGCTACGCGGGTTCGATTTTAAACTTGGAGTCATGCTATAATACGTGACTTATAAAATTCGTTCTTTAATGTACTATTTTATACCAGAACGCCCCATCATTTAATAACATGTACTTCAATTTTCCACAACTAGTATAAATTACATTAGTTTTCCGCAAAAAGAGATGTTTATTACAGTATTGGACTTCCCTATTAAATTATTTTTATTTCAATATTTATATTTTATTTTAACTAATATATTCGACTAGGTATATGTATATTTATGCCATTTGTTTTTTAGCTTAACAGACATTTAATTTAAAAAGTAAAATTGTTTTAAGCTTTTAACTTTTGTTTACTAAGTTTAAATTGAAAAAATGTTTTATTCGCCAGACTCTTTTCCATTTTTAAGCGTAGGATAATTTAAATATTATGTTGATTCAATTAATAGTAAAATATTCGCCTTTTGAAGACGACAAAGGGGGCTTTTAATTAACAAAACTTAAGTAAATTTGTAAAAAATTCCTCTTAATAACTAAGCTTCTAGTTTGTTGGTGTAATTATAATTTTCTTTTATGGGAAATTTTGTAAATATTCTGTTCATCTTGTTAAAGAGAAATTTCCGTCTATAATAATTTTATATCGGGAAAGACTGACAAAAAATCTCTTTGGTTGGAAACTTCAACGTATAATTAATAATTAATAATAACTTGAAATTTCTCGACTTTTCTCGTCTCATTTTTGTTGTGTTTTTTGAAAAAAATTGGGCATCAGAATCGAAAATAACGTCTTTTTATAGATTTCAACGTTAGTTCAATAGTTCCACCGCCTCCTTAACTTCTTTTCCCGATAGGTTTCTTAACGTCTCAACTTTTTTGCTCTTTTGAATTGAGTGTTACAATACAATCTTGTTGTGTCTCAATCTTTATTTACAACCATTGGAACTACTGTACGTTTTCTAAAAAAAAGTCCCACGATATCGCAATGGAAATTGAGGATAAAAATTGAAAATCGACAAATTGTCTAGGGACTTTTTTGTTTCGTTTAGAATAATAACTCAAGTGGTTTCGTGTGAGACTTTTTCTCTCTTGTAACGCGAAATACATCAGATAGGACCTTCAGGAGAGTAGAAGAAGGGATTTTCGTCTTTTTAAATGTTTTTTTTCTTGTTTTGAAGTGAAATTGTGTAGCATATTGCGCGGGGTATTTGTGTCGAGTAGTTTGTTTAATTAAATTCTATTATTGCCTCAAAAAGCTGTTTTCGTCGCCACTCCACCATCATAAACTATCCGTTTAGAAATCCTTGTTTGTTGGTTCTGTAATTAAAATCAACTTTTTGTTGGGGCCACGTTCTTTAAAAATGGCGTTACGATTGGTTGTTGTTAGAGTCTACTTAAAGAGCTTTACTAACTTGTTTTTTGTATTTAAATATTTTAGTCGTGTAACTACCGAGACTTGGAGAATTTCTCATTTAATTTTTAGTCCCGCAACAACGACATACAGATGATTAAAAGTGTAACAATAGTAGAAATGAAGGTTTATGTTAGTTTAATACTTTTCTAACAGTAGGTACTCTTGCAGTTGGAATTGAATTTTACAATCCTCGGAATATATTTTTTAAGGCTGGAGATTTTATAAACACAAGAATTAACTACAACAAAGATGCTTTTAATATGTGATATATTTCCCTTTTGTTTTACAGTAAAAGCTATGTCGTTACAATATAAAACTGTATTATCTTTTTTGTGAAAATTTTCTAAGCTACTATTTTCTACTGTTATACATTTTATGTCAGATGGGAAAGCTACATCTTTTCTAAAACACAAGTGGAAGCTTACTCAGAACTTTCAAGACTTTTAGGTACTTATACATTATTTATATTTCGGACTACTTTATATAAAATATATTTTCTCATTTTGATTACAAGTACCTTACTACACAAAAATAATCAATAAAATCCAGGATAAAAGAAATAATCGGAAAAGTAATTCTATTTTCGTATCTGAATATCAATTATTATTGCTAACCTAACTAAAAGCGTTGGTTTGTTTGTCACTTATTCATTTATTGCAAAAGCATTGACTTTTACTAATAATAGTTCACTTAACTGGATTAACAGGGGGGAAATAATTTGTTGATTTTTATTTCGAAAAAAGGCGAAAAGAAAACTCCTGGAAAGCTTATGAAATAATTTTACTTTGGTTAAGCTACCATAGCGTTTTTATAAGATTTTTGATGTTTAGCCAAAACTGGTCGCTATAGTCGCTATCATCAGACCGGTAGTTTACGGTGTTATTATGACCCCTGTGCTCTCAAGAAGGCGCTTCCTCTTAGAGGATAAAGTATAGATACCTATAGAAAGACAGGGTAAATTTCTCATATGCATATGTAGCCCTCGGTTTAATTTGGCGTAAACTTTATAGAAATTCTAATTGGTTACCCACCCTGTATTTTCCGCTCTAATATTAGTTATTCTCTAAAATATGATGTACCAATAGGCCAATAACAAAATAATGCGTAAAAGACCATTTCACTAAGATGGATACTCGGAGGAATATAATGTGAATATCTAAGTCACTTGTCATTGTTCTGCAACTTGCCTAGTGATATTGTAACCATTCCCAAGAGCTCTCGATAATTCATTAAAACTATGATGGTCCCTACTCTCTACACTACGTCAATAAACTTAATCGTTTCAGTAACGACGACTCCTTTTAGTCGGAGAAAAATGAGCCACAATCGTAATTTCAAATTAGGCGAAATTGTTGTAACCCCCTCAAAATTCCCAACGACCCATTTCCGCGCATTTAATTAAATTTCCATTTCACTTTAAACGCTCGACACCTGAAAAAAGTCTCACAAAATTCAAATTATTGCTTACATGTTACATTTCGATTTTTAAACTTAAGGTTACGTGCTTAGATTTGTCATTTCGAATTCTTTTTCATTGAATATTTTGTAAGAATAAAACGGAGCACTTGCTTCAATTGTTAGGGATGTGCTTTGAATATCGTAACACACAAAAAAAACGACTTGGAAGCAACGAAACTTAAGGTCGAACTCGTTTTTCTTTTGTTAAGATCAACCGACTCGTTTGAAAGAAAAGATTGTTATCGAGCGGCTGGTGGGGAAATTGCAAAAAAGAAATCGAATTAAAACTATGGATATTTCATTCATTCGATAATTATTCACACTGTATAGTAGTGCCTCGTTAGGATTTCACTTCAAAGAAATTTAAAGCTATGACTCCGATGCTAATTCTAACAATTTCATGAACCGTTGTCCTAATTTAAATAACTTTATTAAATCCCGAAATTATTTACAGTTTCCGGTCTTTTCTTCCACTCTGTATGTATTTCACAAAACAACTTTTATTCGAAATGCACACTTTAACTGTCGAACATCACTTAAACGAGATTTTCATTGAAAATTGCCCGCTTGTGTTGTTTTTATTAATTTTTATTTATTTTCACAAACGCCCAAATGAAAATCCATATAACGTCGAATCTGTACAAGTTCAATCCTCGTCTTGTAGTTAATGTCTAATCGAATCGTCGAGATATTTGTTGACGAAACAATTGAATTTAATTTACGAGAGTTTATGCAACAATTAATCCCAAATCCTAATTATACGATAATCGCGATGCTTAACATAAATTGGGATCAAGGGAGGATGACTTTGTAACGTTACATACGTTATAGTTAATTTGGTCAAGATGTGTATCCAACCTGAAAGCCTTTTTCAACAGTTATTCAAATTGAATTTTGTCGAAAATGAATGTTGAATATTCATGTTTCTATAATCATCAAGCGCTAAAATCCATGTTTATGTTACATTACTAACTAGTTAGTTTCGAGAGCATGCTCTTCGAATTACGAATCACTTTGAATAAAGTTTCACCGTGAAAATTGCTTTTCTATCCGTGAAAAAAGTAGGGAAATTTTTGTAACAAGTTGGTTTTATTTATTAGAGCGATATTTTTCGTAAACGTGATTTTTAAATAATTTTTAAACAAAAGCGGAAAATAGTATCTACTGTGCAGGTATACGCTCTGGTGTGTTGTAGAAAGGCGGCTGAACAAACATTGATAATAACTTTGTTGGATTTCTAAACTCAAAAATGTTGCTTTCGATTCCCCAACAGATAAATTTTGTAGCTAAAACGAGGAGTTTGCCGCTATAATAGGCTATAACGTTAGGGTTCTTTAGTTCTTTCAAAAGAACTAAATTTCTTTTCGTAATATTACATAAAAAATGCTTTAACAGCAATAACATGCAATTTAATTTTGTAATGCACATTGTGTGAAATTTATGTTGATATAGAATAGTATAGAAAGTTATGGAGCACAAGGAGCCTTATTTGTTGTAGACGCACAAAAGCATCAAGTCGAAATTTTTTTTATTTTTTTTTCGTCATTATTTTTTCGGTGGCTGAACAACAAAATTACGCTCTTTTACATTAATTTTATTACGTATACGTATTTCTAACTATTAGTTACTCTACAATTAATCAAAATAGTCTGACAATTTTGTATCAAAAGCTAGCGATTTGAACAATGGGGGCCTAATTGTTACAAACATGTAACGTGAAGTGAACTAAAGGACAAAGACTAACGTTAACGTTAAGTTTTAACTGTTAACTTCAAAATAGATCGTCTAACATTTCAGGAACAGAAAAGTGTATCGCGTATGCACTTGACATTTTCCAAAATTTCTACAACAATACTCAAAACTACTTTCGTGGTTTTGGTTTAGCCCAAAAAGGTTTTGCTTTTAACTCGAAAGCTCCTTATTTTTTTAAATTAATGAGTCGACGTTTTAAATACTTTACAAGCGCTTAAAACTTTAAAATTTTATTATTGTCTACTCTAAAACCATTATCTGTCCAAATTGTTGTGACAAAGCATCGGATAATTACTGCCGTGGGGGACTTGCATTAATCTTTATACGCCCATATATTTTCTTCTAACGATGAAATGTCCAAACAATAGGGTTATATCTATTAATTTATTTACTAAACAAATCGGATACGTTTTGAATCGTTGTAATAACTAATATTTCGATAAAATCTGGATATTTCATTGCTTTGACCTTTGTATAGAAAAACGCGTCGCATTGTTCAATTGTTAGTGCGGTTTAGAATTAAGTCTCCTTTTGAATGGACGACGATTTGTCGTGACAATCCAGGACCGGCTCTGGCGGTTCTACGTTTTATCTGATCTTTCTAAAAGATGAAAAACGAAACAAAATACTTTTTATTCAAATCAAACAAATGCGATCGACGAAAAGTCTTTCAAATCGACTTGGAGCATGGAAGAAAAGTGGTCGAAAGAGTGTCAGAAAGGAGATATAAAAACGGAATAAAATGGGCGATTAGGCTATAATAAGTAATTAAAATATAAATTACTCTGCATTAGAAATTCAAATTACCAAGAATTTATCTAGATATACCTACTATTGTATATTTGAAACGCCATGTACTTTTAAGAGTAAGTAAATTTGTATCAATTACTTTACAAAAGTAAAATTCGATTTGCATCGAATTTAACTAGAAGTTTGCTTATATTCAGCTGATAACGTTATTAAACATAGAAGTTGCTTGAATACTTAGTAGACTTCTTGCAGATGCAGTTTAGAGGGTCGTAATTAGCTGATCAGTACAAACAGGCATAGCTTGGGCTGCTTGAACGAGGTTGTCGAACTATATCCTTCAAAAAGTTAGGAAGTCAGTTACTGCTGAAAGAAGCGAAGCTCTGATTTTAAGAGCACTTTTGTGGGTATTAGTGTCTAGTCTTTTCGCGAAAATTAATAAACATAAATTTCCAGATTAATTTCACGTGAACGTACGCTTGCTTATACCTATGTAATGTCTGTGGCGGTATGCGTATCAGTTAAGTAGGTATATGCGTTGAGTAGTTGTGACAGCACCTATTTTTCACCCTCTACTTCCCGACCCTTAAAATTTGAATCATTTATTATACGCTCCTTAAAAAAGTTACGACAATTACGTAATGGAAAGCGACTCAAAATAATATTATGCCAAGTCTGACGAAGGCAAACAGTGGATCCTTCCTCGTCAAATCATCAAAACGATATTTGGCTTTATTGGAAAGAAACGAATAACCCGGACTTTGAGAACTTTAGAACTTTAAGTTTTAATCCGAAAACGAATTCGGTAATCCGACCACTTCTTTACCAATTAGAAAGTACTCCGAAACAACTGTCGCAAAATGTCTAAAAATGAGTTTGTATCTTACACCTACACTTTGGTGGCGATTGATCTGGTTACAAGCTAAAAACTTTTTGCCTGAATACAGGGTGAATTATTTTTTGTTTTTCTAAGAGTAGATAATAATTTTTTAAACAAGAAAATGAAGTCTTTTCATTGGATTAAAAATATACATAGGGGACCATTTAAAATGTGACGGTTCGATGTATTATCTCAAATTCTAGACAAAGAATTAAGCTTCTCTTTTAATAAAATAGTTATAACTTATAAAAGTTTATAGAATTTCGCATTTTTAAATTTTTCGGCTGAACTGAACTGAACATAGTACCAGAAACTTAAAAGCATCCGAGTTACTCTTTCAAAACGGTAACAGAGTGTCTAATGAATGATATTTTAAGATATCTGAAGCTGTAAAACACTGTACTAAAGTTCCCAACGTTTCCAATGTCTGAATCATTGATATTTAGGCCATCTGGGTCATGAAAGTTGAGTAACCAACTAGAAGTGGTGCAAATTTTAATAATTTATAATGCGATCAAACTCAGAGTACGCTCAAATGAAAGAAGACAGATAAAGGATTAATGTGCCCTAATCTTGCCGCCATTGAACCAATTTTCCAACTCTTTGAATAAGCGAGATATCCATAGAGAATGTTTCTATGGATACTTTTGTGACTGAACTGAACTGTATATCACCAAAAATTTAAAATCGTCCTAGTTACTCTTCTAAAACGGCAACGAATGAATAATATTTTGAGATATCTGAATCCGTGAAACACTGAGCTAAGGTTCCCAACGTTTCCCATATCTGCATCATTGATTTATAGGCCAGCTGGGTCATGGAAGTGGATTAACCAACTGGAAGTGGTACAAATTTTTATAATTTATGATCCGATCAAACTCAGAGTACACTCACATGAAAGAAGAAAGATAATGGATTAATCTGCCCAAATCTTGCCGCCATTGAACCGATTTTACCACTCTTAGAATAAGCGAGATATCCATAGCGAAAGTTTCCATGGATACTTTTGTGACTGAACTGAACTGTATAGCACCAAAAATTTAAAATCGTCTTAGTTACTCTTCCAAAACGGCAACAGGGTATCCAATGAATAATATTTTAAGATATCTGAAGCTGTAAAACACTGTACTAAGGTTTCCAACGTTTTCCATGTATGCATCATTGATTTATAGGCCATCTGGGTCATGGAAGTGGACTAACCAACTGGAAGTGGTGCAAATTTTTATAATTTATGATCCGATTAAACTCAGAGTACACTCAAATGAAAGAATAAAGATAAAGGATTAATCTGCCCAAATCTTGCCGCTATTGAACCGATTTTACAACTCTTAGAATAAGCGAGATATCCATAGAGAAAGTTTCCATGGAGACTTTTTTGACTGAACTGAACTGTATAGCACCAAAAATTTAAAATCGTCCTAGTTACTCTTCTAAAACGACAACGAATGAATAATATTTTAAGATATCTGAAGCCGTAAAACACTGTCCTAAGGTTCCCAATGTTTCCCATGTCTGCATCATTGATTTATGGACCATCTTGGTCACGGAAGTGGATTAACCAACTGGAAGTGGTGCAAATTTTTATAATTTATGATCCGATCAAACTCAGAGTACGCTCAAATGAAAGAAGAAAGATAAAGGATTAATCTGCCCAAATCTTGCCGCTATTGAACCGATTTTACAACTCTTAGAATAAGCGAGATCCCCATAGAGAAAGTATCCATGGAGACTTTTTTGACTGAACTGAACTGTATAGCACCAAAAATTTAAAATCGTCCTAGTTACTCTTCCAAAACGGCAACAGGGTATCCAATGAATAATATTTTAAGATATCTGAAGCCGTAAAACACTGTGCTAAGGTTCCCAACGTTTCCCATGTCTGCATCATTGATTTATGGACCATCTTGGTCACGGAAGTGGATTAACCAACTGGAAGTGGTGCAAATTGTAATAATTTATGATCCGATCAAACTTAGAGTACGCTCAAATGAAAGAAGAAAGATAAAGGATTAATCTGCCCAAATCTTGCCGCTATTGAACCGATTTTACAACTCTTAGAATAAGCGAGATCCCCATAGAGAAAGTCTCCATGGAGACTTTTTTGACTGAACTGAACTGTATAGCACCAAAACTTTAAAATTGTCCTAGTTACTCTTCCAAAACGGTAACAGGGTATCCAATGAATATTATTTTAAGATATCTGAAGCCGTGAAACACTGTGCTAAGGTTTCCAACGTTGCCCATGTCTGCATCATTGATTTATGGACCATCTTGGTCACGGAAGTGGATTAACCAACTGGAAGTGGTGCAAATTTTTATAATTTATGATCCGATCAAACTCAGAGTACGCTCAAATGAAAGAAGAAAGATAAAGGATTAATCTGCCCAAATATTGCCGCTATTGAACCGATTTTAAAACTCTTAGAATAAGCGAGATATCTATAGAGAAAGTTTCCATGGAGACTTTTTTGACTGAACTGAACTGTATAGCACCAAAGATTTAAAATCGTCCTAGTTACTCTTTCAAAACGGCAACAGGGTATCCAATGAACAATATTTTAAGATATCTGAAGCCGTAAAACACTGTGCTAAGGTTCCCAACGTTTCCCATGTCTGCATCATTGATTTATGGACCATCTTGGTCACGGAAGTGGATTAACCAACTGGAAGTGGTGCAAATTTTTATAATTTATGATCCGATCAAACTCAGAGTACGCTCAAATGAAAGAAGAAAGATAAAGGATTAATCTGCCCAAATCTTGCCGCTATTGAACCTATTTTACAACTCTTAGAATAAGCGAGATCCCCATAGAGAAAGTTTCCATGGAGACTTTTTTGACTGAACTGAACTGTATAGCACCAAAGATTTAAAATCGTCCCAGTTACTCTTTCAAAACGGCAACAGGGTATCCAATGAATAATATTTTAAGATATATGAAGCCGTAAAACACTGTCCTAAGGTTCCCAACGTTTCCCATGTCTGCATCATTGATTTATGGACCATCTTGGTCACGGAAGTGGATTAACCAACTGGAAGTGGTGCAAATTTTTATAATTTATGATCCGATCAAACTCAGACTACGCTCAAATGAAAGAAAAAAGATAAAGGATTAATCTGCCCAAATCTTGCCGCTATTGAACCGATTTTACAACTCTTAGAATAAGCGAGATATCCATAGAGAAAGTTTCCATGGAGACTTTTTTGACTGAACTGAACTGTATAGCACCAAAGATTTAAAATCGTCCTAGTTACTCTTTCAAAACGGCAACAGGGTATCCAATGAATAATATTTTAAGATATCTGAAGCCGTAAAACACTGTCCTAAGGTTCCCAACGTTTCCCATGTCTGCATCATTGATTTATGGACCATCTGGGTCATGGAAGTGGATTAACCAACTGGAAGTGGTGCAAATTTTTATAATTTATGATCCGATTAAACTCAGAGTACGCTCAAATGAAAGAAGACAGATAAAGGATTAATGTGCCCTAATCTTGCCGCCATTGAACCAATTTTCCAACTCTTTGAATAAGCGAGATCCCCATAGAGAGTTTTTTGACTGAACTGAACTGTATAGCACCAAAACTTTAAAAGCGGCACTGAGCAATAAGTCACTCTTGCAAAATGGCACTACTTGCCCCATTGAATCAATTTTTTAACTTTACAATTTTACAATTTCCCGTTACTCATTTATACATTTGGGGAAAAACAAAAAATGTTCTAAACTGATGCTCTAAGGAAGTCACTTAAACGGTTTCATTGAACACCCTATAAAATACCTAAATGTTTTTTTTAGTTTCCGCTTTAGGGCTCTTTTCAAATTTAAAATGTTTTATTCTCATGCTAAGCCTCTCACCTTTATGATAATCCTCAAGTGTAAAGGTATATATTTTCACAGCTTGTTTTTTGTTTGACGATTATTTAAAAATTCAGTTATGCCGTTGTGTTAAAACGAAAATTAAAACAGTTTTTGGGAAATGGTATAAATGCTTAAATGTACAAGAGACGAACTTTGTGTGGCACAGGATTTATAAATATGTATCTAGAATTATCTTTCGCTTTTGGGATATTCTACATACTAAGTGGCTCTAGAATGTGAAAAGTTTGGAATTTGGGCTCTGTTTGAAGCTATTTACGTTACATATAAATCACTTTAAGGTAATGCCAAAGAACATGAAAGGAATAGGTTACATAAAATGTCGCCTAAAGCTATGCCGTAATAAATTGTACTTTTTTAAATGCCGTGTCATACTTACACGTATTGACAATTCAATAAAAGAAGCCATGTAAGATGGTTGTATTACGTATAAAATATGTAGAATAGTAGTGGGTAGGTGAACGTATCAGAATTTCAGGAGGACATTTCTCATACATACGTAATTTGCTACATTCAAGCTCACATGGTACATACCGTTCGTTTAGAATATAATATGTATAAGTTACAAAAATTGCCTAAAAAGAAAATTGAAAAAAATGAAATTTACTTTAAGGTTATTTAAAAGAAAGAAAAGAAAATCGAGTTAAAAAGTTTTACTCTAAAACTAAAAGTAAACATGTCAATTTTAGAGTTATTTCGGCATCGGTCTTTGGGGAATTGTTTAAATTGGATTTATTTCTAATGTAAGAACCAATGCCGAAGCTAATTTTCTCAGTTAGTAACAATTCCCAAAGATGATGTTTACCTAAGAGTCTGTTTCAAGAGCCAACTTCGCCGAACTTAATGAAAGTTACTATTCTGAGCATTTTAGCGAGACGTATTTGTTTAGTCGAACCATATGAACATACGTAAACATAAAGTACATCGTACATCTAATGTTTGTTTACAAATTTAATAAAGCCTTATACGCGCAAAAAAATTTCAAATTTCCTCCCCATATTCTAATATTGTACTGCACAAACAATTTCGTTCCGATAACGTTTTGCTTCATTAAAAAATGAGACGTCTCTTTATTCCTTAGCTTAGCCCAACGAGACGATGCATACAAATGTCGCCATTCGAGATTGAGATCGATGTTAGGTAACCTCAATTTGAACTAGGAACGTGTAAAACAACAGCTTACAGGAATAAACCATGAATAATGCAACTTTAATAGTGTTTAGTGGCAGGACACAAATGTAACCAAGAGTACTTTCGAAAACTCCCCCACTCTATTCATTAATAAATTAATAATTTCATTACTACGACTCATTTGTTTAACTAAAAGTGCACTTTTGAAAGGTAAAAGTGTTAAATTATACTTTGCACATGTACAGACGATTTTGGTAGCATTTGGATGATAATGTAAGGCATGTAATGGCATAGAAAGCTGCACAATTCGATTTATTGTTTTGTTTTAAGGGACTAATCGATTTTCCCATCTCTAACCGAGTTTTCAGTTAGAACAAACAACTGTTGAAAAGCAAACCGGGGTTTGCTTTAGTTACTTACGATACTGGCGAAGTTAATTTAATTCAACTGGGAAAAAGGAGACTGGAAAAATTAATTTTTTAAATTATTCTGCCATTAGTGTCGCATAATAATGCTAATTTAAGAGGTCGGGATTCGTTCTTAATAACTACAGTTTGTAAGGTATTTACTTCAACTTTGCTATTATCGAACACGAGCAAACTTGGAGTAGCTTAGTTTCTGAGATAGTCTAAGTTTATATTCAAACATTAATTTTCAAAAATAATAAACCTGCTTTAGGCTATTTCAAATATCAAGTTGAACATAAACGAGACTTACAATACGGGGTAGCTTCAAAAATTCTACCCACTGAAGCACTGATTTAGATTAATGTAGAAGTTGTTCTTCGGCGTGGCAGGGAAATTTGGGCTGCGTAAGTTGGTATCGTCACTTTCTACGACTTCAGTTTGTTTGTGCGACGCGATCCGTCAGAAATTGACATTTTTGGGGATGTTTTGGTCTCACTGGCGCTATCAATTTGTAGCTACAGTCGTGATTACTAGATGGTTCAAGCTGTAGGCCCCAATGTTCGGAACTTTTTAAAACTACCCCGTATAAAAATAAATTCCCATAAATAAGAACCAAATTAGTACTACACTTCCATTAATAAGGAAAGTTTTTGCCTAGTTTTCTTTGAAGTTTCTATTATAATAAAATAATAATGGTAATAACGTAAGTATTTTTATTTTGTTTTATTCCAAAATTTACTTTACTTTATCTCGTTTAAAACTTTATATTTCTTTAAAAACAAAGCAGACCTTGTTAAGTTTTTAAAGTTGGAAGGAAACTAATTAAGTCATTGTGGCGTCTATTATAAAAAACAAAAACTCGAGCAATTTGTTTTAAAACGTAACTTTAATTTTTCAAGTTTTTAACTTGGCGCTTTGGGCGGTATAGAAAGGTTACAAACTACTGCCAGATTCTCAATTTCTCGGCTGAAATAAGGCCAGTTGTAGGTACTACGCGGAAGGAAAAAGGGGAACCCCATGCACTCTCTTCTCACTTCTTATTCAGTTGAAGGTCGATACAAACTCGGAAAGCCGTTATTCGATAGTTTAACAAGCTCAGTAATTATGTCTTCTAAGTGCCTTATGGAGGACCCGAACCGAGATTTATTAACTAGAGGGTTCGTAGCCTCCCATTAATTTGATCTCTCTAGTCTCTAGTCCCACGTAGGAACCGAAACTTCTATCTATTTCTTGTAAAGCGCCTTTCCCAGCATTTAACCAGAGACTAGAACAACAAAGATTTATTTTCTTCTTCACTTTCATCGGTAGTCAGTAGTCAGGCTTGGATTTACTATAAGGCTGAATAGACTGTGCAGCCTAGGGCCCCGGTTAAAAGGAGCCCCGTAATCTTCAACGATACTATTATTTTATGCTGCTTGTTCTTTCTCACTTATAATATTTTAGAAAATTAATTCGGTTACCGTGGACTTACTTTGTTTTTGTGAAACATATTCGTTTTGGAGACACTATCAATCGCTAATAAAATTCCTTAACTGCATTTGAAGCCGTTTGGCCTTGAACAATCAAACATTGGCGCCTGCGGCGCTATTTTATTTCTATAAGCCAAAATTTTAATCTCACGGCTTACCCTTACCTCTCGCTCAAACAAGTTTTTATAAGAATCCATGGGGTAAAAAGCCAAAATTACAAAAATGCCTGCTGCAGGAGCTTATACGGAAATAATGTGTTTATATATATCTTTAATACATTCTTGCGAACAGACGGAATTTAGAAGAGCATGCGGGTAGAAGCACGCCACAAATGCAACATCCTCTTATTACTCTCGCCTTCTAGAAGTACGAGGCACGGTTGCTTATTCCCGAAACTCCTCGCATTAATGTTAATGGAGGTATCTCAAAATTGAGATAGTAAGAGGGAATTAACATCAGTGGACCGCACTTAAACCATCTCAGGTGTTAAATTAATGATGTAATATAAATGTAATGACAAGGATTGCAATACACTCCGCAGAACTCTTGCAGTAAGACTAGAAATTTTAAATAAGTGCTACAGAGTTGCACTAGAATAAATAGAAGATTTGGCAAGTGGAACGCAACTACTCAACTACGATAGATGAAATGATCTATCTTCTACGTGTTGAAGACAGGAGATACAATCAAATACGTGATTGGGATACGTGATTATAACCGCGTAGGTTACAAACAAATTCAATACGAGTCTTCTGTAATATTTTCAACTTTAAAAACTCGATCCCACTCATTTCTCAACGATAGTAATATGAGAAAGGTAAGGGTTGCAAAGTGAGACGAATATAATGTGTGCCTTTCTTTTTGATCGGTTGGTTTTCTTTAAAATACTTAAGTACTATTCTTATTATTGTAGTAAATCCGACTCTAACGACACTATGTATGCTCAATATTTTCTCGAGATAAACGTAAAACTTTATTTTACTCAATTTAAGTTCAAGCTGCAACAAATATGGGGAAAATGATTGGATTTTTGAATTTCATATATTGACGCATACACTTCGTCGATATCGCTTTAAATAAAATGCACGTATGTGTAAAGTTCATACATATACATTACCCTCGTAAAAAAGTAGTTAAAAATTTTAGGTTTAGATCCGATGTCTAATGCATTCAGAGCAACAAGCACGCAATAAAAATTTCGATTAAACTACCGGATCAAACTAAGATCAACGAACATAAAAGTTTGCACACTAACGCCATATCTTTGTGATACGTTGTTTTTTTGACGAAAACCTCCTGTGAAGGTGTTCAGTATGTCATTGAAGCGCTTCAACCGGCGTATCCAACTAGGATTGGAAACAAATAGCGTCAAAGCATTGTGTCAAGTGAGGTTCAAGTATTTTCGAAAGTGTCTGAATATGTTCAGTGCATTTTATCAACAACGATAAAATAGGTGAAGCAGATCTCTGGAATTGTAACCCAATTTTCAACTTTAGAGTTTACTGTGTGCATTTCCCAAGGCATTTTGAGACTACTGCCTTGGAGCGAAAGTCCGCAACTGATGGATTCACGCGACGCGACTGAACTGATTTAGTGCGCAATGGAGCTGAATCCTGAAATTTGAAAACCTGGTCTGGTTGACGAACGTGGACTGACAAGAATCGGTCTATTCGAATTTTTCGTAATTAAAATTTTTCAAGTTCCATTCTCAATATTTTGAGTACTTACCATAAAATCGAAATAATTTGCTGGTCTATTGTAAATTTAAAATTTAATAATTAGTCATCATTAATAAGCTTTTTAATATGATTCTTTAATTACCAATTAGTTCAGTTACGGCTAATCGAATTTGAATGAAATGGGAATAGTTTAAACGTAATAAAATTGAATTAAATGATTGGTGATTTTGAATTAAAAATAATCGCGTAGTAAATATCTCGAGTGGTTAATCTGCGTAATTATAAAAAATTATAAGTAACAAAAACGGCTTTGGAAAAGCCCGCGAGACTCTTTTCAGGTATGCTAGTGCATGTACGTGTGCATTCGAAAGTAGAAAGTCTTTTGGTAAAGAATCTAAGACGAGAAGAAACTTAAGAAGAAGAGGAGGGAAACAAGAAGAAGAAAAAGAGTAAACGGAATGAGATAAAAAAATACTTTTTCGTTATTTCTTGGCTTTGATGTGATGGACGGATTGTACACGAAAATGAGATTGTCGGGATAAAGCCTGAAATGAGCTTGACGGATTTTTACATTAACTGCGTAAGCTATTTTGTTTTAAATTTCAATTCTTTGCAAATTTTTTCAAATGTCTACTTCAATAATTGAAAAATTGGGGATGTGTCATCACAGGACTTTCCGACTCGCTTAAGGGTACGCAACCCATGTACGAAAGACCAACTACAGAACAGAACTACATTTTAAAGTTGGTCCGCGTACATTGAAGATAATCAGGCGTATTCTGTATCATAACCTTTAAGGATAGTGGCCAAACTTTTACGTTAAAATAACGTTCTATCTCGTTCTATCACAGCTAAATAAAAAGGATAGAATGTTACTTTAAACCGTTTGGCCACTATCTTAAAGTTTATGATACAGAATAGGCCTGATTGTGATCAACAGTTATTTAAAAAAACCAATTGATTAATAGGTAATTGGAAGAGACATCTTTTGAGTTTCTCAACAACTATTGCACGGAACTGTACGAATTTTATTCTATAATACGTTACTCATATATATATATATTGGGATGTTCCGTGACGTTACTTTAGTTACCTTATTTGATAAACAAAATGTGAACTGACTTTCAGTGACACCTTTCTGAAAAATTTCTGTTATTGGTATAACTGGGGAGAGTTGTTCGTTATTCTCATTTCAATTTTTCCTATATCCTAGAAAATTAGATCTTTTTTGAAATATGGCAGTAATAGAAAAATATTTTCTTTTAGTCACATCATAGATTTTTCCGTTGTATTTCGTTGGGGGTCATCCTAACCCAACCATTAGCGGCAACTTTATTTGTTCGCTATAAGCCGCCGTATAAAATATCATTAGAAGGCCAATCCCGAGGTTAATTCGCACCCTGGATGAATGGTTTTACATTACCTTTCTAAAATATACAGATATCACTTTCAAATTCATTAAATTATTATATTGCGCTGAAAATCTACAGGATGTTTTGCAATTTATAATCGAATTCTATTTTTTTACGATTTTCCTCAATTTATCTTTGCCTGCGAGTGAGTCTGTTGGTCTCACGTCTGTTGGTTTGTCTCTTTGGGGGTGATTTAAAATTTAGCTTAGGTAGGTAGGTAGGTAGGTACGTGATAAATGTGATAAACAACGGTTAATATTTTATTTGAGCTGAAGGTCATGCTCGTGAAAATTGTTGCTCTTATGCAAACTTTTTGTTTATTATTCTAATTTTATTTTCGGGAAATTATCCACAGTGTGTATTACAATGTGCAATTACAATAAAAGAGACATTTAGAAAATAATGTAAAAACAAGTTGTATCAATAATGTTAGTTTTACGAACAAAAAACATTAAACTTGTTGACACAAACCTTTAAAAATGCTGAACTTTTTCAGCAAATTTTCATCATCTTGCACTAGAAAAGTCACTTTTACTGTTATTACTTTTTTAATTTTAAATTTACGAAAAATTTTTTCAGGAAATTATTGAAGTATATTGCCTTATAATTCAAATTTAACATTGAAATTGAACAAATATTGAATCTTTGTGTTGTACAAACAATTTTAATTGTAGCTTTAAAACGTTTGTTTATATTCCGTTATATTCGACTCTTGTTGAAATTTTCCTCCAACTTACCCCTAACTTTGGCAACAACGAACAGCATAAAACTTGCGTTAAAAATTAGCCAAAATTTAATTGTTTTCCCAAACCGGGCGCGTTATAATGAAATGGCTTGTTTTGTTTGTAAAAATATTTTGGTTTTCTAACTCTTTTGTGTATTTTGTATTTACCACGTTATTTACCTGAAATTCAATTATTGTTTAATGGGTTTAATTAAAATACTTGCCACAGCTACCAGTGAAAAACTATTCCCTTACTTTGTTTTATAATATACCATCTTCGTTACATATTATTGTGGAGCACTGTTTCAATAATAACCGTTTGATGTGCCGACGCTTTGTAAATAAATATTTCTGCGCCTTGGACTCAAATCAAACTTGTCCGACGAACAACAGTCAGCCCCAAATTAAAAATTTTTTTTACACTATAAAAATATTCAGTGATTAATCCCTGGGACCTGATACTTCTTTCAGAACAAAATGCATGTGGATGTCTGCCTCCAATTTTATCGAAATACAAGAGTTGTGCTAGCTGTGTCAAAAAATTGCTAATGAATCGAAAAATAGTAAAGCACCATCTGGCAGAAACGCTGACGACCTGATTGGGTGATTAGGCCAGGCGATCAATGCCACTATTGCCACCTGTAAAAGCCTTTTTTTATCGTTTTTTTGTACGACTCTTTGACCCACGTTTTAGTTTGTATTTATTGGGATAGATTAACCCCTAGAACCCCACATCATTACCGCTTTTTTATTTATCTACATCACCAATCAATCGATAATGTGGGTTTTGGAAATCATTTTTTAATTTGGTCTCTCTCTCTCTCTCTCTCTCTTTTTCCATTAACAGCTTATTACAATTTCATATATCATTGATTTTTATGTAAGTACTCACACGTTGCTTCACCAACATTATTTTTGTTGATTGAATTATAAACAATCAGTCTGTATATTCAGGACTTGTATAAATATTAAGAACCGCTTTAATAACCAAGTTAGTTCTTGATCGATCCACTACTCTCCACGTCTATGCATTATCAGCGACATCGGCGTATAGAAGAGCTTTGATAAGTTTCGGTACGTTTGTTACTTTTAGTTTGTTTTCGCAAACTCCGATGTTGTTTCTTTTTTGCGTTCTAAACGATATGGTTTGCCAAAGTATAGTTTCTCTTAAACAACAAGCAAAGTTTTAGTTTAAGATGTGGCAGTATATTTAGATAAAGCTTTGAAGAATTTAAAATTTCGTTGAGAATAGTTCATTGTATCTCGTTGTTCGGCGGGGCGCGTAGCGCCTAGTTGTTGGACGCCGCAGGACGAGTGAGACGAATTAAAAGCTTCCCGAGGCTGCAATTCATCTACTAGCCTAATAAATTAGAGGCAAACAGTGGCGGTTCATCAATTTCAAAATTGAAGAAGCTCAAGAAAAACCGCCGAGCGGAGCGAGGCAAAGAGGGCGTCGTAGGCTGCCTTTTTAATGGGAGGTGACCTATTAATACTCAAGTTTTGTTTAAAATTATTTGTTGAAGGCCATTTCAATTTTTTAAGGTTTAAAATATTTGGGAGACGTGAATCAAGCCTTTTTTGTAATTTTTCTCAAACTTCGTATTTTCTTTTTAATAAGGAAAATGTGTTTTTTAATCGTCTTTTTCATTTCAATTTCCGACGTTTCGCCTTTCATAAAGCTTTTTCAAGGAGTTACATTGACAGTTTAAAAAATTTTTACACTTCTGCGTCGCATTTAAAAAAAGGAAACAAATAAGGCCAACAAGATGTTTGTTTCCTTTTTTTAAATGTGACGCAGAAGTGTAAAAATTTTTTATACTGTCAATGTAACTCCTTGAAAAAGCCTTATGAAAGGCGAAACGTTGGAAATTTAAATGTAAAAGACGATCAAAAAACACATTTTCCTTATTAATAAGAAAATACAAATTTTGAGAAAAATTAGAAAAAAGGCTTAATTTACGTCTCCCAAATATTTTAAAAGTCAAGTTTTGTTTAGATAATTGTGGTAATTCCAGCTTCTACTAATGAGCTAAGCTGGATTGATCGACTTAAGAGGTTTAAAAAAACGCCGAGCGGAGCGAGGCAAGAGGGGCGTGGCCTAATTTAGTTTTTGTAAAAATAGTCCAGCTGGTTTTTAATTTTAAACAACACTGCTCACTGTAAATTTTCTGCTTTTTCTTTCTTCTTCTATTTTTGGTTAGGGAGGCTGAGCCTCCTAATCTTCTCTGAAAAGCCGTCACTGTCAGTGGCGGCCTATAAATTTCTAAATTGAGGCTAAAAAACCCGCCGAGCGAAGCGAGGCAAAGAGTGCCCCGCATGCAAAAGGGGGCGTGGTCTAATTTAGTTTTTGTGAAAATAGTCAAGTTGGTTTTTAATTTCAAACAACACTGCTCACTGTAAATTTTCTGTTTTATCTTTATTTTTTTGTTTTTGGTTAGGGAGGCTCCTCTGAAAAGCCGCAGCTGGGGGCGAACTTTGAAATGGCATTTATCAGAAATTTTATTTCTGGGGGTCTGGTGTGTTTTATAAATGCCGAGTAGGTAGACAATGGGGCTGATTGCTTCTTTGCCTTCCTGTAGCTCTTCCAGCTTATTTCCTAATTTTTAACCCTTTAAAAAAATTCAATTACCAATGCATAATAAGTTAGCTCTTTTGACATCTGACATAATATTAGAAACAAGGACTGTTGAAATACCTTAATGTAATCAGAATTTCCAAAGAGGAATGCAAAAGCCTTTTGTTTTAAAGTTATTACGATTATTTTTATAAGTTCTAAAATGAAAGCCCGATGGATTTGCATTAAAATTGAATTGGAATTTTAATTGGCCTTTATTCGTCTGATTTTCTTTTTCCTGAAAGTTAAGTTAGGAAAGTTGTAAAATGAGTATCCTCGTGTAGCCTTACAATACATTTTTTAGGGTTAAGCCCGATGTGATTTATTCGAGTTCTAATCAATTTTTTTTCATTCTTACAGCATCGTTCCTTAAGGTTATCCATAATCCATATGTTGGTCGGCTAATCCTGCTTAGTGTCGGTAATCGGTAAGTGCTTATAAAGATAATTCCCGTGTCGTTATTTGTTCTATTGAGTTTCTAACAGCTTTCACGTTAATCTCCACAAGTTAAACTCGATACCTCATAACTTATAATTTGTTGGCTCGAATTTATATTCTATTAATATTGCAGGGGGTTAAAAATTAACGTATACGTGTATCGATATGTCAAATATGGAAAAAATAATAAATTCTAAATTTCAATAATAAACTGTTTATGAATAAAAAATCACTTTTCTGAAAAAATTTTCTATTGTAGAGAAAATGAAAATAATTCTCTCTGTATATTTTTGCACACTTGTTGCTCGCTCGCGCGCTCTATCGGAAGCCTATAATAATGCGGGGTACTCCAAACGTAAAAGTAACAGCAGGTAATAAATAGGTACAATCCTACAGGGTGAATTATTTTGCAGTTTCTCTACGGATGAAAATTTTTTTTTAATAAGACGAAGTTAAAAAATCTGCCCTTTTCATTGGTTTAAAAATTTGCATAGGGTGTCATTTAAAATTGACAGTTCGATGCATTATTTCAAAAACGGTTAATGATATTGCACTGTATCTTAAGAAATTATGATTTCGATTTTATTTTCACGGAAAGCTTAGGTTTTGGATGCCTTTTAAAATTATGTATCACATATTAGGGGTTGCCATTAGAGATTTCAAAGTAGGGGTTGCTGGGGGTGAAAGGATGCCACGTTAAAATTAATCAACGATAGTTTTGAAGTTTACCCTCCGCAACTAAGTCGACGTATTATCCCAGGTGGAAAGTATTTAAATGAACACCCTGTATCCTGTATATATAAGAAAACTTTGTAAGTTTATTTTCTGTTTTCATGATAACAATAGCATTTTTTCTTTCAATCATTTTGTTTGTTTACTTTCTATTTCGCAATAAATTAAACGATATCTAAAGTATAATACACTATAACAAAATTAGTTACTCTTAAGAGCGATTTGTTTTTGTTGGAAACTTCCATCAACTGCTCGCTCTTTAATATTTGTTAGAAACGAAATTGGACAATATTATTATAAACGTGCTTTATACACGGAGCTTAATTTTGCCCTCGTTGGAGTATTTAATTAATAGCGTTTATTTCATTACCACAACGGTTTATTGACACCTCTGTGTGCATAAGTACTTAATGAGGAATAAAATTAATTATATACTTAAGCGTGTGCAGTGCAATTCGTTTAATTTGCGGATTAAAGCAAATTCGATTATTTTAACACAGCAACGAGAGAAAATATCAAATTTGCTACTTTAAAACGTAATTCAATTAGTAAACAGTAAAAAAAATGAATTGTTTAGTTTTCGCGAGTTTAATTTGATTAAGTTTTGAAAAAATGGGGCGGTTAACGTATCTAATACAAACAAATCGAGTAGGTATATCATTCGAGCAGTTTTAAAAAATAATTCGAAAAAAAAAACTAGGGCTCGATTAAATTAATGACGTCGAGTTTAATTGGGCTTTTTGTGGTATTTTTCTTGTACTTTTCAAAGGCGAGTATTAAAGTTTTTAGTTTTAACTAGGAATAGTCTTCCAATTAGCTCTTCGTAAGTAAGTTGAGACCAAAAAATGAAAAAACTCAATTTACATCGTGTTTAATTTTTAAAGTTTGGACAAAACATCATCATAGAAATTTAAGTAACTTTCTTAATAAAGAAAGTCGGATATTTATCAAAGAACAACTTGTAATAACTTTTCTCGAGAGAAAAAGAATTATCAACGTTAACTTGGAAGTCTTTTCTTTTTTCTTCTTTTTCTGAAGATATAACCCTCATTTTTTGTAATAAATTTATCTGCAAAATAATTTGATTAATGATTATTTATTTAAAGTATTTTTTCTTTTTTTTTTTGAAACGAGATATTTTAGACGCCGGGAAGAGATTAGGATTATTTGTTGCAATTTAAGCTTTTTATTTGATAGTAACATTGAAAGGCGTTCGGGCGAATGTGATAAGTGCACTTTTTGTAACCCCCCCAAGATAGACACCCCAATCCTTCTTTACTCAACAGCTTTTGATAAATCGATTAGAGTCTATTTAGAAAGCAAGCAAACGGATGTGCCAACAACTTAAATTTTTAACAGTTTGTTTCTAAGACTTTTACTACACTTCCAACTTCTCATTTACCGAATAGAATTCGATTGATTGCTTTTCTAATTTCTAATTTTCTTTTCTTTTTTTTTCATTTCCAAATAGTCTATTTGTCGAGAGAGTATTTGTTTTTTAATTGTATTTACGTTTTCAATTTCCTCTATTTTTTATTTTTCTTCCGCATGATGTGTGTGCGTTACGAAAAACGCTTACAATACGATTTAAGCTATCACAATGTGAGTGGTAAAATATACGGTGCGAATTTCAATTATATGACAGTATTTTCCCAAAATGATATCCTTCGCGTTCTATCAGCTGATTACGCAATCAATCTCCCTCGACAAAACAATATTCATTTAAATGGCTTTTAAATCCGCCATTACGTGATTACGAGTATTAAAAAGACTTTTTAGTTTTGATATGTGGTAAAGTATCCCCTTGTTGCACTTTTACCAAATTTTTATTGGAAAACTACTCGGAATTTTCTCCAACTACGAAATTGGCACCAGTTTTCGTTTGCTCTTAATGCGTCTCAAAATCAGGTTAGGGACTACGTCGAACTTTCTAGATTTACTGCAGTCTTAACTCACCGCTGTACGTCTACTAGTCCTTAACATTTAATTTATGTCTCGCTAAACTGAGTTAGGATCTTCTATCGACAATTATTATACACTGTTAACGTAGTCTGGTTTACACTTGAACTCAAAAAGTGAAAATGTTGACGAACTTATCCTGAAAGTTTGAATGGCCTTTGCGTCAGTCGACGAAAACTGCATGGTTAACAAAAGAAAATACACGTACGAGGATGTATTGATATCTAGTTAGCCTGGACCAGTTCCATGCATAAACAAAATATTGCGTTACCATAGCAACGAACAATAACTTATTAGAAGTGTCAGTGTAAAGTTTGACGTCAAAAAAGTAAACCAGAGTTAAGCAATAAATTAAAAGAAAAAAGATGTCCACCGAAATTGTGAAAATCGAAAAATTGGAGTATCGAGCCATCATCAAGTACCTGTATTTAAAAGGGTTAAGAGGTAAGCAGATTTACGACGATATGGTTAATACCCTTGGTGATCAATGTCCTTCGTATGCGACCGTAAAAAATTGGACTGCAAGCTTCAAAAGAGGTAAATTTGCAATTGAAGATGATGACCGATCGGAAAGGCCAGTTTCTGTGTCACTCCCCGAAAATATCGATGCAGTTCATGACATGATTTTATCAAACCGTCGAATTGGGCTAAAACGGATATCTGAAGCACTGAATATTTCATACGAACGCGTTCCTCATATAGTTCACGTCAATTTGGACATGAGAAAAATTTCTGCAAATGTTTGAATGTTGACCAAAAGCGTGCAAGGGTAGAAACATCGCGTTCGATCTGTGCTCGATTTGAAAACGATGTAGACTTTTTAAACCGAATTGTTACTATGGATGAGACTTGGGTACATTTCTACGATCTAGAAACAAAGCAACAATGGATGGAATGGCGACACTCTGGTTCTCCAAGACCTAAGAAGTTTCGTGTCCAAAAATCTGCTGGAAAAGTTCTTGCTTCAGTGTTTTGGGATTGCCATGGAGTAATCATGGTTGATTTTTTGGATAAGGGTAGAACAATAACTGGAGATTACTATTCGACATTACTGACCACTCTACGGGAAAAAATTAAAGAGAAAAGACGCGGAAAGCTATCCAAAGGTGTTTTGTTTTTGCAGGACAACGCCCCTGCACACAAATCTCATGTTGCCATGCAAAAAATTCGTGATTTAGGGTTTGAATTACTAGAACACCCCCCCTATTCTCCAGATTTGGCTCCGTCCGACTATCATCTCATTCCTCAACTGAAAAAAAGTTTAAAAGGTCGTAAATTTTCTTCCAACGAGGAGGTAATAAAAGCTGTGGAGGTCTGGTTTGCAGAGCAAGAAGAAACTTTTTTTTTGAAAGGTCTAGAGACGTTGCAGGTTCGCTGTAATAAATGTATCCAATTAAGAGGAGAATATGTTGAGTAATCAAATATTTTGACATTGAAATTTTGTTTTGTTCTATAGTAGGCTAAGAATTTTTCAATATATCTTCGTATACTGCGTAGCACACAGTATTTAACACTAGACTACCGCGTAATGCAACACAGTTGCGTAGAATTAGCGCCTGAAGTGGTGTAAATAAATAAATAATGGAGGTGTAATATGTCAATTGTTTTTTGCCTTTTTATCGTGTATTACGAAAGGCCACTCGGGTCATTCATTTGCCAACTGTTATTTAAAATTGTAATAGTTAGTAAATAGTCAACTTGACGACTGACGGACTGACGTAAACGCTATAACAAATATAAATGAATTAACGAAAAACTTTAAACTGGAATACAAATTATTTAAACTTTTTAAAAGTTTGATTAATTTAAAAAAGGATAAATGTCGCAATGAAAAGTTTTCATTAGTTTTTGGTTAGGGTACAACAAAACGAGCAATTACGATTTTAATTTTTGACGATTTCCAACGCCCCTTTTCGTTTAAATTACTCAATTACCTTGTGTACGACGATAAAATTTGAGCTTCAAACATCAAACTAAAGCTCGTTTTAGTTTGTACTTTGTGCTCATTGCAAGGCGCTCGGTCAACAGCTTATTTAAACCTTCATTAACATGAATCAATAAAGCGTCCGTCACACAAGTAAACTTTAACACAATTTCATTTTTCTTCAATTAAAACTCGAGTAAGTACTAAAATAATTCATTTAATAAATCGCAACTTCCAACGTCCGATTAATGAAAAAGAATAAAAAGGCATTAATTCGCAATTTCGCCTTATAATTATAATTAAAGCCAATTATCTGAACTGAGACGAAAGAAATTTAGTTAAATTTTCTTGGGTAAATCGAATTATCGATAATGACTAATTAAAAACTTCATTTTTCCTTTTACCTATAATCTAATAAAATTAAGTTGAGCATCTTCAAGATTGTAAGATATCTTTTCCTGCTTTTCCATGATGTAATCAAAGAGCGTAGTTTCAATTTTAATAAAAAGCAAAAGTGGGTAAATATTAATTTTGACAAAATTCAACAAAAACAATGTTTTTTCAAAATTAGAATATCGAAAAAGATTAGTCGATAAACTTAAAATTTGTTTTAGTTTCCGATTCGGCGCTTTTTCCCTTCAAGTATACATTGATTATGGAGATTTTTATTGATGAAAGCTTAAATAAATTTTTTTCCTGTTTACACTTGTAAAAAATTCGAATGTTTTTACATGGAGAAACTTCTTTATAGGAAGATACGTCAATATCTTAATACTCGGATTTTATAAAAACACCCGAATCTCAAAGTTTTCCGAAAATTTACTTAGCGTCTTACTCGAACGTAGGTAAGCTTATTGAAGTTCGGCTAAATAAGCCCTAATTCTAGGTGAATAATACATGCTTAATTTAAATTCTGTTAAACGTCTAGGAAGAGAGGTTAAACTGCACTGAACCCTCTTTCGACTCTATGTAAATCTTAACTCAAAACTTGGTTTTATTGGGTAAATTGAATGTGGTCCATTAATCGACCGGATCTTTTCGATACACGAATTTAACAAATCCTGCTAACGAAGTTTGGATTGTGTAAAAAAATATATAGAAGTTTTTTGCTATATTGCTCTTTACATATTTTTGAATGCTGAGTCCGAGTTTCAACTTTGACATCTCGTAACAGAGTGATGCGTTCTGGAAAAAGTGGGAAAAACTTCAAAATAAGATCTTTTTTTAGATTTTCGCTTGTAACTTGAAAACTGCGCACTTTTTCAAAAAAGTGTTTCTATACAAAAACAAACTGCACTAAATTTCCTACAAATTATCTCTCTTAAATTTTTTCTTTAGACAAGTGATTTAGGCGTTAGAGCGCGTTAAAGTTTGAAAAAAATTCCAAAATCGACTAAAAAGTTTATTTAGTTTTTCGCACTCTTCTCATAACATGACGCATCACTTTTACGAGGTGGGAAAGTTGAAATTTAGATTTCTCATCTACCAATACATAAAGAATGACAGAGAAAAAACTCCTATATTATATTACTGTCCTCGCAACTCAATTTGGTCAACGATGCCCTAGACCCTAGAGCTCGACGCTATGGATCGACGGAGCGTGGATTCACTGTGTTGAGCGAGAGCAAAGTAATTTCAAAAAATACGCCGCGCAAAAAGGTTAAAACTGTAATAAAAAACTAAAGATGTTGTAACGGAGAAATTTTTGATTATAATTAAAAGTTAGGTTAGGTTAATTTAATATAGCAACGTGTGACATTCTAAATGTTTATTGCGCTCGCTCAACTGATAATACTCAATTATGGTACGGCAAGTGTCAAAACTGCTTCACGCCCCTTCCGTCTTTTTTCAGCTATCAGGTGCCAAGTTGGGTTGCGAGGACAGTATCAGTGATGCGTTCTGAAAAACTGTAAAAAACTTCAAAATAAGATCTTTTTTCAGATTTTTGCTTGTAACTTGAAAACTGCGCGCTTTTATAGAAAAGTGTTTCTACTATACAAAAATAAACTGCATTAAATTTCCTACAAATTATCTCTTTTAAGTTTTTTTTTAGATAAGTGATTTAGGCGCTAGAACGCGTTAAAGTTTGACTCGAATTTCACAATAGACTAAAAAGTCTATTTAGTTTTTCGCAATCTTCTCATAACATAACGCATCACTTTTACAAGGTGACAAAGTGAAATTCAGATTTCTCCTACAAATACTTAAAGAAAGACAGAGAAATACTTCCATATAGTAACAGTGATGCGTTCTGAAAAAACAGTAAAAATTTTCAAAATAAGATCTTTTTTCAGATTTTCGCTTGTAACTTGAAAACTGCGCACTTTTTCAGAAAAGTGTTTTTATACCAAAATAAACTGCATTCGATTTTCTACAAATTATCTCTCTTAAGTTTTTATCTTTAGGCAAGTGATTTAGGCGCTAGAGCGCGTTAAAGTTTGACACAAATTCCAAAATCGACTAAAAAGGTTATTTAGTTTTTCGCAATCTTCACTTTTAGGAGGTGGCAAAGTTGAAATTCAAATTTCTCATCTAAAAATACATAAAGCATGGCAAATACAAGACTTCTGTATATTTATTCCTAAATTTGCCTCAAATTTTTTCCTAGTGACTCCACTATAAGATCTCAAGAGGGCAATACAGAGTACTGAAAAGAAAGATTCTACAGAATATTCTGGATCTTCCTCCCTTTGAAGTTGTGCTCATATTAGAGCGTTTACTTATGTCCAAGTCCCAGAACTCTGTTTCAGTTCGGGCAGAGCCTAGGAAGAGCAAGAGAATAAAATTCAAGTCCTTTCCTTCTGGACTTACTGTCAAAATGCAGCATTTTTTTAAATTCCATAGCTATCTATTAACCGATGATAAGCCTAGACTTTGTGAAATTAAACTTCAACTAGCAATTTTTTATTTTATAAGTACGCAGCGCCGTTTGGTTTGTTGCTCCACACCACCATCAAATTTAGAGCATCCTGTCCATTGAATAAACAACTTGACTTATTAAACTTTTTAAAACTCTCGACTCGCTCGTTTAAGAAGAGACTTTGTGCCGGTCGAACCCTTTGTAAACTTCCAATTTCGACATTTAGAAAATGATGGACGTTTCCGGATGCAACAATTTGACACAGTGCCGGAATTAAACTCCGACTGGGCGACTTCCTACATTTATGAGTAATGTTTCCCACATCTTTCACTCGATACTAATAAATGGACGGAGATTCAAAATGGGGCTTCCTCGACTCGTTATTACTTGGAAACAATTTATGTGTAACGAAACTAAAAATATATAGGCGACAGACAGATCTGGTTGAGTGATTCCATTTGTTAATTATACTCTTTTTTTTTCTCTTACGTTTCATTTCCTTCTAGGTATGTATTTCACGCTCGGTTTATTTGCTTTTCTTGAACTTTCGCCTTTCTCTCCCCAAGTCACTTTAATGGTAAATTTGTCAAGTTTGAGGTCTATTTCTGCAACAGTTTTATAATAACCGCATACATACACCTGTTTCCTAATGAAACTTTCCGCTTAAAGTGAAAATAATAACTAACAAGCAAAGTTTTATAAATAATTGCTTTCGAGTAGACGAGCTTTTGCAGACGAGAAGTAATATATATTTTATTTTCGTACCAAATATTTTTGTTTTTCTTTTTACTCGACTGCGACTTATGCCAAGTGTATAAAAGTGGACAGTGGAGTGTCGGTTCTTGACCGTTTTCAGTGTGTCACCGACCTATTTCAATTTCTTCAAGATTGTTTTGATATGCAAACATAAAGAACGTTCTCGTGTACGTAAAATTTAAGCTGCACACTCTTAAACGTCCTCTTAAATTTTCCAGATATTTACGAAAATTTTCGGAAAAACATATAGACTTTGTCTTATTTAATTAATCTAATGAAAATTAATTCGGTCTGAAATTTTAGGAGTACATATTTACTATTGTAATTCTTCACAATAAGTTTTAACCAAATTATATAATAATTTGCATTTTATAATGCAAATTGTGTAAAAACAAAGGAAGTTGAACGTAAAATAATTTTCTCGAATTACTACCCATCGCTAAAGCAATTGATGCTGACAACGCTAATCATATTACACGAGAGAATTTGTACGTCTAGGACTAAACGAAAGGGTTGTTGAACATTTTTCACCCAGTTTCCAGTTTTCGTCTATATAACTTTAACTTAAACCACAACGACGCCAAGGGCTCCTTTCATCTTTCAAACTATTTCGGAGCGTTACAATTAAGGAAATTAAACTGTTATTATTTAATTTACTGCGAAAAATTTGCATAATTTAAAAACTTTTGCGAGTAATATTTTATGTTAAAATTAAAGGGGATGCTAGTAGACCACTAAAATGTTGACTTTAAAGGTCGGATTTAATGGGAAGACACAATTTTGTTTCATCAGGTTTTATGTGTTACAAATTATTTAGCGTTCGGCTTTAATAAAACACAACTTTTATTGCAGGGCTTCGGGGTAGTTAAGCTTTGACCTTAGAAGGAATGTAAAACTAGGCTTTTGGTCACAAAAAGTGTTCACCGAAGGTGAACATACTAAGATGTTAATAATAATAGTACCTAGGTACCATAACATAAAAATTTTTTTAAAAAATGTGTCGTTTAGTCATTGATTTTCTCTAGTGCCGAAACAGATTATTTCAGAACATGTGTTTATTTCCAAAACTTGTCTGTTTGTCAAGATACTCTGTGTGTACGGTACAACACACAAAACTAGTGTAAATAATCGTAATTGAAGGGAAAGCGGGGAAAAGTCACAAAATGCGAGACGAAAGTATGAGCAGCACTGAGCAGACATCGTAATATACCAAGTTACGAGGACTTGATCTGATTTCTGCTCAACTGAAATTAGTTGATATGGCGAAACTTTATTACGTTGAGATATCTTTTGTAATACCACGGTCGAAATCGATACGTATTTTACGACTTCTGCCTTTAGATAAATCAAATTTATTAATTCCTAATAATAAAACGTATTTCAACAAATATTTTGGCACCATTCTCGCGATTTCTTTGAAAAAGTCCAATTTTCTGCTAATGACACAATTTATTGTCAAACAAATAGGTCAAAAATGGATCTGAAGTAAAGAACTGTGTTGTTGTTAAAAGAAATATAGTTAATGTAGTTGAAAAACCAATGACTTGAGGCGAAACAGTGTGTGTTGTGGAAAAGCACGTTTTGCCACAAAAGATTCTCCGAGTTATTCTATAAGGGTTATTTTAAGGATAACAACGTTTTTTTTTATATATAACGAGCACATCCTAGTTGGGCTCTCGTTTTTACTTATTAAACGTAAATATTAACGTAAGGGCTTTGTGTATTTGTTACGTACCATTGAGTTGATCGTAGCGGAACGAGTAAAAGGATATAAGCCATTAATCCATCATCGTCTTCTTCCAACGGTTATTAACTTAAATTATAATTTAATATACTATAACAAAAAATTGGTCTGAGAAACAATGAGTTGAATTGTCTATTGTTAAGTTGATTAATAAATTAAAAATTATATCATTAAGATAAAGAATAAAAAGGCAATTAAGCGTTAATTAATAACGAAACTCTTAATTTTAGTAAAAGCGTTAAAACCAAACACTTTTGTTACTTCTTAAATTGAATGTTTTATGTATAAACTTACATAAATATGGATTAAGTTTACTAGCGAATTTCCAACTTTAAAAAATTCATAGATGCACGAGCTGGTTGCTTTTTGGTTAATATGGTAAGGAAAGTACCTACTAATTTAAACGCACAACGCAGATGACGAAGCACGCGAAGGGAAAGCTAAAAATTAATACCTCGTTTTAGCTTTAAGGAAGATCAAAGCTCGTCTATATAAAGTGTTAAAATTAAATTAGATGTTGAATCGGAATGTAATTTACCTTTATCCAAAAAAAAATAAAAACTTTCGCGTAAATATTTTATAACTCGCGAGTTAAAATCGATTTTTAGAGAAGTAGGCTGAAGCACCAAAATCACAAAGTCGCGAAGTTTAGGGTTCTGTTTTAGTCATTTTTAGGAATATCATTATTCTGACGATACTAATTCCATTTTCTCAGTATACCTTTCTAAAATTGTTTCCATATCAATCGTTCTTTCCCCAATTTCATCATACATTTATTACTGTATTTCACTGGATGAGCTTCTGACGACTTTTAACAAGCAGGCCTGAGAGTATCGTCGTTTGTATATTCGTTTACTGGGCTGATGGGCTCTTATTATCCTGAAATTGGAAACTAATGACTAAAAACATATTCGACTGCTCTTACTGTATGACCCTATATGAAAATACATTAGTCCAGTCAAATTACACAAAAAGATGGCAGTTGAGGAATAAAACTCAAAGAGTTTTAAAAATTGTTGTGGCTGTAACTATGACACCTTGCCAACCCTGTCACTTTGATAGTATCGCTCTTACGAGAAAAATGAATGACCCCTTTTTTGTAGCAAATTTTATCTACTTTAATTTTTTATATAAATAAATTTTCCGTAAGGTTGATAGTTACGGAGATAAAGCACAAAACAAGAAAAATTAACTTTTATACAGCTCCCTCCACTCTCCAGGACTTTTAGTATGTTTGTAAAGGTGGATTTTCTGCATTTCATGGTAAAAATTTTTCGGTACAATCAGTTAGGCGTCCGGAAAAACGTTAAACTAACGGAGGTGATTCGTATAGGTCGAGTCAGGCGTCCTGGAAGACGTTAAACTAACGGAGGTGATTCGTGTAGGTCGAGTCAGGCGTCCGGGAAGACGTTAAAGTCGTTAAACTATCAACTGTTAGTCCCCGTTTGTTTAAATACTCCGTAGGAATAGTCGAGATCAAATTAACGTAAAACTAGCATCCCTTGAGTAGTAGTTCGTTCAAATTCTTTGTCCGAAATGACTTTAAACTACCACCCATCGATTTAATTACCTGAAAATCAAAGTAGTCAATGGAAAGAATGTTAAAGCTGCCTAAATGCAAAGAGTGTAAGAAAATGTTACCTTTAACCCCGGGTTTAGATAGGAAAAGTCTTTGTAAAGATAGTCGTTAACCTTGTAAAATATCAGAAACTTCTGGAAAGCCTTTTGCACTTCTTTGTGTTGTGTACCCCTTCAAACCCACTGTGGTTTCTGTGCTTTTTATTGTTAAGATTGTCAATTTTAATGTACTCTTAAAGTAGTTTTCTTAGATCCAATTGACCGAGAAAGTTTGGTATTGTCTGTCTTAGGGAATTGGGCCGAAACTACCCATAGTTAAGTCTAGTATTTCGTTTAAAGCCTCTAGACCTTGAACGATTTTTTACGAATTAAGATGTAGTTCCGTATAAGATCCGAGTCAATTAAATTCATGACGATGAATTAGTTTTCCCTGGTTTATGTAAAAATGGTTGGTCGGTCAAATAGTAGTCAAATCCTGATGAAAGTAGAGTTAGGAAAATGATTAGTTGGACTTAAGATAGTCTCTAGTCTCCAAGTGAGGAGAAGAGAGTCCCCAAATAAAGAAAAGTTATTATCATTAGTCTCCAGTTTCCAAGTGAGGAGAAGTCCCTAAATAAGGAAGAGTCCTTGCGACTAGTCTCCAAGTGAGGAGAAGAGTTTTTAAACAAAGAAAGAAGTCTCTGTTATATTGTTGTTTGAAGAAGAAGGAACATTCGTCCTGTGATATGTAAAGTCGCTTTAAGTTCTTCAAGTGAGAAGATAAAGATAACCGTCCCCGAATTCATTTTTCTTTCGACACCCCGAGTTGAAATTTTCCCACGGGGAATGGGGCTTAGTAAAGCTGAATTTTTGGGCACAACCATGAAATTGACGTATAAATAGAATAATTCATACTACATTTCATGGCGAAAATGTATTTTTCGGTGCAAACACCGATTGTAGCTTGTATCGGTACAGCTGGAATCAGCTCTACATGGGGTACTGTTGGTTCCAACGAACAATCACACCAATTTTCAAAAATTTTGAATTTTTATTTCAATTTCTCTTATTTGACTGAGCTACATGTGAAGTAACGAAATTACAATGATAAATCGAAATAGCAAGAAGAATTTTGAGTATTTCGTTTAAAGCCTCTAGACCTTGGACGATTTTTTACGAATTAAGATGTAGTCCCGTATATTAAATTCATGACGATGAATTAGTTTTCCCTGGTTTATGTAAAAGTGGTTGGTCGGTCAAATAGTAGTCAAATCCTGATGAAAGTAGAGTTAGGAAAATGATTAGTTGGACTTAAGATAGTCTCTAGTCTCCAAGTGAGGAGAAGAGAGTCCCCAAATAAAGAAAAGTTATTATCATTAGTCTCCAGTTTCCAAGTGAGGAGAAGAGTTAGTCCCTAAATAAGGAAGAGTCCTTGCGACTAGTCTCCAAGTGAGGAGAAGAGTTTTTAAACAAAGAAAGAAGTCTCTGTTATATTGTTGTTTGAAGAAGAAGGAACATTCGTCCTGTGATATGTAAAGTCGCTTTAAGTTCTTCAAGTGAGAAGATAAAGATAACCGTCCCCGAATTCATTTTTCTTTGGACACCCCGAGTTGAAATTTGCCCACGAGGAATGGAGCTTTGTAAAGCTGAATTTTCGGGTAGAAGCATGAAATTGACGTATAAATAGAATAATTCATACTGCATTTCATGGCGAAAATGTATTTTTCGGTGCAAACACCGATTGCAGCTGGTATCGGTAATACAGCTAGAAACAGCTCTACATGGGGTACTGTTGGTTCCAACGAACAATCACACCAATTTTCAAAAATTTTGAATTTTTATTTCAATTTCTCTTATTTGACTGAGCTACATGTGATGTAACAAAATTACAATGATAAATAGAAATAGCAAGAAGAATTTTGAGCGAATAGATTTGTTTGTGCAACATTAGGTGGTGTTTCAACTACAGATAGGCGAGGAATTGGGTCTCCATCCGTATGCAGGCCGAGTCCTTAAGCAGTTTGTGTTTCGATGAGTCGCAAATCCAACCCCAATGCTTTTAAATAGCCAATATAACTTCTATACGCTTCAAAGAGACGTCATAGTAGAGGTATCCATGTGTGACTTTGAATTAACTACAAGGCGCACAGGATGGTCATATTTCGGCTGACTGATTGCTTTTGAACAACTCTATAGATAGACGTTACAACAGCCAACAGTATCTAAAACTTTGGAGATCGTTTTAAAATTTGGTAAAGCGTCTTTCCTTTCTATGCACTTTGAGACGGTGGCATCCAGACATAAAGAACGGTCTTCAACTAACTGATTTTTATTCGACTACCTCAACTCCTCTCTTGTTAAACATCCTATAAAAATAGTCGCAAGAAACCACAAGAAAAGGGTCAGATGCCTATGCTAGCAAGGACGTCATGTGACCTCATATTATTATTATTATTATTTGCTAAAGGGTATGGGACAATTGAAACTGTCTTACCGTGGTTTTAGGTTTTAGTCCCTAGAGCGCATTTAAAAGATATTGGGGTTTGCCTTCCTGCAGTATTAATTCTTACTTCAAATCTTTTTGAATTATTGAACTTCCGAAGAAACATTTCTGATTTCGTCCGGCCTATTATCTTTTATTAAAAGCGTATTTAGAAAATTCCTTATTCGATTACCGCAGGCTTCTTTTATTTATATACGCGAAAGTGATCGTGTTATTAATAACGGGCGATTTTTAGGAGGGTCAGTTGGTTCGTATCTGTAATTAAATCAAAAACAACCTAATAAATTTACTTTAACCCTATTAACGTAATTATTTTCTTAGCTCTTAACGATCAATAATTTTTTGAAGCTTCGAAAGGGGGTCTTAATGTTAGTTAGTGGTATATGATCTATAAATAAAATAAAATTTAAGGTAAACGACCCTTAAGTTTTAGGTATGACATGGGTGTTATAGATTAGCGCACACCTTTTCTAAGGCGATAAAAATAAATAGATACGTGCTTGTGTTAATCTATCTGGAAAAGATTAACTAAGCTATTTACAAAGGTTTTCGTGTAATTAATGCAGATTATAGATTAGTTTAGATTACTTTTTTCTGTATTTATTTCCTTAAAATAATGGCTAAAGCATAAGGGAGAAGAAAGAAAACGTAGGTATTAAAAATAAAAGTATTTTTATTACTTTTTTTGCGAAAGTTATAAAATCGAAAGTTTTGAAAAAATACCCAGATGTTTATGAATACATCCAATATAAATTTTCTAGCAAAGTTTTTGAGGCCCTTCTCGGTGATTTACTATGAAAAAAATCAAATTGAAAAATAGGATTTATAATACACCACTGCCCTTCGCACTTTTTGCCTTCTTACTGTTTGTTTCCTCTAACGGTCCAAAAGTGATCAATTTTAAGATTTACCACAATAAAAAAATAATAAAAAAGTGAAATGTTTATACCAAAAAATATTTTTTTAGTAACAAATTTTGCACTCGAGACATCTTAAAAAGATTTTTATCGCACTTTATGTTTGAAATACTGCCGCGATTTGTTTCATTTCTGTTGAAGATCGCTCAAATAAAACCATTGCAACGATGATGTTTAATAAAAGAGACTCAAATGTTTCATAAAAAAAACGTCTATCCTCATTCTGATATAATACATAATTTCTTTTTAAATTGCCTCAATTTTCGCCACTTCAAATAGGTAAATGAGAATACCTTTTTTTTTATATTTCTCCTTCGACAAACGCCCCTCGTTTCCTTATTTAGATTTCTTTCCTCGAATAAAACATCAAAATTTCATTTTATTATGTTCATTCGGAATTAATTATATTTTGTGAAACGTTATCGTCTTATAACATCAACACGCCTCAACAGACTTGATTCCCTAAAGGGACCAAAATCATGAGCTTTTCCTCCTCTTATTACAACTATCTGTATTCATTTCCGCTACTTTTAATTTTCGTGTTTAGAGCTTTTTTATTTGATGTTCATTTTACTTTCGTTCGTTACAAATATTAACTTTGTAATGAGACGGCGAAAACAAAATTTTTAATGAAACAAGAAGGGCGACGATGTTTTGTTGTCTTAAACGAAATTGCATTTTTTAAACGGTAACTTCTCTTTATAAGACTCGAAGACGCGCTTAAATGTAAAGAATCGCGAGACCTCTAAAGAGTAACTCTCGACTGACTTCCATAGAACAGGAGATATTTTAAATTTGCCATTTGCAACAAAAAGTATCGCGGTGCGAATAAACAACAAAGAGTATCTAGCATAAATTTTCATCACTAATTTTATGTGAATTTGTGGTGTGACGAAAAGCTCGACTCATTTTTAAGTAAAATATTGAACGCAGATAACGCAATATGAGAAAAGGGCGAATAAAGAAAATTCAAGTGCATTCCCTAAAGGAGTTTGTGATGATGATTAAAATACTTCTGGAGGGACGAATTAAAATTCTAAAAACCCTTTAGGAGGCTATTAAGAGAAAAAGTCTTTTACTGTGACTGTCAAAGCTACAACTTGAGATGAGAATTATTTCAAAATTTGTAATTTGCTTTTAAAAGTTTCGATTAATTTCTATTCAACAGTTCTTTATTGGAATTTATAAGTTTATTATGAATGTTTTGGGCACAGTTCTGAAATTTAAATTGCTCATAGACTCATAGTTAATAGAGCTGTAACTCGAAGGACGCCCTGTTTTCCCTTATTTCTTAATTTTAAAACAGCTTCGCTGTTTCTAAACAATCGAAGTAGGAATTCGTCGAGGAGCCTGGGAAATGTAACAGTAAAAGCGCCCGCTTTGTATTTTTCGCACGGAAATGGGGTTTGACTAATCTTCGGCTAACCTAAATTATAGAGTTCATAGTACTAATAGTTCTTCAAACTTTCTTATAGAAACGATTTTACCATCAATAGACAAAGAACTATTGTTGTTTGATAATTATTTGCGAGTTTAACAGTTGAGTAAACTTAAAGGGGTATTGTGATTTACAAACTTGTGCACTCAGTATAGTAAAGCGTGTGAAAAAGGACAGCAGTCAGTATAGGGCGTGCCAATACCTCAAGTTCACTTTCATGTTAAACTTACCCCGTGACCCCTCGAGTCCCGTGCCCATTAATACAAGAAGGTTTGAAAAATTATAACTAGAAGTCAGGATTCGAACTGTAGCCATAAGGGAGAGACTACTTGTTATTTATTATTAATTCCCCTGAGGCTGGCCCCTTTTGCGGTTCCTTGCACTACGACCTCTTGGGTCTATTGTGCGCCTCGGATGTACTCTCCCTTTATGTGAGCTCTGTACTTTTAATGAAGTCCCGAATTTTCTCTATTGGTAGTTTGGACAAATCTCCTTGGAGCATCTTCTC